>JBBMOE010000051.1:3387598-3448705 GCA_037975065.1 Chaetodon trifasciatus
TATATATATATATATATATATATGTACTACTATTCAAAAGTTGGGGTCACCCGGACAATTTCATTTTTTCCATGAAGTTGCAAAATGAATCAAAAATATAGTCAAGACATTGACAAGGTTAGAAATGATGATTTTTATTTGAAATAACAATTTTGTCCTTCAAAGTTTGCTTTTGTCAAAGAATTCTCCATTTACAGCAATTACAGCATAGCAGACCTTTGGCATTCTAGCTGTCAATTTGTTGAGGTAATCTGAAGAAATTTCACCCCGCACTTCCTGAAGCATCTGCCACAAGTTGGATTGGCTTGATGGGCACTTCTTACATACCATACGGTCAAGCTGCTCCCACAACAGCTCAATAGGGTTGAGATCTGGTGACTGCGCTGGCCACTCCATTACAGACAGAATACCAGCTGACTGCTTCTTCCCTAAATACTTGTTGCAAAGTTTGAAGATGTGCCGACAATGCCGGTCATTGTCGTGTTGTAGGAGGAAATTGGCTCCAATCAAGCGCTGTCCAGAGGGTATGGCATGGCATTGCAAAATGGAGTGATAGTCTTCCTTATTCAAAATCCCTTTTAGCTTGTACAAATCTCCCACTTTACCAGCAGCAAAGCAGCCCCCAACGATCACATTGCCTCCACCATTCTTAACAGATGGTGTCAGGCACTACATTCATCTGTCCATAACACTTTTTTCCAATCTCTCTCTGTTCAATTCCTGTGTTCTTTGCCCATCTTGCTCTTCCCCGGAGTCTCTGTGCTTTGTCGTCTCACAGGTTCCCATGGACAGTGGCTGAATCTGGATTGTGGATTACAGCTACGTCTCCTGCCATGGCCCTGCCTGACATCCACTGCAACTGCTACTACTGTTATTACATCCACTGTCACTGTTACTGTGACTGCATGTCTGTCTGTCTCTCTCTGTCTGTCTCTCTCTCTCTCTCTCTGACTGCATTTCTGTCTGTCTTTCTCTGTCTGTCTCACTCTCTCTCTCTTGCTCTCCCCCTCTCACCCAACCGGTCAAGGCAGATGGCTGCCCACCCAGAGCCTGGTTCTGCCTGAGGTTTCTGCCTGTTAAAAGGAAGTGCTTGCTCATGAGGGAACTGTTGGGTCTCTGTAGATAAAAGAGCCCGGCCTGTACCAGCTCTATATGGAAAGTGTCCTGAGATGACTTTTGTTGTGATTTGGCGCTATACAAATAAAATTGAATTGAATTGAATTGAATTGAATCAATCTTTTCCTTTTATTGGCCAGTCTCAGATATGGCTTTTTCTCTGCCACCATCCCGGAGTCTTCACGGTGGACGTTGAGACTGGTGTTTTGTGGGCACCATTTGATGAAGCCGCCAGTTAAAGACCTGTGAGGTGTCTATTTCTCAAACTAGAGAGACTAATTTACTTTTCCTCATGCTTAGTTGTGCACCGGGGCCTCCCACTTCTCTTTCTATTCTGGTTAGGGCCTGTTTGTTCTGTTCTCTGAAGGGAGTAGTACACACCGTTGAAGGAAATCTTAATTTTCTTGCCAATTTCTTGCATGGAATAGCCTTCATTTCTCAGAACAGGAATAGACTGTCGAGTTTGAGAAGAAAGATCTCTTTTTCTGGCCATTTTGAGAGTATAATGGAACCCACAAATGCTGATGCTCCAGATACTCAACTAGCTCAAAGAAAGGCCACTTTTATAGCTTCTCTAATCAGCACAACAGTTTGCAGCTGTGCTAACATAATTGCACAAGGGTTTTCTAATCATCAATTAGCCTTTTAACACGATTAGCTAACACAATGTACCACTAGAACACAGGAGTGATGGTTGCTGGAAATGGGCCTCTATACTCCTATGTCGATATTCCACTACAAATCAGCCATTTGCTGCTAGAATAGTCATTTACCGCATTAACAATGTCTAGACTGTATTTCTGATTCATTTAATGTTATCTTCATTGAAAAAAACAGTGCTTTTCACCCCAAACTTTTGAACACACACACACACACACACACATATATATGTGTGTGTGCGTGTGTGTGTGTGTATACATATGTATACATATCTATTTGCCATTCATGTAGCACCTACAGACACACAAAAGCATGTTCATACAAGACCTAACTCATACATAAACTTATTTCACACTTCCATCACAACAACGGACAAAGCTAGTGTGTCACATTTTTTAAGCTTGTTTTATTCTCCAGAATGCTGTCAATGACATGAAAAATAGGAAGTGACAAATATTTTCCAAGGATCAGACAATAAGAGATGCCAAACATTTTAAGGACAGGCAGGTATTAATGTGTACTGAATACATACTATATCTAAGGACATCTATGTACAATACATATATTTCAGTTGTACTTTAAATTGAAGAATAACATGAGAAAATCTAAAATAATTAGTATATTTGCAGTATATTAAATACATTTTAAAAAGTCCCATTTTAGGCCAATCAAGTACACTTAACAAAACTTCAGTTGGACTTCTGTACAACTTATATACTATATTAGTGTGATAAGAACAAAATTCCAATTTTGCAAACTTTAAGTGCACTTTACTAGTCTGGATGCAAGTACACTTTAGTATGCTCAGTATACTAATATTTGAGTATATTTTAGTGTTTTTTTTTTGTTTTGTTTTTCACAAGGGATATTTTGCTGAGTCTGAATAATGTTGTATGGGTTCATGTATACACTGTACAGTAATGGTCAAACTCTTGTTATGTTATGTGTGTAGGTTATCACTGCACAATTATATGTAGACTTTTAATGAAACATATATATATATTTTTTAAAACAAATAGCACATAGACAACATATCAAATGTTGAAACTATAAAAATGAATTGAAAATTGAATCCTCATTTAGAATTTGATGGCAGCAACACATTTCAAAAAAGTTGGGACAGACTGGAAATACTGAGAAATGCTGCAAGAACAGCTGGTGGAACATCTGACAATCAATTAGGTTAACTGGCAACAGGTTAGTGTATGATTGGCTATAAAAAAGAGCATCCTAGAAAAGCTGAGTCTTTCTGAAGTAAAGATGGGGAGGGGTTCGTCACTCTGTGACAGACTGTGCTGCAAATTTGGGGATTTCATTACAGTACATAATGTCATTAAAGGGTTTAGAGAATTTGAAGAAATCTCTGTATGCAAGGGACAAGGCCAAAAACCAACATTGGATGGGCATGATCTTTAGGCCCTCAGATGCTGCTGCCTTCTCTGGTCCCAAGCATATTTAAGATGGAATGTGCTGTGGGCTGACAAGCCCAAATTTGAAATTCTTTTTGGAAATCATGGACATTGCATCCTCTGAGCTAAAGAGGGGAAGGACCATCCGGCTTGTTAACAGTGCACAGTTCAAAAGCCAGCATCAGTTTTGGTATGGTGCTGAATTAGTGCACATGGCATGGGTAACCTGCACATTTGTGAAGACGCCCCTAATGCTGAACAATTTATACTGGTTTGCTGCCAACTAGAAGTAGGAGAGTAAATAGGATGTTCCCCACCGAACCATCCAAAGTGTACTCTCAGTGGCAGAGTAACACCACGAGAGTAGATCCACCCAGAACTGAGACTGAAAGGTACAGGAAGAGCGTATGGGAAAAAGAGGCATCACATACCACCAGTGCTCAGTGGCTAGTGGATCTAAGAGCAGACCACAGTAATCTCCCAGAACAAGAACCGGTAACCGTCACAATGGCAGATATCTAAGAAAGAGTGTCAGGTATGAAGAGCTGGATAGCACCGGCCCTGGACATGATCCACACCTACTGGCTAAAGAAGCTAACTGCAGTCCATGAACGCCTGAGATAAATCAACTACTCATGGATGGAACTCACCCAAAGTGGTTGACCCAACGGCAGACAGTCCTGATCATGAAGGACTCCCAGAAGGGTACTCTCCCATACAAATACTGAGCATTAACATGCCTCTGTACAACATGGCAGCTTCTGTCAGGCATCATAGCAGCTAAGATGAATAGGCAAACGGCCCAATACATGAGCGGATTCCAGAAAGGAATTGGTAGCAATACCAGGGGAGCCAAGCACCAAGATCAATTGAGGCAGAGGTCTACTACACTAGACAGGACCCCAGCAGCAGGCTGTGCTCCTGAGACAATTCAGCACATAGTAGCAGGTTGTAAGATGCTGGCATGTAACGCCATTAACCAAGTGTCAGGCATAGTGTACAGGAACATCTGTACGGAGTATGGGCTGGAAGCCCCAAGGTGAAAATGGAACACAACTCCTAAGGTGGTGGAGAATGACCGAGCCACAGCATGGTTCTGTAATAGAAGAGTCCTGTACTAAACTGGCCTGCCAATCCCAACTTATCACTCATTGAAAATGTTTGGTGTATTGTAAAATTTCAAATATGACAAAAGTGACCCTGAACTGTTGAGCATCTGAAATTGTACAACAAGCAAGAATGGAAAAACATTCCACTTTCAAAATTACAGCAATTAATTGGTCTCCTTAGTTCCCAAACTTTCCAACTTTTTCAATTAAATTGCTCAATTTAAATTGGTGCTTTCAATCGATTAAAATATTTAATCACGATTAATCTCATGAATGTCATAGCTAACTCGCAATTGATCGCAAATGAATCGCACATTTTTATCTATTCTAAATGTCCTTTGAATTATCATTTTAATACTCCTATCAACATGGAAAAGTGGATAGGCTTGCTTTGCGCAAATACTTTTTAATTGAAAACAACAACATGTAGTGTTATATTTCACACTAACATTCTCACTTTGAGCAGTCATTTACATTTGAATGAATGAAATCACACAATTTAACACTGTCAATAAACAGATAACAAAAAAATAAATTAATAAATTACAATAAAGCCACTTCAACAACCCTTTCTAAGGACTCAAAACAGGGTGATCCAAAATGAAGCTACAAAGTGCACATCATTGCAAACTAGGACTCAGGCTATAGTGCAGTTAAACCATGGCTTAAACTTTCCTTTCTTAAGTTTCCTTTGAACAAAATAGCATCCATATGCCTCTGTCGAAAGCCATCCATTGTCGCCTGGTTTTGATAAGATGGTGGAGAATTCGCATTAGCTGTGTGTTTGGCCATCAAGTGGTATTTCAGACTGGATGAGCTACAGTGATAACTCAGTTCACACCAACAATACACACAGATAACTTTGGTCTTGTCAGTCAACCCATCTGGCAACTTTTTGAAACTAAACTTTCCATTCAGAATTTTGTTCGCATCTATTTCGGCGTTTCGCACTTGACATCCACACAAACTGGTAGCCTACTCTTTCACAGCGGCAAGCAGGCAAGACCAAACACGTGCATGGGGCGTGCCTATTGTTTTGTTTCTGGTTTACAACCCGATCCTGTAGTTTTTCTTACGTTACTAGCAGTGGCCACAGCTTATAAAAAATTACAAGTTCACTAGGTCACAAAGAACATTAATCTTGCGATAAAAAAAAAATGACACCGTTAAAATTGATTTGCGTTCACGTGTTATTTTTGACAGCACTAATTTAAATATTTGATATATTACCTTTGCTATTTTCAATTGAATATGGGGTTTCAGTGTTTTGCAAATCATCATTCCGTCTCTTTATATTTTACAGCTTTTTTGGAAACATGGTTGTACATTTATGCTGTCCAGTGGAATATTCATTAATATTTTTCTGCAGAGCCACTCTAAGGACAAACATTTCCACATGTATATGCATTCCAAATTCTAAAGATTACAGATTAGAATTGAACTGAGAGTATTCACTCCAAGAGGATCCCTGTCTATTTTGGTTATCTCTCATATCTAGCACCGCAATTAGGATAATAAGCTGTTACAGAACAGAATTAACTGTTTGATATATGGATTAAAAGGGGTTTTAATGTAACTGTAGTGGTAAACCTTTCATCTTTCTTTCAATTTACTGGACAATGCAATGGGCTTATTGCCAGGGCATCTATTGATCATATCCATGCTCCCCAGACAAATAAGTCTTTGTGTGTCCATGCAAGGCTGGATTACCAATTGGATTGATTTGGAAAAATGCACCTTTAAAGCACAGTATCAACTGACATGGTAAACATGATAAGAGCCTTCAGGTGGGCCCTGCTTTACAATTTGATCTTGAGTTCTAGAAGAGGGTCCCTGTGTCTAAATCTAGTTTGAATAGCTAATGTATATGTGTACAATGTTCTCCTAACAAGCTGTACATCCCTTCATTATTTTGTCTTTGATCAATTATTCCTTGTGTAGAAAAACTGTCCATACTGCACAGAGAGAGGGAGGAATGGGGGAACAGTCATTCTTGCTTTGGGGCACGTACAGATAAAAATATTTATTTAATATTTAATTCAGCATTTCCTAGTGCGGGTGTGCGTGTGCGCGTGCGCGGTGTCCGTAACCCCTCCCCTCCCCCTCCTGTTCAGTACGGACACACAGAAGCCACCACATGTCATGTAGGTGACAATCACGTGCGGCTTGAACAAACCTCAAAAAAAAAAACAAAAAAAAAAACAAAGCGGCTCCGCTCCGGCTCCCAGGCAGGAGCCGGCTCCGATCATTCACTTCAAAGAGCCGGCTATAAGAGCCGTTTCGTTCGCGACCGACACATCGCTAATTCCTCTACCTGTTCCACTGTTATGAAAAAAAAAAAAAAAAAAAAAAGTAGCGGCGCAACTTGGTGGGCGGTATCCTGGTAATTTCTCTGCGTGAGAAATACAAGGTGTGGCGTGTGAGAGCGTGTGACCGGGTTGAAGTGCGTGTGTCTCACGCCCAATGAGTGAGACTTGACAGCTTTGGCAGCATTTAGCACAAAGTATATAATTTAAATTCCGTACTGTGAAAATATTATTCGGCATCAGAAATTAACACAGAAAACACAGAACTTGAGAGCAAGGTGGAAGACGATGGAAGGAACAAAGAAAGATAGAAAGAAAGAAAGCGTGCGACCTTAAGTGTCTTGATTTCCTTTTTCCAGGGTTGAAGGAATAGATTGAGGCAAATCGTTTCCAGCAGTTCGGCGGCTTTGATAAAAGCAGACAGAAGTTTCTTGTAGTCTGTGCTCAGGGCTCCACAACCCTTACCCAAAGCCTGATAGAATGGGAACATTGTGAAAGTTCCACTGGGTACAGGTTCCATCAGAAGATACCAAGACGCCTTCCTCAGCAGGCAGGTATCGCGGCACGGCCGAACATCTGTACACTGCTGAAGGTAACAGTTTAAATAATCCTCATAAACTTCCTGGCGAGAAACCTGCATCTGATCTTCTGTTCTGATACCGTCCTTCATTGCCAACTCACAGCTAGTTTTTGTAAAATTATGAGGAAGTACTGCAGTCAAACACATGGTCAAACAACTTGAAGGAGGAAGTGAAAGTGTCAGCAACGCGGCCGCCACTTCTTTAATATTTAAAGTAAACCCGAGATTAAAAAGCAAAAACAAATAACAACAAAATCTAACTATTTATTACGCACAACTTGACGAAACTGTACAATTGCTCAAACGGTGAACCTGTATAATTGTACTGTGTAGTTACTTCTGTAGTTATTTTTTTATACATTCATACATTTTGTAGGATGGTAGGAATCCTGTTATACATGGTGAAAATGCTTAAGTAATATATACTGGGATGTTTTCACGCATCTGAAAATGTGACTTACCAGTCATTATTGTTGGAAACACTATGTCTTATTTTGAAACCTCTCACCCGGATGTACTTGTATTTGATTCCAGGGTCAGTTTCTTGTAACCGCGTTGGAAATGCGTACACTGTAGATGCAACGTGCAGTCATCTTAACAGAAGAATCGGTGACATTTGGTTATGTGTTGGTGTTTCTGTTGAGGTAAGTAACCATGTGTCACGTTAAAGTTGTCAGTTTTTGTTTGGGTTGTCATGTCTGTGTCCACCACAGCCAGTGGTAAATGTACGTTTTGTAACTCATACTTACCGTTCGTTATTTCTTAAAGGCAATGTTGTACCATGAAATCGGGAGGTCACACCCACGACATTTTGATTGCTTGATAATAATTTTCCTAATGCTTTACAACAGCCATATACAATATTATCTCTCTATGATATAGCTAGTATATAATAGTTTACTCAGTGTAACTTCAATTACATGAGTATGAGCGTCGTCTCGACACACTGAGATGGCTATGCACTAAACCCTGGATAAATAAAGAGTGTGTTTTATTTCAATGTGGATAGATTCACTGAAAAATACATTTATCATGATTCTTTGTTTGTTGTGTATTTACATATCTTATTTATTGGACCAATGTATTTACAGTTGGTTTGAGTGTTTTAATTTAATTAATTTAATCGTTTTGGGTGGGTAAAGATTGGGGAAATCAGACATGTTTTCGAGGAAACGAAAACATGTGGAAAGAGAGCTGTAAGTTGGTGTGCAGAAACAAATAAATTAAAATGTAAAAAATAATAATAGCGTCGGGTTTGATAATACATGTTGATTAAGTGTTGGCACGTATTGTCGCGCAGCTAAACATCTTGTGTATCTTGCCGTTGTTTGGCCAGTTTGAAGTGAAAGTGCAGTCACGGTAGCCAAGTTTGTTGTTTTGATTAACTCTGAAAAAGTGCAAAAATGCAAAGTTGTGAACTATGTATCTAACTTCAATTCAATTCAATTTTTATTTGTATAGCGCCAAATCACAACAAAAGTTGTCTCAGGACACTTTACATATAGAGCTGGTACAGGCCGAGCTCTTTTATCTACAGAGACCCAACAATTCCCTCATGAGCAAGCACTTGGCAACAGCGGTGAGGAAAAACTTCCTTTTAACAGGCAGAAACCTCAGGCAGAACCAGGCTCTGGGTGGGCGGCCATCTGCCTCGACCAGTTGGGTGAGAGAGGGAGAGCGAGAGAGTGAGAGAGACAGAGAGAGAGAGAGACAGAAATGCTGTCGGAGAGAGAGAGAGAGACAGACAGAGAGAGACAGACAAATGCAGTCAGAGAGAGAGAGAGAGAGACAGACAGACAGACAGAGAGAGACAGACAGACATGCAGTCACATTAACAGTGACAGTGGATGTAATAACAGTACATTTGCAGTGGATGTCAGGCAGGGCCATGGTAGGAGACATAGCTGTAATCCACGATCCAGATTCAGCCACTGTCCATGGGAACCTGCGAGACGACAAAGCACAGAAACTCCGGGGAAGGAGCTAAATTAGTACCACGCCGTGGTAGGACATGAAAGCGTGCAGATGGAGAGGGACAGAGGAGCTCGGTGTATCTTTGGAGGTCCCCCGATAGTCTAATGCTATGGCAGCATAATTAGGGGCTGGTCCAGGACAAGCCTGAGCCAGCCCTAACTATAAGCTTTATCAAAAAGGAAAGTTTTAAGCCTACTCTTAAATGTAGAGACAGTGTCTGCCTCCCGGACAAAGATTGGAAGATGGTTCCAGAGGAGAGGAGCTTGATAGCTAAATGCTCTGGCTCCTGTTCTGCTTTTGTAGACTTTAGGAACCATAAGTAAGCCTGCATTCTGGGAACGCAGTGTTCGAGTGGGGTAATAAGGTACTATGAGCTCTTTAAGATAAGAAGGTGCCTGGCCATTTATGGCTTTGTAAGTAAGGAGGAGAATTTTAAATTCTATTCTAAACTTTACAGGGAGCCAGTGCAGAGTTGCTAATATTGGAGATATATGATCTCTCTTCCTCGTTTTTGTTAGAACACGTGCTGCAGCGTTCTGGAGCAACTGGAGAATATTCAGCAACGAATTTGGGCAGCCTGATAGTAAGGAATTGCAATAATCCAGCCTGGAAGTTACGAATGCATGGACTAGTTTTTCTGCATCATTTTGAGACAAAATATGCCTGATTTTTGCAATATTACGCAGGTGAAAGAAGGCAGTTCTTGAAATTTGTTTTACATGGGAGTGAAAGGACATGTCCTGATCAAAGACAACTCCCAGATTCTTTACAGTGGTGCTTGAGGCCAGCGCAATGCCATCCATAGCTGCTATGTCATCAGAAAGTGAGTTTCTAAGATGTTTAGGGCCTACTACTATAACTTCAGTTTTGTCCGAGTTTAGCATCAGAAAATTGCAGGTCATCCAGGTCTTTATGTCCTGAAGACACGCTTGTAGTCTAGTTAACTGACTGGTTTCTTCTGGCTTCATTGATAAATATAGCTGGGTATCATCTGCGTAGCAATGAAAATTTATTGAATGCTTCCTGATAATCTTACCTAAAGGAAGCATATATAAGGTGAAAAGAATTGGTCCAAGCACAGAACCCTGCGGAACTCCATAGCTGACTTTAGTGAGCACAGAGGAGTCATCGTTAACGTGTACAAAATGAGAGCGATCTGACAAGTAGGATTTAAACCAGCTTAGCGCAGTTCCCTTAATGCCAATGAAGTGTTCAAGTCTCTGCAATAGGATACCATGGTCAATGGTGTCAAATGCAGCACTAAGATCTAATAAGACTAGTACAGAGACAAATCCTTTATCAGATGCAATTAGAAGGTCATTTGTAACTTTAACCAGTGCTGTCTCTGTGCTATGATGCACTCTAAATCCTGACTGGAAACGTGGATGTTTTGCTAGAACGAGAGGGACGAGAGGGACGTTCCGCCATAAACGACGGTCGTAGCGTTCACTGAAAAAAACAAGAAAAATAATAAAAGTTAAATTGCTATTAGCGCTGCCGATGAGGAATGACCTGCATCAGTATACGGGCACCTCGTTAGTTTATGCATCATCGACCAGTAACCGGAGACTCCGCTATCAAAGACCGTGTCAAAGAACCGTATCATCGGTGTGTTACGTCTTCATATGTCCACTAATGTATGGACCCCAACGGTTAGAAATCCAAGCGGTTGGTAATATTAGGAACATTTCTCATGGTTGAACTGTTTAGGCGAGTTAATGTAGGCGACTTAAATAGAGAAATGACTTTTGATTGATTACCAAAACAAGTCAGTTACTGCTCTATTTACACAATCATTTAGGAACCCTTATTTATGTATGTCATTTTCAGTTCTATTTCGTACATACTAACAGTGTTCTCTATTAGTTAACCCCACATTGAAATTCAAATTCTTCAACTGGAACTCTTTACTTGTTTAGCTTGCTAATCTTATTATTGATACCTGTGATGTTTGTATTCACCCAGGTCAGTATTTTTGGATTAGTACACAACAACACACTCGTACCCACACACATAGACACTGGTACACATACATACAAACCAGTGACGTGCAGTGAGGTTCATGACTAGTGAGGAACTGACTCCTTTGGAGACAGATGTAAAAATGTATAAACCCAAAATAGAAGCTTATATTCCAATTTTGACCTTAATTGAAACATTTGTTTTAAACGCTTTTAATTACGCTTTAATCAATTCCACACTATTAAACAATACGATTAAAATCGAACACTCACTATCGCCCCCTGCGTAGGAGAGCGCGCAGCGACGTGCATTACGCCGATGTAGCTCAGCACTGCCACCTATCAGTGCGGCACGGTACTTTCTGCCTCACCCGGAGCATTTTCACTGCGCACTTATGGCCGGTATAAAGAGAGACAGCTATGGGCATGCGCCAACTGCCTGCGTCAGTCAGCGTGTGTGGCGCAGCGACATCAGAAGTGAGGAGCAGCTCATCGCTACCTAACCTCACCATTCTCCCACGCACTTGAACAGGAAATACTTAAATTTTATCGATTTTGACCATAGAAATGTTGAAATCATACAGAAAATAAACTAATAGAGTAGTCATGAGCTTAAGTCCGAATTTCCTCCTCTTAATGACTTTATAAACCACAGCAAGTTTTTTTTAAATTATATTTTAACAGGTGAGGCACTGCCTCCCTTGCCTCCCCTGACCGCACGTCACTGATACAAAGATATGCATTGTAATTGTAAAGATTCGATTTTGTGGTTAGGGTAAATGCTTTGATTTGTTCATGTATTACTACAGCAATATAATGTTACTGGGTTAACTGATATACTTGAAACATATATATTTTTGGGGGCGGTATTTAAGTAGGAAAGAAGTGAAGGAAAAGAAAAGGGACTTGTTTGGAAAACAACAGAAACACTTTGAGAGAGTACCAGGTAAGAAGTAGACATAATACTAGAGAGTAAATTTATTTCTGTTACTCCTTTGACATTGGTGTCCTGAATATATTATTATATTAAGGTTTAAATATTGCCATTTGATATACTTCACATTGTTTCTGGGGAATAGAACTAAGCTTATAGTGTATGAGTTCAAATATGAGGATTTGCTGCAAGCACAGTCTTTTTTTATATTTTATATCGCTACATTAATAATAAAAAGATTCAATCAGTCAATCAATCAATAGTCCTTCATTAGTCCCGCGAGGAATGATGCTTGATAATGGAAATAACCATTTTCCTTGCTTCAGATATACATATGTATATTTAAGTGTGTATATGTGTCATTGCTTTGACTGTGTGTATAAATCTCCTGCAAGGTCTGAATATTAACTGCAGAGTCAAAGACAAGCCTGTCTGTCATGTGTGAACACACCGTAAAATCACAGAGATTTTTGAGAAGCATTCATGTTCGGTAAATTCTTGCTGTTATTACATTTCTCATTTTAATTTTTTTCTGAATGTCCTGATGTAGGCTTTAAGAAGCACTGTCATGAAGAATAGAAGTGGTGGCTGGTTGGACAGTCGGCTCAGACAGAGAGTGGAGCAGGTACACGTCTATCTCCTCATTTTCCCTAGGCCTGTATGTTCTGGGATCAGTGGTTTTGATTTTCACAAAAGAGCCTAAATGGAAATATTTGTGTAAGCTTCCAGGTTAATAAAAGTAGACAAGCTCCTATATTGCAACTGCATCATTTTACTTTTCATCACTCATTCAGTAAGCAAAGTAATAATGATAATAATAAAACTTAATTTATATGGCACTTACACAATATGGCTAAATGTCAGTGGACCCCAGGTGGAAAAAACCACCTGTTAGCAATGGGTATGGCTGTAACACCTAACCTAATAATTAGCAGGCATGTCCACTAACTTTTGGTCATATAGTGTGTCTCAAACAGTAACTGTACCGGAGACAAGGATAAATGTCTTAAATCATGGGACAGTATGGTAACTATCCTGCCATCACCGGACATCATGAGGGAGACAAAAACACCAATGTCATATACAAATAACATCCCAAGTATCTTCTTGTGCTTACCATGTCTGAATTTTTGATATTGGTGTCAGTCATCTTGAGCCTGTTTCATGTTGAATTCTGTTTTCAGTATTTGATATCCAGCCATAATGAACATGTGGACCTGTCAGCCATTGCCCTGGAACTTCAAAAACTGTACAGGCGAGTTCATCAGAACAACGGTTTCTTTTTCCTCCTCATACTCAAGCAGAGGTGGTGACTCTGCATAATTTGCTTCAGTCATCCCACACTGACTTTTGTTGTTAGGAAATCATCCAATAAATTAACACACACACTTTTATGAAAATGTATAGAAGATTTTTTCTTTTAAGTTTTTGCTGCTTCTCTGATGTCCACCATCTCTCTCACTCCTTTCCCTATTCTTTTAATTAAGAGTTAGTGATGTTGTTGGAGCAGTCAAAAGGGCATGTGAAATGCTGAGAGCAATATAACTGCTGCTTCTGGTCAAACAAAAAGGATCTTACTCTGGAAAAAAAAAAAGATTTTTTTCTCTATGGATCCTTTCCATAACATTGTCACTCATTGACACTTTGAGCCTGTCAGTGGCAAAAACAAACACTTTAAGTGGGCATACATTGACATTGACAAACTGCGCTCTCATTCAATATTGAAAAAACTTAAAATTCAATGAAATTTTATTTATATAGCGTCAAACCACAGCAGAAGTGGTCTCAGGACCCTTTCCATATAGACCTAGTACAGGTCATACTCTTTATCTACAGAGACCCAACAATTCCCTCATGAGCAAGGACTTGGTGACGCGGAAAAGAGGGAAAATTTCCTTTTAACAAGCAGAAGCCTTCGGCAGAGAGAGACAGAGTACAGCAGTACGGGCGCAACAATAATGGAAATATGGCTAATAGTAGTTGCAGTTGTAGTGGATGTCAGGCAGGGCCATGGCAGGAGACATAGCTATAATCAACAATCCTGGTTCAACCACTATCCATGGGAACCTGCGAGATGACAAAGCACAAAGACTCTGGGGAAGAAGCTAAGTTAGTAGTACATGAAAGCATTCAGATGGAGAGGGGGAGAAGAACAGAGGAGCTCGGTGTATCATTGGAAGTCCTCTGACAGTCTAATGCTATAGCAGTATGACTAAAGGCTGGTCCAAGGCAAGTCTGAGCCAGCCCTAACTTTAAGCTTTATCAAAAAAGCTTTTGGAGACTTTAGGAACCATAATTAAGCCTTCATTTTGGGAACGCAGTGTTCTAGTGGGGTAATAAGGTACTATGAGCTCTTTCACATAAGATGGTGCTTGACCATTTATGGCTTTGCAAGTAAGGAGGATTTTAAATTCTATTCTGAATTTTACAGGACAGAGTAGCTAATATTGGAGAAATATGATCTCTTTCCTTGTTTTTGTCAGAACATGTGCTGCAGTGTTCTGGAGCAACTGAAGAATATTTTGTAACAAATCTGGAAGTTACAAATGCCTGGCCTAGTTTTTCTGCATCGTAAAAGAAATGTTGTCTTGAGTAGTCATTTGGCCACAAAAACCTGGGAAAATAGGGTCCATTGTCAGAAAGTAAGTGGAATTCCTCCCATTTGTCCAGGGCATTAAACTCTTCCAGGACACATGGACTGGCACCAATTGGAAACTATGCACTAAGTGTCATATTAAGTGATTTGAAAATGAAATGTAGGTCAAGCTGAAATGAGTGCATAATTTTGTAATGTGTAGGTATGTCAATCTTTTAAAGGGCATGTTTTTGTTCAAATAATGCTCAAGTAGTATTGAGTCTCATTGTATTGATTTTCCCTCTTATGGACATAATGTACAAAAATAGATATCCGAATGGTTCAAACCTATTTTTTTTTTGTTTGGCCAATTTTGACAGCCCTTGTGCGCTTAGGTTGTTATATTGATTGTGTGTCCCACACTGTTGGCCACCGCAGATAAACCGGTAAGCCGCACTTCATCAGATAAAAGACCAGTGCCACAGCTGATGAAATCTGAGTTCGCATGCCAGATTTCTGTGTGATAAAGAGACAGTTATTGTGTCTTTCCATTACAATTAGGATCTCTTTTTGCTTTACTTTGAGTGCCTTTCCCTTTCTCCCTTTCACTAACCCACATATCCACGTGCCTTTACAAGCATTCACACATAGACCTTAAAGGCACTTATAGTGGTAGTGTAACTCAGTTGTGCTCGCCTCCCTCTTGTTGTCTCAGACGTCTAAATACTTCCTCTGTTGTGCTTCTCATACCTCTTTATTGAGCCTTGTTGTCTTGAACTTCACGGGATGAAGTTACTGATATGACCATGTCCGCCATGTCCAACAGCAGTGCCATCCACATCCCTCAAAATGACCACACAGTTGAATCAACACCTCTCTAAAAGACTTAACACCTTCATGAAGGTGGAAGTTATTGCAGGGTAGTTGGATTAGACTGCATTTGTTTCAGTTAAAAGTGGACACTGAGTGTGTTAGGATATGTATGTATGTGTGTCTGTAAATTTAAAGTCATGAAGTGTTTGGTTGATTTTGTATCCTTAGAATGGAGTATGGCAGAAGAAACAAGACAGCTTTCAGGATTCAAGTAGAGAAAGGTAAGAGGCAAAAGTAGATTGATGGCTTATTATACAGTGACAGTGCTATGTGTTTTCAGACAAATGAAAATTCACTGTTCTTTCTAAGGGGCACAAGGAATAAAGGTGAAGATAATTGTTATGATTTTAATTTTAGCCAGGATAATGGAATTGTTCATGTGGGATCAGAGGAGAAAAGACTTTTTTCAAGACAAGTATATAAGTATATGTGTAAGTATAAGTATATGTATATGTAATTGGTATATATAAGTATATGTATAAGTATATAAGTATATGTGTATATATATTTATATTGCTATATTTTTTTTACTACTTTAACAGCTATTTTTTACTAGATGTGTCATGCACCAACTTCACCAAAGCAAATTCCTCGTATGTGTAAAACCGTACTTGGCAATAAAGGCTTTTCTGATTCTGATTTCTGATTCTGATTCTGATTCTGATAAAATAAATATTCTGTAATTCTAGGAAAACAAAAATAATTACACCTCATGTAACAACCAGTCCATTCCAGTTTTTATGATCAAACTCTTCTTTTGGAATATGCACTGTGTGGAGCTCTGATTTGTCTTCTCTATCTGCCTCTCATAGTATATGAAGCAATCATGAAGGAGTCTGGACTCAGTGATCTGGAGAGCAAACATTTGGCTAAGAGGGCCAAGCACAACCACAATGACACTGGGTAAAGGACACCCTCTGTTTACTGCCTAGTTTGAACCAGCAAGATTAGTTCTCTCACCTAGGGCCTTCTCTCTGCTGTGCTCGTACTCTCTTTTTAAATGTATATCTAATGCCCTTCAAACCTGTGTGTTCACAGTGAAGGCAGCAGCAGCTCAGAGGATTCTTCTGAAAGTGACGACCAGACTCTGGAGAACAATGTAAGAATTGGTTTGAAGGTCGAATCTGAAGGCAATCTAAGGAATTATAGTAGAAGTGTGTTGGTCATAGAATTTTGATGGGGAAGGCTCATATTACTTCCATCAACCCACACTGTTGGTTAATTAAGCAAAATCAGAATCGCTTTAATTGCCAAAGGTACAATGTACACAGGAATCTGACTTGGCAATGCAGTGCAGTGAACAAGAAAGTTAAAGATGAAAAGCTTGAGTTAATAGTTAAAGAGGAAAAATTACACATACAAGAATGCTATATGATAATAAAATATGCTAACTTATGCTACATATACTCTTTGACATATGCTCCACTATGCTGCATTTGCACATATTGCACACACTCAGAGGATTAGGGACAGTGCTTGGGTTGGTTGTTGCGGAGATGGTGTCTGGTGGTTGTGGTTCTGATGAAACATGATGAAATCTTTTTTTAAGAGGCAGTTCACATGATGTGCTCCAATCCTTGATCTGGAACCAGTCTATGAACTAGATAATTAAGCATAAACATATATTTAAACTTAGCAGTGAACGCTTTTAAAAGATGGATTTAAATAATTGATAATGTAGCAACTCATAAGTTGAAACGTCAAGACTGGGCCAAGGATATCTGAAGACAGATTTTTCAAAGGTTTTATCGACGGATGAAATGAGAGTTACTCTTGACCTACCAGATGGATTGGCCTGTGGCTGGATCACTAATGGGCGCAGAGCTCCACTTCGAGTCAGATGCCAGCAAGGTGGAGGTGGGGTACTGGTATGGGATGCTATTATTAAGGATGAACTAGTTGGACCTTTTTGGGTTGAAAATGGACTTAAAATCAACCCCCAAACCTACTGCCAGTTTTTAGAAGACACTTTCTTCAAGCAGTAGTACAGGAAAAAGTCTACATCATTCAAAAAGGTCATGATTTTTGTGCAGGACAATGCTCCATTATGTGCATCCAAGTACTTGACTGCGTGACTAGCCAGCAAAGGCCTTAAAGATGACAGAAGAATGACATGGCCCCCTTCCTCGCCTCACTTAAACCCTATTGAGAACTTGTGGGCCCTTCTTAAATGTGAAATTTACAGTTAGGGGAGACAATACACCTCTTTGAACAGCATTTTGGAGGCTGTGGTTGCTGAACTAACTGACTCCATGGATGGAAGACTCGTGACAGTTATTGGAAAAAAGGGTGGCTATATTAGTCACTGAATATTTGATGAAATGTCATCAAAATTTTGAGTATTTTGAGTTGTTTATTTGTTATTCTTAGTCTAATAAATGAAAATAAACAAGGGAGATGGGAAAATTTTAATTTTTAATTTTGTTTTCATTTAGTTGCCTAATAATTGTTTATTTACTTCTTTGGTATAGCTTGGCTCACAATTTCCCTCTCTTTTTACTTTTTGTACTAAGGTAGGCTAAACACATACTGCACCTATGTCTTCACTGGATGCTCAGACATGAATCCAATATCAGTAATGTCAGATGATTCTTAGATAGATAGCCAAAAATAACATTTCCCACATGTTGGACTGTTACAGTATTCTTGCAGCCCTTTTTGACAGTGATATTTAACCATACCTTACCACTGCTTTTTGACATCTACAGCCCACCAACCACATGAACAGCTCTCTTACATCTCTGTACCGGAAGGGACACCTTGACTCCAGCACCAGCTCACCCAGAGGAGAGCAGCTTGCTGTCAGCAGTCCTGCCAGCATAGTCAACCCTGCTCTGAGTGCAGGGACACAGGTTTCCACTGGAGGCTGGTTCATTGATCGAGGCAGACGACATGTGAAAAACAACATCTTTATCGACCTGTGTGAAGAGGAGCCAACTAATACAGCAACAAATGTATGTACTTGTGGAGAGCATGTTTGTCCTGAAAGTCTTTATTTTTGACATGGATTCCTTAAATGTGTATATTCAGGAATTGTGACCAAGATGTGCTTTGCAGGGCATTTTAAACTAGACAATTTGATACAGATACACATACTGATGCTGATATATTGGTCAGGCTTTCCTTATGACAGTACAAGGACTATTACAGCAGAAACCTGGACATGCTGGATTTTCCTTACCAAAAACATTAATCCTACCTCACTTCATGAGATGGAGAGAGGATATTTACACTCGGTGCATTTCAGATATTAAACAAGCAGCTTGAGAGAAGGATTTATTGCAGGACATGTCTCTAATGTTGGAATGGTGGAGTCATGTTTATGGTAGAGTTATGCAATTAACACAGCTACTCATAGAAGCTGGCCAATTATGTAAATTGATGAAGCTGATTTGTTTTCCCTTGTTAATGGGTCTATCAAAAAGATCACATACTAAAATTACCAGCATGGTACAAAATGTAAGCAAATAAATATAACAACTATCAGCATGTGAATAGCTTACTAGATTTTCCTAAATCACTCCTAAACTAGGACTCATTGCTAAAAGTTTTAGGCTAAGATTGGTGCTCTCTCAGAGGAGAATATTTGTGCATACGGCTGCATGTGTACTGGTACTCAGTGTTGAGCATAAACAAATGTTCCATTTGGTTCAGGTTAATCTTGTGTATTACTCATTCAGGATTGGCTTAAAGAAAACCTTTATGGCTTTGAGATTCCTCTGTTGCCGTCACCAATATATGCCATGGTTTCTGTGTTACAGATAAGATAAGATAGACTTTATTTATCCCACAATGGGGGAAATTCATGTTACAGCAGCAACAAGATAGAGTGCAAGAAGTCAGAGGACAAGAAGACAAAAAAATATTGCACAAGTGTTATATACCCTATGGTAATTTACAATATATACAATACATACACACTTAGGTAATTTAAAAATGATGATTGCACATGATAACAGAGGAAAAATGTGAGATGTGATCAGGTTATGTATGTCATGTTATCAGTACAACATTTGCATTTCAGTGGATGTTATTGTACACTGTTATATAGTCTGATGGCTGTGGGCAGGAATGACCTGCGGTAGCGCTCCTTCCTGCACTGGGGATGTAAAAGTCTTGTGCTGAAGGAGCTGCTCAGGATCCTCACAGTGTGGTGCAGGGGGTGGGAGGAGTTGTCCATGATGGATGTCAGCTTTGCTAACATCCTTCTGTCTGCCACCTCCTCGATGGAGTCCAGTGGGCAGGCCAGGACAGAGCTGGCTCTCTTAACCAGTTTGTTCAGTCTCTTCCTGTCTCTATCCGTGCTGCCCCCTCCCCAGCACACTATGGCATAAAACACTGCAGAGGCCACCACAGTATCATAGAAAGTCCGGAGTAGAGCCCTGCACACACCAAAGGACCTCAGTCTCCTCAGCAGGTATAGGTGACTCTGGCCCTTCCTGTTCAGGGCATTAGTATTGTCTGTCCAGTCCAGTTTATTCTTGAGGTGAACACCCAGGTACTTAAATGAGTCCACCATGTCAATGACCGAGCCCTGGATGTTCACCGGTGTGTGAGGGGAAGGTTTCCTTTGGAAATCAATAACCACCTCCCTGGTCTTGCTGGTGTTTAGGATTAGTCAAAAAACATGACTCTCACAGTGGTCCAGGGGGACTCCAGGTGAGACAGGGCCCGGTGTAGCAGGTAGGTGACGGCGTCGTCCACCAGCGCAGAGCTCACCTGGGCGCGGAGGTGGCCGAGGATGATCCTCTCCATGGTCTTCATGAGGTGGGAGGTCAGGGCGACAGGTCTGTTGTGGCTTGGTTCCCTGAGATGGGCTGTTTTTGGAACTGGCACCATGCTGGAAGTCTTCCACAGGGCCGGGACTCTCTCCAGACTGAGGCTCAGGTTGAACATGTACAGAACCACCTGACTGAGCTGGTCTGCACACTCTCTGAGCACCCTGGAGCTGATGGCGTCTGGACCTGTGGCTTTCCTGGCCTTACCAGCTCCCTCCTCACCTGGTCCATAGTGATGGAGAGTGGGGAGGGGGGTGACTGTGGGGGTCAGTCCAGAGCTGTAGGTGGTGGTGGTGGGGGGTCCTTGATGACAATGGGGGTTGGAGCAGAGTGGTCTGAGGGGAACTGAGGTGTTAAGGACTGCAGAGATTGGGAGATGACTGGCCTGGGGCCTCATTTATCAACCGTGTGTATACACAGAGGTGTGCGTAGTGTGTGTGTACGAACATTCCCATGCAAAGTATGGGATCTATCAACTTGTGCGTAGAAAAATGTGTAAATGTAAGCACGATTCTTACCATGCGTATGCACAAAACCTGGTGGTAGAACAATGAAACTACAAATAGAATGCACTAAGAGTCACAGTGTTCAGCACTCTCATGGTGACACGACACATGTTCCCTGTTTCCTCTAATCAATAAAATATTTCAATAAGTAATTAGTAGACACTGTGAATAATTGGTGTAACAGGTTATAAAAGACAACTGTGATAGGACAACCTGAAAAGAAAACTTGAAATGCAAGTGCCATGGCCTATCTTGCACTATTGGAAGATTTACAGAACCATGCGCTCCGCAGGGAACATGTTTTCAAAGAGCGTGCTGATCTATTCAGCGAGAGCACAGACTGGCTTGTCAGCAGGTACAGCTTCCCAAAAAATGTTCTTATGGATTTATGCCATGGTTTGCAACATTTTGCAACCAACACTGAGCAGAATTCTGCCGGCAGTGTTGAATGTAATAATTTCTCTGGCCCCAACTTAAATCCATTTCCCATACAGACCTCACCAAGAAGCCGAAATTAAACAAGGATTTCACACCATCGCCGGATTCCCAAACATAATTGGAGCCATAGATTGCACCCAGATCTCAATAAAAGCATCATCACACAATGAATTCAGCTACGTGAACAAGAAAAGATTTCATTCAATCAATACACAACTAATCTGCGATGCACATATGTCTCTGTTAAATTGTTGTTGCCCGGTGGCCCGGAGGAACGCATGACTCATTCATTCTGCAAAACAGCTCTGTGGGTGTGAGGCTCAAAGCAGGAGCAGTTGAGGATGGCTGGCTGATTGTTGAGTTTTACAACATTTCAAAATTATCCTTCCGGGGTTCGTGTGATTTACTATAACATCTCTAAAGGTGATCGGGGATATCCGCTGAAGCCGTGGCTAATGACCCCCGAAGCCAACCCGAGGACCATGTAGGAGCAGCATTACAACCAGGTCCATGAGCGTTCAAGAAGCGTTATTGAACGCACAATAGACCTGCTAAAATGCCGATGGCTGTGCCTGTCTAGTGCAGGGGGGGCACTTCAGTATAAGCCTGAAAAAGTCTGCCATATAATCTTGGCTTGCTGCATGCTTCACAACTTGGCCATCAGACAAGGTGTCCCTGTGGAACCCCCAGAGCAGATGAGCCAATGCCCAATGAAGAGCCTGTCCCACCCCCTAATGCCGCTGCCATTTAAATAAGAGAGAGGATCATACAGAGATTTTAGGCAAATCTCCCTGTTAGCCAGTTATGAAAGGTGACAAATATCGTTCAGCATTTAAAAGTTTATTTATTTAACATTTGTGTTGCGCACAAAGCAATCTGTGCCAGTGACTCATGGATTTTCTGTAAAGTGTTAGCGATGATTGTCAGCTGATCCTTTATTTCATTTATAGATCTGGTTGTTTCTTGTTGGTTGCGCAGCACTGCCTCCATCAGCACCCTTGCCCCTCCAGGATGCACTGATTGGGGTTGGGATGGCCCTGGCTGCTTCAGTTCCACCGACCCCCGGCTCCGCTGCCACCTCCAGCTCCTGAGTGCAAGCAGGACTGGCTTGAGTTTCTGTGTTATTGAAAGGACACCACATTACCATCATGATCATAATCTTCACAACTTAAACTAAATAAATGTTTGTCAAACACCTCAGCCCAGCCTTTGTGTGTCTGCAGTGTGACTGGTTGATGGTACAGCCGTGAGAGCGTCAGTGTCTCCATCAGGAATAATCCCACGTAGTGTTGCGTCCCCGATTATGCCAACAATACGGGCATCCATGGGTGACAGACTAGTTTCTGCTTGTCCTCCTCCAGATTATTCGTGTCTGTGGGCTGTGACATGTTTTTTGGCGTTGATTTTGATGTCAGACCATTTGCTTTTTATTTCTGACACTGCTCTTTCCTCTGACCCAAATGCATTAACTGCAGCTGTTGCTTTCTCCCAAGCCGAGTTTTTTCTTTTGTTGGTAGAACCTGCATTGAGTGATCCAAATAGTATTTTCTGATGTGCCTCCACTTTTCCAACCAGTACTCCTATCTCGGTGTCAGTAAAATTCCTTTTCTTCGCCCTCTTTGTCATGATTTCGGAGAGGAGAAAAGTCCATTCATGTGTTTTAGAAGGGATTCCTGCTACGATATATGGTCAACTGGAGGCATTTCTGAATGCAAATGATCCTACACATGCACGAGCAGGGTAGTTAAGAACAGGTGGGATTTATCATCAGAGAGTACTTACAGCTGTGTGTACGCATGTTTGATATATCAGGTTTTTTTGTACTTAGGCACATTCTAAATTTCAGTCCTAAGCACGAATTTAGAACCTTTTCTACGCACAGTTGATAAATGAGACCCCAGGAGAGGTATGAAGAAGTGGGGCCCCAATGAGACGGGCTGGAGTGGGGGCAGAGTCAAATTTATTAATAAACAAGTTTAACTCATTTGCCCTGGCCTGATCTCCAGTGGTTGCTTGTCCATCCCCACTTTTGCTATCGCCCGAGAGATATGTTTCAGACCTCTCCACGCATCTCAGACATTGTTCTTCTGTTCTGTTCTTCTGCGCTGCTCCAGTTACTTTCTGTAGTTTTTCTTACACCTCCCGATGTTATACTTCAGCTCCCGCTGCACTCTCCGCAGCTCTCCCTTGTTCCCTGAGATGAAGGCCCTCTTCTTCTCATTTAGCAGAGCCTTCAGTTCAGGGGTCACCCAGGGCTTGTTGTTGGGAAAACACCATACTCTCTTGGATGGCACAGTGTTTTCCACACAGACGTTGATATAGTCTGTGATGCAGTGAGTCAGACTGTCAATGTCCTCCCCATGAGAGCTGCACAGTATGTCCCAGTCGGTGATGTTAAAGCAGTCCCTCAGTTGCTCACATGCCTCCTCAGTCCAGATCTTCCCAGCCTTCCTCTGTGGAGACTGTCTTTTCAGCACCGATGTGTATTCTGGCTGCAGATGGATGAGGTTGTGATCAGAGCGACTGAGAGGGGGGAGGGGGGTGGAGGTGTATGCATCCCTGACATTAGCATACAGAAGGTCCAGAGTTTTATTGTTCCTTGTGTGGCAGTTTTTTGCTCGACTCATACTCCTACTGCCATTTATTTTTGTCACAAACAGACAGATGTTTCCAGCCTGGAGCCTGACAAATCTCAGAAAAAGTCAAACAAAAGGACAAGGATCTCCACTGAAACTGCTGAGCCTCGCACCCTGAACAAGAAAGGTACCACATCATCTAGTTTGTCAGTCTAACCATAATGTGTGTGTGTGTGTTGGGTGATACACACTTATTATTATTGAACACCACACAGCAACATAATCCTTATCAAGCTTGTCAAGCATTGCCTGTAGGATTGAAACTAGCAATTATTTTCATTATTGATTCATATATTTATTTTGTTTTATGTAATGTTTATTTATCTAGGTTGTTAAACTGACTAATCGCTTTGTCTGTTTATTAGATATCTATAACGTTACTACAGTCCACTGTGATGTCTTTTACAGTCCACTATGTTGATTTACAAGTATTCTTTTCTCCATGATTTACTTCCTTCTCAGCAAAATCAAAATCACCAGAGCTGCAGTATCCCCCTCTGAAATTTGAAGATGTAGGAGGTAATGAAGAGACCTTAGCGGTTAGTATTCTTAACCTTGTGATGTTGTTTGTTGTTTTCTTCTATTGTGAAATGGGGATAGGCGACACGGTGGAGCAGCAGGTAGTGCGCGTGCCTCATAGCAAGAAGGGCACCCCGGTTCGATCCCCGGGTTGGGCGGGGCCTTTCTGTGTGAAGTTTGCATGTTCTTCCCGTGCATGCGTGGGTTCTCTCCGGGCACTCTGGCTTCCTCCCACAGACCAAAAACATGCTCATTAGGTTAATTGGTGACTCTAAATTGTCCCTAGGTGTGAATGTGAGAGTGAATGGTTGTATGTATGTTGCCCTGCAGTCGGCTGGCGGCCGGCACATGGTGTACCCCGCCTCTCGCCCGTTGATAGCTGGGATAGGCTCCAGCCCCCCCCCCCCCCCCAACCCCGAAAGGGATAATCGGGGGTATAGAAGATGAATGAATGAATGAATGAAATGGGGACTAGTACATTGCTGTGAGTCCCGGTGTCCATAAGGACTCACTCAGAAGCTATGAAATCCTGCATAATGGGGCTTTCATCTAGCAGTCATAATTGTATGTTTTTTTTTATTAATTTGTCATGTAGTTTTCCCCTTGTTATTATTTGACATTGTTGCAGGAGGTGTGTAAGCTGCTGATCCACATTCATCACCCAGAGGTGTATCAGCAGCTGGGAATGGTTCCTCCAAGGGGATTTCTCCTTCATGGACCTCCCGGTTGTGGAAAGACCCTGCTGGCTCAGGCTGTGGCCGGGGTGAGTACTGGACAGCACCAACCCATGGGGAGAATGGCTTCCCATGGAATATGAAAATATTGTGTAACATTAATGGGTATTTCTGTTACTGTCAATAATTAAGGGAGCAAAAGATGACTTGATTTCAAAATGACATAAGGCTGAAGATGACACATTTCTTTACTATTTCAAACAAGATAATTTTATCCTATCTTTTACAGTATTAAAATAACGAAAATAGAAAATGTCCCAAAGCAAATGTTTGGGTACCCTGCATGATCAGTACTTAGTAGCACTCCCTTTGGCAAATATCACAGCTTATAAATGCTTTTTGTACCAAACTATTAGTCTTTCAGTTCTTGTTTGAGAGATTTTTGCCCATTCTTTCTGCAAAAGGCTTTGAGTTCCAGGAGATTCTGTAGTGCATGAACTGCTCTTTTGAGGTCTATCCATAGATTTTTGATGCTGTTTATCTCGGGGAACTGTGACAGCCACTGCAAACTGTGGATTTAGAGGTGTGTTTAGGATTGTTGTCATATTTTAGAAGACATCCTCTTTTCATCTTCTACTTTTCCTAGCTGAGGGTGGATGTCTCTATCTCCAATCACATAGCCAAGGTAGTGGACCTCAGTCTTGGCCAATATGACACTTCTTCACTTTGGATGCATTGAAAGACATGAGTTGCAAGATGTTGCACTTGCTCCATCCAGGTCTGGCTGGAGATCTCATCAGTGTAGGCTGATGCGTAGTCCTCCACTCTTCTCAAAACTTCATCCACTTCATCCAGGTCCATTGAATATTCTGCTGAGGGCATCTGCCAGTACCCCTTGCAGAGGTCAAAGGTTGTTAGGACATTTGCACTTCCCAAGCGGTCAACCAGGTCCTCAGTCCTTGGCATTGGATAAGGATCAAAGACAGTTACATCATTCAGCTTTGAGAAGTTGACACAGAATCTCAGTTTAGGGTCATCCTTCTTTGGAACCAACACCACAAGGATACACCTCACTGCAAGAGGGCTTGATGATTCCTTTTGCTAGCATCTCCTCTACCTCTTGCTGCAGTTCAGGAGCAAGAATGCAACAGGTGGCATCGCTGATGGGCTGTGGCTCTGTTGACCTCAGATTGACCTGATGTTTGAGATAGTACAACTTGGCTTCAGACTTAAGCACTGTTTCGCCAAATGAGCTTGCAGCTCCTGGTGTTTATCTACAGTGAGATTACTTAAATCTGGAAATACTGGCCTCTCAGCTGAAGAGGGAAAATACTGCTCCCAAAGTTCTTCCTCATCAACAACAATGCGTGCCCACAAGCTTTAACAATATATAAACAAACAATATATTGTAACAGCATGAGAGGTTGCTGTGACAGGCTAGGATCGGGCAGTAAAATAGAACTGGAAAAAACGGGCAAAATAAGGTAATTTAAGTAATTTCTTGAAATCCAAATCAAAGTCCACAAACAAACTCAAAACATCCTGGAGGAAAAAAAAGTTCCTTACAACTAAATAGAAAGTGTTTAAAATCAAATATCCTTTTGCCTGGTTTCAGTTATCTTTTCTCAATAAGCTTCTATGTACTTTCCTGGATTTTGGTAGCTATTTCTAAATCTGTGTTCCTCCCACTCTCTCTAGCTGGGTGTTCTTTTTCTTCTCCCCTGTCTTTGTTCTGCTGTTTATGCTCTCTATTAGCTCTCTGTTCGGTGCCTTAAATATCTACACCTGAGTGAGTGGTGAGGCATTCTGTGTGCTGTAGTGTGTGTCATGGCAGCCATTTTGTGAGGTGGGTGCTTATGGGAATGTAGCACCGCTCCACTACCTGGCCCCTTGTGATGCCGCATTTCCGGGTCCGGGTATGTGAACAACAAAGAAGTTAAAAGTCTGGAGGCTNTGTGTATATGTGTGTGTGTGTGTGTGTATACATATATATACATACAAACATCTATCTATCTATCTATCTATCTATCTATCTATCTATCTATCTATCTGAATGTCATAGTTAACTCACGATTAATTGCAAATTAATCACATTTTTATCTATTCCAAATGTTCCTTGAATTATCATTTTAATACTCTTATCAACATGGAAAAGTGGATAGGCTTGCTTTGTGCAAATGTTTTTTTTATTGAAAACAACAACTGACACTGTCAGTAAGCAGATGACAAAAAATAAATACTTGGTTACAAAAAAAGCCCCTTCAACAACCATTTCTGAGATCAAAACAGGGTGATCCAAGACAAAGTCACAAAGTGCACATCATTGCAAACTAGGACTCAGGCTATAGTGCACTTACACCATGGCTTAAACTTTCATCTCTTAAGTTTCCTTTGAACATACAAGCAGTCAGACTATACTGCTGTTCTATATCACCAGAGGCTTATCAACCCAGCCTCTTATTTCTCTCCAGGAAGAATGAACATTACTTGGCTATGGCTGCAGTAAGCTTGTTCTTAGTTGCAGTATCCATATGCCTCTGTCGAAAGCCATCCATTGTCGCCTGGTTTTGACAAGGAGGCAGCGGAGAATTTGCATTAGCTGGGTGTTTGGCCATCAAGTGGTATTTCAGACTGGATGTGTTATGGTGATAACTAAGTTCACACCGACAATACACACAGATAACTTTGGTCTTGTCAGTCGAGCCATCTGGCATCTTTTTGAAACTAAACTTTCCATTCAGAATCTTGTTCGCATCCATTTCGGCATTTCGCACTTGACATCCACACAAACCGGTAGCCTACTCTTTCACAGCTAGCGAGCAGGCAAGACCAAACACGTGCGTGGGGCGTGTCTGTTGTTATGTTTCCGGTTTACAATCGGATCCTGTAGTTTTTCTAACGTTACTAGCAGTGGCCACAGCTTATAAAAAACTACAAGTTCACTAGGTCACAAAGAACATTAATCTTGCGATTAAAAAATGATGCCGTTAAAATTGATTTGTGTTAACGCGTTAATAACGTGATATTTTTGACAGCACTAATATATATATATGTTTGTATGTATGTGTATATACACACACACACACACACACACACACACACGTATATACATGTATATATACATGTATATACAATGTACATCAGTTAAGACTTTCAACTTGAATAATTCACTCATCATGGTCCGATTTGTGACTTAAGTGTTCCCTTAATTTTTAATATCCGCAAGCAGCAGTTGCTGTCACAACTAGAGATTAATGAGCTAGAACAACAATGCTATGGTAAGGGAGAGCTAGGTCGACAGGTCAGAAGGGAGGTGGAACCATCCTCTCCACACTCTGAGATTGGGTACCAAGCCCCAGCAACCAACACCCGTAACACAAGGGCAACTGACCTGAGATTGAAGATCATGGCAAAGCAAACCACCCAGCACCCTCGGATCCAACTACCACAACTGAGTGATAAAGTACCGTCTGAAAGTCTGCTTGAAGATGTGAATGCAGCACTATGAACTATCCCTACTTGGACCACCACAGAGATCAATCAGCTGATGTACACCACAGCAACAGTGATTCTAGAGATGCACAGCTATAAGATGAACAGTGTGAACAGCCACAAGGAGCAATACTCTCCATGCAGAAGGAGGCTAGAAGCCAAGATCAAAGCAACACAGAGAGAAGATTGTCATTTCTTAGAGCTCCAGAAAGGTGGGAGGAAGAAGAAGAAGCAAAAGCCAGGAGAATAAATAGGATGTTCCCCACTGAACCATCCAAAGTGTACTCTGTGGCAGAGTAAGACCACGAGAGTAGTTCCACCCAGAGCTGAGACTGAAAGGTACAGGAACAGCATATGGGAAAGAGGCATCACATACCACCAATGCTCAGTGGCTAGTGGATTAATGGCAGATATCCAAGAAAGAGTGACAGGTATGAAGAGCTGGACAGCACAGGGCCTGGATATGATCCACACCTACAGGCCAAAGAAGCTAACTGCAGTACATGAACCCTGAGATGAACCAGCTACTTATTGATGGAATGCACACAGAGTGGTTGACCCAAGGGCAGATGGTCCTGATCATGGAGGACCCCCAGAAGGATGTGATCCCATCCAACTACCGTCCATTAACCTGCCTCTGTACAACATGGAAGCTCCTGTTAGGCGTCATAGCAGCTAAGATGAATAGGCAAATGAGCCAATGAGCGGGGTCCAGAAAGGAATGGGTAGCAATACAAGGGGAGCCCAGCACCAGCTACTGGTCGATACAGCAGTCACCCAAGACTGCAAGACCAGACAAACCAACCTGTCCACCTCCTGGATTGACTACAAGACAGCCTACAACTCAATGCCACACACATGGATCCTGGAATGCTTGGAATTGTACAACATCAACAGGACACTAAGAGCCTTCATCAAGAACTCAATACAGCTGTGGAAGACGACTCTGGAGACCAGCTCAAAGCCAATTGCACAAGTCAGCATCAAGTGCGGTATATACTGAGGCGATATACTATCACCACTGCTGTTCTGCATCAGCTATCTCCTCTACATGGATGACATCAAACTGTGTGCCAGGAATGAGCAAGGCATCAATTCCCTGATCCACATCTCCAGGATCTACAGCAACAACATCAGGATGTTATTCGGACGAGATAGATGTGGGCGGATGGTATCAAAGAGAGGGAAGATGATCAGAACCGAAGGTGTTGAACTACCACAAGGCAGCATTGCAGATGTTAAAGACAGCTACAAATACCTTGGGATACCACAGGCAAATGGGAATCATGACCACCACCATCTACCTGCTTCACAGATCCTTTTCTTACCTGGAGAATACTGGGAGCATGGTGAGGGTCATGTTTTCTCCCTTCTCTGGTGCTTTTAACACAATCCATCCATCACTGCTCAGGGGGAAGCTTCAATGAGAGGGAGTAGACTGCCACCTTGCTGCGTGGACCATCAACTACCAACAGTATGTGAGGCTTTGTGACTCTGTGTCTGATGTGGTAGTTTGCAGTACAGGCTCCGCAGGGCACCGTGCTCTCTCCTTTTATCTTCACCCTCTACACTTCAGACACTGACAGCTTGATTCTTGAGCAGTGGGACCTTGCAGGCACTGCAGGATCTCAATCCATTACAGTGAATTGTGTTAACAATGGTTTTCTCGGTGACTGTGGTCCCAGCTGCTTTGAGGTCATTTACAAGCTCTTCCCGTGTAGTTCTGAGCTGATCCTTCACCTTTCTCATGATCATCCTTACCCCACGAGGCGAGATCTTGCATGGAACTCCAGAGCGACGTCGATTGATGGTTATTTTGTATTTCTTCCATTTTCGAATAATCACACCAAGGTTCTTGCTGATGGTCTAGTAGCCCATTCCAGCCTTGTGCAGGTCTACAGTCTTGTCCCTGATATCCTTTGACAGCTCTTTGGTCTTGCCCATGGTGGAGAGGTGTGAATGGCAGAGATTGATTCTGTGACAGGTGTATTTTGTACTTATAACGAGTTGAGATTCGGAGAACATTCTCAAAGTGACAGCACTAACTGGTCTGTGGGGATCAGATTTCTTGCTGGTTGGTAGGGGATCAAATAATTATTTCAGACAATCAAATGTAAATTAATTTATAATCTTTATATAATGTGTTTTTTCAGGATTTTTTGTTGATACTTACAAAATCAGCAGGGGATCAAATAATTATTTCCCCCACTGTGTGTGTGTGTGTGTGTGTGTGTGTGTGTGTGTGTGTGTGTGTGTGTGTGTGTGTGTGTATATATATGTGTATATATATGTGTGTGTGTGTATATATATATATATATATATATATATATGCTTACATTATCCATTACATCTTGTGCAATTTTTAATTAATTTGTTGTATATATTTTTCAACTGTGCAATAACACTGTATTTATTATCCATATTGGCAACAATATTCTTAGAAACCGTACATATTGTACATATACATACACTCATGCAATTCAGTGTTCTTTCTATGCAACAATATTTCTCAAGTACAATTTCAACATATGGCATTGGCAGTTTTCTCTTAAGAATATTAGTATTTTTATAATCAGTACATAATGTTCTGCCCCCTTTTTTTTAATTATTATTTTATTACAATTCGAATCATGCACTGGCCATCTTATCAGTTTGTAAGCTACTTTGGACCAGTTTTCTTTAACTACATTAAACCAGGTCTTTCAAGATTGTGATACCTATGTAATATTGGGAGGGCAAAAATGTCCTTTCTGCTTGGGTAACTAGTATGTCTTAATCCTAAACCTGTAGATAGATGTTTCATTTTTGTCAGCATCACATATGTTCCACAGTTGTCTTTAATGTGTTTATGTGACATTTGACCATAACATTTATTTCAATTGACATTCAAAATGTTCATCCACAAAGTGTTGTTTCTGAAAGGCATTCAGTTGTCAGTTCTGAAAAAGTGCTACCTGAAAAACAACAGAAGTGTGACACTGGGGGGTGTAAAGGCATAGTTTTTGTTTTTCAATTCAACTTTTGAAGGGGCTAGTCTAACAGTATCCCTGTGTTTCCAGGCTTTGTCCCAAGCAAGGCTGACCACAGGTCAACCCATCTTTGAATGTACAGATTAAATAGCTGTAGATTCTCAAGTGACTCAAGATTCATTTGTCGTAGGGGGGGACCAAACCTCAGCTGGAGCAGGATGTCTGTCTTGAAGAAATCGCCTTTGATGAGCGCTGTGATTGTTTCACGTAAGTCCCACCTAAAAAAAACAGCTGTCCCGAGTAACATATCCACACTATTTCTCCTGCTTTCAGTATGAAAAATTAACTGGCTTTAAACAGTGGCTAAGGTGGACATGTTTTTTCTCAAGTTGCAATATCAGCTTTCTTAGTGCCCATGACACTACTAAATGTAGAAGCACCGATTGATAAATGGTAAATGGCCTTTATATAGCACTTTTCTAGTCTGTTCTAGTCTAGTCTAGTACACTGATGTATACACTACACTATACTCATATGAACACTGAAATCCTAATGGCACAGCTATCAGGAGCAATTTTGGATTCAGGTTCTTGCCAAAGGACATTTCAGCATGGAACAGAATGAAATCTGATACGGACTGAGTTCTACTCTGTGTTTGTGTGTGTTTGATCCAGTGGTGCTGACCTGACTGCGTTAGTGAGGGAAGCATCTGTTAATGCCCTGAGGGCCTACCTGAAGTCCCAGAATTCCTCAGCTTCTTCTTCTGGTAACTTAACTAAAGATGTAACTGTTAACAGTTTTATTCATAGTGAAGAGAGTCAGATGTTACGCCAATCACTTACTACAGTTCTTAAGATGTAGAAAAGTTTGAAATGTTATAGGAACAGCAGAGAAAACTGACATCAGAGCAGCCTCTCCAGTCTTCCAGAACAGCCAGCAACACTGGGCAGGTCAGGCAACTAAAATTGGTAGAGACAGTCAAGGTAAAGAGTATGGTTGACAAGTCTAAAATTATAGAAGAATGGCGCACTTGAGTACTACAGACCTTCTAATCATTGTTTAACAAATTAGATCATTTTTACCACTGGGAGAAAGTTATTTGTGTTTTTCCAGAAGCGTTTACTTTGTGTCAGCCACCCTGAGTGGCATTGCCTACTCATGTCTTCCACTCATCCATAACCAGAGTCCCAACTGTGACTACATTTAGCTTATTTGTGTTGACTTCTGGTTTGCTTTAGAGGAGTACGTGTATGAAAAGAACTACCATGCAGTTAAAAAGGGGGAAATTACAATTTAATTGTACAGTGAAATTAACACTTTGATGTTAATATGAATAGAAATCACAAGCTGGAAAACAGTAACTCACATCCAGGACTGTGTCTCATGCTGAGTTGACCTACTTCATTTCATTGACTTAAAGGTGTGCTCTGTCACACGCAGGTCACACATACTCCTCTGGTTCTGTCACTGACATCAGAGTGAGCAAACAGAACTTTGATGATGCCTTCAAGAAAGTTCGCCCATCTGTGTCCAAAAAGGTAAGACAGTATGTGACCAGACCAGAAGAAAGCCCTGGGCCAGTGCCTATTTGGCCACAGTGGCCAAATTCAGACAAGAGTTTTAAGACACATGCAGACAAATAATGAACATTATCTAAAGTGTGTTTAAATAATGTACAGAAACATTTGCACATCTTGACTAAGGCTGGGTATTATTCATTACATCTTTTCTTTCACTACCTGACTTTGATAAATGCAAGGATACATGTGCTCCTACGAAACTTCTGGTCAAAATGTCAAATATTAAATGTTGTTTAAACACACAGAAAACTATTTATACTCTGTCAGATGTTGCATATACTGTGTAAATAGAATATACTCTAAAACTAGAAACATTTAAATCACAATTTGGTAAGAGGTTTAGTCAAGATTATGAATCTGACCACAGTTAAATGCCAGATTTTGGTACTGGACATGTGTTTTGGCACTATGTACCACAAATGCATTTCAGTCAATACCTAAAACTAATGAGGTTCAATACCCAGCTCTATTCTTTAGTGTAGTTCCTCTTTAATTGTCCTCTAAGACCCCAATATCATGGAACTATTTCTTTATTGAAAAGTTGTATGCTATGTTGCTATGTTGTGCAGTAACACTAATCAGTGTAATGCAGTTGTTCATTATGTGTCCATTACTGTGGCAGCATTCCAAATGCAAATTGCAGATAATTACAGACTGTGTTTTCCATCTCAGACCGCTCTGTGCCATACTGTCTATTAGATCACTGTCCTATAACCTCCCTTCTATCAAGTAGCCAGGAGAACCTGTCTGACTAGCCCCACACTAAACACTGCAACATTAAATCATGGGACGCTGTACTCAAAATTCCTTCATACTCTGTCTATAATTATGTAAGCATTACAGAAATAATACTTAAACACCATCAACAAATATGAGCATAGACTGTCAGACGGAAATACAGAGACCTCTGCGCTTCCTCGCCTGTATCAGTCATTCAGACAGATGATATTTTGTTGTGAGGAATGACAGAGCAAGAGGCAGGGTTGACATCTTTGCTCAGGCTCCGCTTGTTTCTTTTTGTGTGAAAACCACAAACATGCACTAACTGTGCCTGTGTGTTCCCTGTGCAGGACCAGAGGATCTACGAGCAGCTCAGAGAGTCCCTCAGCAGATAAGTGCAAGATCAAAAGCACAGACGTCACCAGCAATAGTTCACTGTGAAAAATTTTATGTAACGTGTCTATACACATTTTATTGTGGTTGAATCTGCTGATTCCTGCTCTTACAATAAAACAATTTGTGTAGAGACCAAAGATAAAAACATGGCCTGGCATGTACTCTGACAAAAGATTTAGTTCTTATCAAAAGCACAGATCAGCTACTGTTCTGTTATCAGGGCTTTCAGTAAACTCCTCACCATTCTACCACTGTGTGACTGTAAACTGACCAATTGCTGTAGTGTATAAACCCACCGCATTTTATTGCTGTTATTTTTTTTCACATTGCCAATGTCAGTAGCTCACTGGTAGACAATGTAACCATTCCACCACAAGTTATGTTATGTTACATTTTTTTTTTTTAGAAATCCAAAGTTTGCTGTAGTAAAAGACGTCTTTTACATAAGGAAGATGCTGACACAAGGATCAGAGCGTATTCTTCGGTTACACAAAACCTACATATGATTTCTTTATTGCTCAAAGAGCTGGAACTTAAGGTTTTGGTGTAAAAATTTTCTGTGCATAATATATATATACGTGTGTGTAAGAAATATATAATTCCAGCATTCTTAAAAATGCATATATTGTAATATTATAGAATTAATAAGGGTATTTTGCTCCATCACACATTCAAAGTAATTCCTCACACTAGAGTAATCCAGTGAATCGACTTGAGTGCTGTTTGTATAGCAATATCCCCTGTGCATGTGTCAGTAGAGCTAGTTTGCTTAGTTTAGTCTGTCTAGCTACAGTACTGTTCTGATTTGAACTCTTTCAAAGAAAAGGAAGATGTTACTGATGATTGATGTGTCCCTTTATCACATATTGACACACAACTTCTCACTGTAGAAATACTACAGGTGTAACTCTTAACATTACTGATTGCTCTGTTTCATTTATGTGTAAGCCATACCAGTGAACCAGCATGCACAGTGATCTGGATCATGATAAAGTAAGACACTAAATGCAGTGCTGTGTGGCCAGAACGTCTGTGGGACAGCTCCAGCCATCACAGTTATAATCACATTTTGGTCACTTGGCAGTGCCAAAGCGACATCTTGGGTGTGACTAAACCTCGGGAGCTTAAAAAAATGCTAATTTTTTAACTACTATTGTATAGCCGAGAGAAGTATGATACATACATAAAACGGGAGCATAAACTGAAGCTAGCCAATAGACATATGGCATACCCAGATGATGTAGTTACTTCTAAGTTAATACTGCATGACTTTGTCTTCTAGAACTTTCAGCAAGTCCAGTTGCCCTTTAAAGCACTTATAACCTGATTTAGTTGGACACTACATTCATTAGGAAACCCTAGAAATGAATAACATGGCCTGCAGCCCCCAGGTAATATCAGTTTGAGGCCCCTGGTCTAAATGCTGTTTCAAAACCTTCTTTATGCTGCCAGAATAACACTGTAAATGTTAAGTCTTTTATTTGTTCATTAATTTTATTGGCTTTAAGGCAGTCAAAGTTAACTATTGAATATAAAATAATAAAATCAACCAATTCAATAGCAGCCATATTTAATTTGGTTCCAGGTTGCTAAATCTCCTAATTTAAAATTTATAACACAGAGAACATGACCAACATACAGCTACAGGTCTGCCTGTACAACCTAGAGGAAGTCAATTCTTGGCATACAGCTTTTCATCAAAGTGAATAAATTCCTAAAGTTAGATAAAGGCTACTAACGCAGAACTGAAAACAAAGCTCAAGGCACTGATGGGTAATGCACTTCCATCTCACATACAACACAACTTCAGACTTACTCCTCTGAGTGTTACAGTCACAGTTTGAATATTAGAATGATGACAGGTTGTATAATGTGGTACATTTAAGTGCTGCATATTAAAAAGCAGAGCAATTGAGGGGGAAAAGGGTCGGGCAAGGTTAATGTTTACATTTAACATATAAAGCAACTAATACATGTGATAAAGCCCATTAACTCCATACATGGGATATCAACCTGACCAGATCATGCTCACATGACAGCAATATGTTGCAACAAACTCAATTCATATGGAGGGGTCTTAAAGAGAGGATTCACTCAGTTCAACTTTGGTCCACTTTAAAACACACACATACACAGAGATGCTGTTGACAAATAGCAAATGTATTGCTTGACAGCATCTCTATATTTGGGGATCATGTTGTTGCCCTCCAACTACAGAATCCAAAACGGAGGAGATGTGAACTGCACTCATTCCGGTCATTTAGTCATTAAAGCTTAAAGGACCACCGTGAGTGCAAATGACACACACCTCCAATTCTCACAATGAATTTACAGATATAGTTCCTCGTGAAATTAATTTTTAAACATTATGAGAGAGTGAACTCTTCTGTTTTATAATATTCAAGAGTGTACAAGCAGTAAGAGTCTACAGCCATGCAGCTCTGAGGCTGTACAGTTGTACTATATGTTATCAACAAGCTAACACCCTCACAATGATGTTAACATTGATGTTTAGCAGGCATTATGTTTACTATGGTCACCATCTGACTCTAGTGTGTTAGTATGGAAAGCATAGGACAATTTAATGGATGTCATGTCATAACCCCTCGTGTCTAATGGTTGTGATGTTGTGCATCACATTCTGGTTCTGCAATGTCTCCAGTGTGATTTAAATGTCCACTGTAAGTATTTAAGAAGCATGTCTTCCAGCAGTATGTTTATATTTGAATGTCCAGAGATGTTGAAAATAGACCCAATGTATAAAGGGCACTCACACATCCTGTACACATTAGCACAGAAGCTAGAGAAGCTAGAATTGCAGCAGATCATCTGACAGCCGTGAAAGAGACTGAACATAATACAGACACCTTCATTAGACATTTGGGGTTAGTTGTAAAATAGAGGACAAATTCAATTTTTGAAAAGTCAGGAGATCACAGTTCAGGGGGACATGACTGTCTGTACCTAATTTCATGGCAATCTATCAAATACCTCAATTCAGAATACATAGCAGATTGAATGCCCATCTCAAGTTGATCTCAGCCAAAGCCTTTGTGCAATCAGTCCTATGTATTGCCTATAATCGCAAACTCCAGTGTAATTTTTTCAGTGTAACACCAATGGGCTTGGTTTTTCTGACCTGCTTAACAAATAATTGCCACTATTTTCTCTTGTGGGAGAAAAGCACAATGCATTAATACGCAGAAGCTGTTAAGTTTATACGATGGTGAGCCGGGATGCTGTCATGCTGGATGGTGCAGAAGCTTTTGTTGAAGTTATTCCTGTTTGACATCGCCCTTAAGCTTCCTCTTGACTCGAGAGTATGGGCTCAGGGTATCGTCCATGATGAAGTCGTACAGGACCTTCACCCATGATGTGTACTGAGGCAGGTCATCATAATACTCTGCTGCTATTTTCTTCACCTGGAATACAAGAAATAGAACAAGAAAACAAATGTTGAATGCTGCTTTTAGATGACAATTTAGATTTCAAAGAGCCTTTACAGTTCACAATGCCCATAGTCTGACTCACAGGAAGCAGGCTATTGGTATAAGCCTGCCATTGGCCAAGTATTTCAACTGGCATTCTCCAATACTTCCACAATCTAGATGTCACGTGCTGCATGTTGGCTATACAAGTCTACACAGCTTTCATGTGTGAAACGTACCTACTGATCATGCTGAAGTTTCACTTTTGTCTCTACACAAGTGAAACCACAAGGTTGGGTGTTGGTGATAAGGCTCTGACAGACCTGTTATTGATGTGATTAACTGTACTTTATTAATAGCCAGTGTAGAGAGTCTTTTAGTCAGTGCACAGCAGCTGAGCTGATGCAAAATGTGAAATCTGTCCACAGTATAGTACACAAGTATATGTAAGTATACAAGTAAACAATTCAGTGTACTGAATAGAGAATAACGTTTGCAATAAATGAATAATGGATGAATATCTCTTTGGGTTTGAAGGAGCCTTTTTTCCCTAGGAAAATTCCAATTCTTCCAATAATTACAACACTACATTTCCAGGAAATCGTTGGCCTTTTAAATACAGCAAATACACATACCGTAAGTTTGCAAATAACTCCTGCCAACAAAATCTGCTGTTTCAGTCTGGTCTCGACTATGTAGGGAGTGAACTACATTATCTGAATTTGACCCTTTTTACAGCCTTTTATCTGACATGCCTCACACACTGGATGATGCTTGTACAGTTTGTGAGTATATAATTGAGGTTTTATAATGTCTCATCCTTATGGCTGAAGATGAGTTTATTCTTCTGCTCGTGTTATGTAAGACAGGTGCCAGTTATATGTGAGAAGAAATTATATCTGGTCCAAAAGTGTCTTAGCCATGACTGCAGTTGAAGTTTTAATTTAATGAAAGGAAAATCAAATCCGATCTAATCTATGAAGTAAGAATATAAACACACACAGACACACACACTTAGAATTTTACAATGCTAACCTTTACTATGAATAATTTAGCATGTTAAAAATTTAACCTATCATGTAAGAACACTAAGGTTACCATTCAATATTAGCATTCATCTCATAAAACAGCAGAGAATGGCTGGGCAGAACTGACTGTGACATGTGCTAAGTTTCAAAGCAACAATGATCATGTCAGGCTGTGGGGTGGCAGTGGCCACTGTAACAATTCCAGTACCTATCTATATGCACTTCGCTACTGTTTGTCCTTTTCGGTTAAATGCTAAAGAATAGTGAAATACACTGTGCTTAATCTGTGGCTGAGCAAAAATTGAATGTAATCTAATCAGAGAGCGTATCTTTACAGTCCTTACACACATTACTTAAAGAACCAGATAGTAAGAACAAAGTACTGTTCACAACCCATTCAACACAAAAGGGAGAAGGGTCATGTTAAATAAATTATAGTTGGGCCCACCACGTGAAATCAAGACCTTATTATCTCATTATCTGGAGATAGCAAATGGCACAATTTTTTTTTAAAGGTTCTAACAAAATACTGATTTTATTAGAGTTATCTCAATATCAAACACTTCCTGGTTACAACAACCCAAAACTCCCTTTGTCTTGAGATGATTGGCTTAATAAAATAAAATTTAAGTCTTGTAATTTGATACTGCGTTCTTCAAGCCTGTCCTTATCAATCTTATCTATCAGTCTTGGTGAAGACAAAGACAATTTTAAATACAGTGGAGTGACATTACTAACTATCCAAGAAGTTTGATCATGAAGTTACCCAAAGAAGCAAAAAGAGGCATTCAAGAAAAGATCAGGGCAAAAATGACAGGATATAGTATGACTGCCATATTTTACCTTGAGACAGTGAGATCACTTAATAGTTATCATAGAGTAACACTTAAAAAAAAATCATTTTTTGTGAAGCACCATTCTCACACAGTAACATGGTTGTACATGTTTGTCAGAGGATTTAATGTAATTAAACTGCCTGCCAAGACAGACCTATCTCATATGATTTCTTCATTTCTAAACTCTTGGAAATAAAGCTGTGGATAATAATGACCCCACAATCACTCAGCTATACTAACCATGGGCAGCCTGCGTCCTGGGATGCTGGGGAAGTCGTGGTGTTCATTGTGGTAGCCCACATTGAAAGTGAGCAGGTTGAGGGAGCCATAGTAAGAGTAGGTCTCATGGCCCTTGAGGAACATGTAGTGCTCAGCTATGAAGTGACCAGAGATAGGATGCAAGCCCATCCCTAGCATTGAGCCCGCCAGCATGTAGACCACAGGTTTGGCACCCCACAGCCAGTAGAGCAGGATGTCAAAGGTGAGCTGGAAGGCCACGTTGGTCAGCTCCAGCTGAGTGATGGGTTTGGGGTTGATGCAGAGGGGTCTTATGGCATAGAACAATGGCTGCAGGATAATCCAGATGAATTTGCGGAAGCGTGTGCAGAAGAACCAGCCTTCAAAATCAGTGGGAATGTCTACATCTACACCGTCTCCTCCCAGATAGCGGTGATGGTCCAAGTGATAGCGTTTGAAGGAGGCCGAGTACGGCAAGCCAATGGGCAGGTTGGCAAACATGGCAAAGTAGCGGTTCCACATGGCCTTGCTGTTTCCAAAGGCAGTGTTGTGGGAGACCTCGTGAATAGCAAGGGTCATTGAGTGGTTGATACAGCTGCCAAATGCATAAGTCCAAAACAAAACCCATTTCCAGTTCAAGTCTTTGACCAGGTAGAAAGCTAAAAACTGTATAACCACCATCATGCACACAACCCATTTCAGCCTAGGGTCAGGACCCATCAACGACTTGATTTCTGGATATTTGGCTGTAGGAGAGAAACAAGAGACTCAGTGAAGATTCATGTGCTACAAATTAAACTTTGCATCAAATCATCTGATTTCACAAGGTAACAAACATTTAGATTCAGAAAATGTAATGTACTGTCAAGAACATGCAGACTGGGCACAAAGAAGCATATCACTCTAGCTGAATCAACTACTGGTTGGAGCCTTCTGAAATGTATTTTACCATTCAACCAATCTCAGATAAGTGAGAAAGCAGCAGCAAAAATAAATCACCTGAAGGCTTATCACATCATGCAGGATTTAGAGTGCATCATGTGATAAGCCTTCAAATACAGCCTTTAGCAATTTATCATAATGCCAATACATTTTGCAAATCAATCATGCCAGGCTGCTGGCAGACAGCTGATAATTGCGACTTCTGGCTCTCACCTCTTTAACTCAGGCAGCAATGGAGATCTCAGCTGCAACTATGCACTAAGTCCCTTTATCAAATCTTTGATATCTTAATCACTGATGGGAGACTGAAGAACAATGTAAGGGAATTTCAGGTGATTTCATTCAGTCATTCATTAAACAGACCAGGGATTCCCATACATTCATTTACTGTGGGTTTACTTACAGCATTCTGTTGTTTTGTAAAAGCTTGTAAGTGCACCTAGTTGGTACCGTTGTCATTTGGACCATGTTGGTTTTGATAGTTTCGACAGGCTATGTCATTAACAACAAACATGTGATGTCACAGAGCAACAACCATAATAAAAATGTTTGTGGAGTTTTCATACCCAGCCCTAAATAAACTCAGTACCCTGCTTTTCAGACACTAAATCTGCTACTTCTGTGGAAATACATGTCCAGCAGCCTTACTCATCTGTAGTGTGGCAGTGCCTTAGAGTCTCCTTATACTGTTGTATTCAGTGTGTACTAACGTGAATAATTCAACCCAGGAGACAGCTCTCCTGTTAATGAGTATCTTTATCCATGGATCTGGTGTCACTCTAAACACAATGGCACTACTTTGTGTTGACCAATTAACTTAAGTGAGTGTATGTGTATGTGTGTGTGTGTGTGTGTGTGTGTGTGAGAGAGAGAGAGAGAGAGAGAGACCAGTGAAAAGGAATTAGAAATACAAAATGTATACAGAAAACATATACATCCTCAGTCATCCTAAATTAATCTGTGACCCAAAGGGACTCAGGCAGAATACCTACTTTTCATAAAAGTCATTTTGAAAAAAAGGAGGCCTTTTGTTTGCTGCAATAAAAAGGAGCATTCCATAATGGGCTGCCCCTTAAATTCAATTATATGAATTATCCACAACAGGGCCTCCAGTGAGACTGTTGTGTTGTCAAGTGCCCTTTTTTTTAATTTCTTCTTCAACATATTCATACAACAATAACACCTTACAGTGACATTTAGTGGAGATCCAAAGGTTAGACAGTTAAGATGTTTTATGTCTAATAAATTTTACAAGGATGTATACATTTTGGGGTTAGAACTAAAAATTATTTTCATTATCGATTAATATGTTGATTAATTTTTTGTGTAATCAATTAATCATTCGGTCACATAATTACAATCTATTAGAGACCCAGGTGAGATCTTCACATCTTGTTTTCTCACCAGGAATACAACATCCAAACATATTCAATTTACTATAAGACAAAGAAAAGCGGCAAATTCTCATATTTAAGAACCTACAACCATAAAAGGTATAACAATTTGGATTAAAACGTTACTTTAACAATTAACTGCTTAATAGAATAATGGTTAAGATGACAAGTCGAGTAACTGATCGACAGGCAAACAATTAAATCTGTAACTATTTTGATAATACATTGCGCTTTCAATAACTTATCAAGCAAAACTGTCAAAAAAAAAAAAAAAAAAAAAAAAGAGCTTGTTTCCCTCCACCGCGGTCTCTGAGTTTTTGTTGTCTCCATTTTATACCATTGTAATGTAGAATACCTTTTCACTGACATTTCTTTAGAACGTAGTACGCAATGTAGCACGCGATACGAGGTTACGCCAAAAGTTTTCCTTATTTTGTCTATGGCAGTTACTGTGACAAACGCAACAGTGGGTTAGCGTTATGCCATTTCAGGGAGTGGCGAAATGACTACTGTGGCTGTAACGTTGCGTGGCTAATGTTAATATGTTACATTAAGCTTGCTAGCTGCAACTAGCTTGTGTGTGTGTATATATAAAAAGAGAGATATATACACACACACACACACACACACAAACACACATACATAATGTACATACTTATCTAGATGTTTAGAGCAGTCATGGTTGCGGCTGTCAGTTATAAAAGAGACACTGACGTTAAACCTAACCTCGGCGTCTGTTAGCTAAGAAATGTAGCATATACACGGGCGGATATGGAACCGTTAGCTTAGTTACGTTGGCAAACCAAGTCAACCACTACTGAGACAATATAGCTATTACGCACCATTACACGTTTAACTAGCCTAAGTATTTCGAACAGCCACCAAACTGAGTTAACATACGTATAGCTAGGTAGGCTAACTACGGGTTTGTCCAAAATTTGCAAACGGATAAGCTAACTCACCCAGGATCTCTTTTCTCCTGTCGGCATGCGGCTGGTCCGTATACACCCATTCGTAGTCTTCACGGGCGACCCGGTTCCCCATCTTTTTCTTATTACTGTTTTAAACAACTTTCTTCGACAAACAACTATCCAAATACAACGAGGTCGTTTAAACAGAGAACTTCACTGATTCCTCTCTAATGCCCTCTGCTCAGTCTACGAGCCCGTGATCTGCCGAAGTCTGTTCCGCGTCGAATAGTGTTCCCTTTCAGATACAGTTGTGCTTCCTATAGTGCCACCTACCGAGTAGTTAGGCTTAAGGATAAGGTTGGGTGCAGGTTAAAGTAAGGGGAAGCTACACACAGATTTCGACACAACACCCGTCTGTTTGACCTGAACGAACACCAGTCAGCTCTGCTCTCTTTCTGCAGCTCCTCCTACCAGCGCGTCCATCACTCTCATGTTGAATTACATGACAGTGCTGCTGTCCAGCTCATCCTCCTTTTATTATTAGATTAGGCAATTTATTATTGCACTTACAAATCCAGTTACAGGCCTCCCTGATGTGTGAAGCACAGGCCCATTATTATTATTCCTCATCATTCTTCATTATTATTGTTATTAATTCGTTAATATTAGATCTTTGTTTTATGTGCAACTTGTCCTAAACTCTTGCTGGTACATACACAATGCCAAAGCTAGAATATTAATAAGCATGTAGAAGCAAGTGGTGGCTATACCGCCCCCATGTGGTGAGAGATCAGCTAACAAATCTTACAAAATGATTTGGTTAATATCTCAGCAACTGTACGGCAAAGAAGAAAAATTCTGGATGTAGTATCAGAATTGCTAAATTTGCCAAATATACAGTAATATGCTAATGAAATGTACAATAATATGCTAATGAAAATGCAAAAAAAAAAAATACAGAATACAGTAGATATGCTGCATTATGGTGCCTTTGTAGTCCTGGCAAATATTGCAAATATTGCATAGTACATAGTAGGGGGCTGTACTTGTAGTGTGTGTGTGTGTGTGTGTGTGTGTGTGTGTGTGTGTGTGTGTGTGTGTGTGTGTGCGCGCGCGCGCGCGCGCGCGCGTGTATATGGAAGGCATATGTGGGGAGGTGTGTGCGTGGGGCATTGGCTACAATGCCTAGTGGGCGGTCAGAGGATAACAGAGAGAACAATGGGCTTAGGGAAAAAAAAGTGTTCAGATGTCTGGTAGTCCTGGTGATGAAGCTGAACCTGCAGCATGATGTAACCTTTCTGAAAAGGCAGTGAGCCAGGTGTGATGGGGCTGCCACTACTGGCCTGCTGTTTGGCTCTGGCATGCAGAACGCTCACAAGCACTTGATCCTGTCCTGTCAGGTTCACACGATGCCTTCCAGTCTGTTTGGTGTGGGCAGAGGATGCAGGGCACCACAAAGTTATGTGAGGACATATTTGATGGTAGCTCTGTAGAACTGGGTGCAAACATTTTGGGAGTTCTTCATCTTCCATTGCTATGTTTGGATGGCCCCAAACACTGACCACATGTTTGATTTGAGATTTCAAGTATCATTTTTTCATGACTGATAAACACACTTTTGTGGATGTGGCCAAATTACTTAAAACTGCTGTAACTCATGAATGCTTTGTCCAGTTGCAACCAAGTGCACTTGCTGGTACTTCACAATAATAATGCCTTTCAATGAGGAGCTCCATCTCTTCTTCTGACCAATTAATATAATAATAACATAACAGAAAACAGTCACTATTGTGTGGACTACTGACATGACTATCACTGATGTAAATATTGATGGGGCCCATCTGCAATGCAGCAACACTTGGACCAAGAACAGTAGAGCTTAACTGTCCCACAAACTCCTCCTGTAGCAGCACACAAACTAATGTCCATAGCGTTACACTATGTTATAGGCTAGAAAAGCTAGTAACTTCACTAAATGTAACATTAGATACTAATGCTATGTATCACACACATGCACTCACAGACTTTTCCACACAGCATTGTACCTGTTGAAGTTAGTGCAGTCTAGTGCCCTCTAGTGACTGTTCTTGTGCAGCTCAGGTACTTAATAAAGTTATCAGGTTTGAAATGGCCATTTCGCTGAACACCACACTGGGGGAAAGAAGATGTGTTTGCTCATCAAGAAGCATAATCTGGGAGATAAAATAAAATAATTAGAACATAAACAAACAATCTGTGCTGACCAGCCTTATAAATGACCTAAATGCAAGTCAGAGGAGTTTTTTTTTTTTTTTTTTTTTTGTTTGAGGGAAGTTTAAAGTTCACTAATCCAAAATATTATGAATATGGCAACAGAGAAGTAGATTATTAAAGTTTAGAAAGAGAAAACAATAATTATCAAATGTAGTCTAAAGAATAAAATGACAAGGTGCCTTCGCTATAAAACCAGATAAAATTGATGAATGTTTTATAAATCCTTATACAAGTAAACGGACATCTGTACTCCTAACGTAAAACTTGCGTTTCCAAAGCATAAAAGTATCTGAATTGACTGAATTAAAGGATAAGGAGCTTGAGCCAATTGAGGAATGGGAGATCAAGCAGGCGATTTCAACACTTGAATTTAAGATTTGTTGTCTCCTCTTTTATTAAAAGCACACAATTAAGCCCAGCAGTCAAAAACTATGGCACCATCTTGGACAGATGCAACCATAGTGGTCATATTAAAGGTATTGTAATAAGTAAAAAAGAATATAAAATATCCCTTTATGCGGATGATGTATTATTATATTTAAGAGAACCTACATCAACAACACCACATTTAAAGAAGCTGATTTCTCAGTACGGATATTACTTAAAATATAAGATATATAAGGTAAAAAAGAGGCTACGGATGTCAATGGCAGTGTCCCACATATGTCAAATTTCAGAGTGGATTTAAATGGCCTAAAGAAGGTATTAAATACCTTTGCATACATATTCTTCCATCTGTATAGAACTTGTATGATGCTAATTATAGTAAAATAATTTGGTAATTAGTGTGATGTGGAACAATGGCCCATGCTTCCTCTCTCTCTACTTGGTTGCATTGAAACTATTCATATGAATGTCCTGCCCAGACCAGTTTATGTATTTCAGATGATACCTGAAAATATTCCAAAGTATACTTTTGATCATTTGGATAAAATAATTTCAAAATTCATATGGCTAAAAAGGGTCCTTGGATTAGACTTAAAAACTTTACGTCAGATAGTGGCCTTACACTTCCAAAATGGTCAGATCACAGACTGGTCTATGTGAATGAGTTATTCAGTGGTGACAGTCTTAAGACATTTGAGCAGCTGAGAATTGACTTTGATCTCCTTGGGCAGATTTCTTTAGATATTTACAGTTAAGAACTTTCTTGATGACATGTTTTGTTAAGTTTGTGCTGAATTTACAGGACCCAAAGTGCCAGGCTCGGACAAATGAGACGGGGGCAGCAGTTTAAGGTAGACAAGACAAAAACTGAAAGGAACTTAGCATGAGCTTCAGGTCTGGTCATTACCACACAGCATCCAGACAATGAATACTGGTTGTAATCTGGGTGCTTGTATACTGAGTGAGCAGGTGGGTCTTGATTGATGATTGCATGTTGGTGTGTTCAGGAGGCCAGTCCCAACCTGCTGGCCACACCCCGCAGCATCAAAGACACGGACTATACAGACAGGGGAGAGGCAAACACCAGGAAGTGGAAACACTGGAACACAGAGGGGAAGACTGCAGATCACCACGTTTCTATTAGTTAGACAAAGGGAGAATGGGGAAAAAAATGTAAATCAATAAATAAATAGGAAGTTATATCATATATTTTTATCTATGCATCTACATAAATCCCTAAAGATAAAGTGGAGATGGAAAGCAGAATTGATCATTTCATAATACAGGACATAAATGTATACTGAGGCTGGCCTGGTTACAAATTTAAACACATGGAAGGAATTTAAATTTACATGGTAAATAATTACTAGATTCTTCAAAACACCATAAATGACTTCCAAGATGGGCCCAACACATCACAGTTCATGTTGGAGGAACTGTGGAGCACACATTGCCAATCACACCTATATACTCTGGCTATATCCTAAACTAAGTGTATGTTGGAGAAAAGTACAGTATTTGATGCCTTCAAAGTAGTTTTCCAAAAGGATATTCGCACTCTTGGGAGTAATACCTGAGGGGCTGAATGGAAAGGCCAAGAAATACTTTAGATGTCTGAAACCAGATCCTTCAACTTACAATATGTAGATCCAAAAGTATGGGACCTTTATCAGATGGAGCAAATTACATACTTGCTGAGGCTCCAAAAACCCATATTTATTAAACATTAGTGTCCTGTCATGGCTTTGTCAATACAATGAGGCTCATTAATCAGTGGTACTCAGCCCTCCTATCCAATGTTTAGTTGTACTTACAGTATATGTGTAGCATGTGGTTTATGTGTATACATATACACTGTTCAAAAAAATAAAGGGAACACTTAAACAAGGCCACAGGCCACTTCTCAGTTCCTATACTTTCTGGCTGATGTTTTAGTCACTTTGAATGCTAGCGGTGCTTTCACTCTAGTGGTAGCATGCGATGGAGTCTACAACCCACACAAGTGGCTCGGTAGTGCAGCTCATCCAGGATGGCACATCAATGCGAGCTGTGGCAAGAAGGTTTGCTGTGTCTGTCATTGTAGTGTCCAGAGCATGGAGGCGCTACCAGGAGACAGGCCAGTACATCAGGAGACAACCCAGCAGCAGGACTGCTACCTCCGCCTTTGTGCAAGGAGGAACAGGAGGAGCACTACCAGAACCCTGCAAAATGACCTCCAGCAGGCCACAAATGTGCATGTGTCTGCTCAAACGGTCAGAAACAGACTCCATGAGGATGGTATGAGGGGCCGACGTCCACAGGTGGGGGTTGTGCTTACAGCCCAACACCGTACAGGATGTTTGGCATTTGCCAGAGATCACCAAGATTGGCAAATTCGCCACTGGCGCCCTGTGCTCTTCACAGATGAAAGCAGGTTCAAACTTAGCACATGTGACAGACGTGACAGAGTCTGGAGACGCCGTGGAGAATGTTCTGCTGCCTGCAACATCCTCCAGCATGACCGGTTTGTCAGTGGGTCAGTAATGGTGTGGGGTGGCTTTTCTTTTGGGGGCCACACAGCCCTCCACGTGCTCGCCAGAGGTAGCCTGACTGCCAGTAGGTACCGAGATGAGATCCTCAGACCCCTTGTGAGACCATATGCTGGTGCGGTTGGCCCTGGGTTCCTCCTAATGCAAGACAATGCTAGACCTCATGTGGCTGGAGTGTGTCAGCAGTTCCTGCAAGATGAAGGTATTGATGCTATGGACTGGCCCGCCCGTTCCCCAGACCTGAATCCAATTGAGCACATTTGGGACGTCATGTCTCACTCCATCCACTAACGCCATGTTGCACCACAGACTGTCCAGGAGTTGGCGGATGCTTTAGTCCAGGTCTGGGAGGAGATCCCTCAGGAGACCATCCGCCACCTCATCAGGAGCATGCCCAGGCATTGTAGGGAGGTCATACAGGTACGTGGAGGCCACACACACTGAGCCTCATTTTGACTTGTTTTAAGGACATTAGACCAAAGTTGGATCAGCCTGTAGTGTGTTTTTCCACTTTAGTTTTGAGTGTGACTCCAAATCCAGACCTCCATGGGTTAATAAATTTGATTTCCATTGATAATTTTTGTGTGATTTTGTTGTCAGCACATTCAACTGTGTAAAGAACAATGTATTTAATAAGAATATTTCATTCATTCAGATCTAGGATGTGTTATTTTAGTGTTCCCTTTATTTTTTTGAGCAGTGTACTTCATTTGTATACAGATATTTGTTATATGGTACTCTATGTACCACTTCCATTAAACACACCTAAATTAAGCTCCTGTCTTGGGTCCTTTGTGGAAGAGTGTTTAACTTGCACACTAACAAACTACATATAGTATAGTGAGGGCAGAAGAATAAAACAATTTCCTTCATGTCAAGAGCAACCTGGAACTCCACATCAACACTGAGAGCAACATGTTGGTTAACCCAGAGCTCAGAAACCAATCATAACTTGGAGGATGGATCAGAATGCATCAGTGGCATCGTCTAAATGCTGTAAACTTGAGTGCTCATGCTCAAGTAAATCCAGTGTCAATATAACAGCAATAGATTGATGTACTAAAGCTGAAGCAGCATATATAAAGGCTACTTATGCAACATGGCAAATAGAAATGAAAGGGAAGTGGAGAAAGCATGTACGGATGCCTTTGAGGAAGGGGGTGAGGCCAAGGCTGTATCAGCAGCTGCTAATCTAGATAACAAGCGAATACAGATATCTAGTGTGTTCTGATCAGCACGGCAGTTGTTATGCACCAGCAACTATGCCAATGAACATTTCAATAGCCAAAGAAAAAACCCAATTTGTCAACACACGCACAACAAAAACAGCTAATGTTTCACAGCCCACACACCCTCAACAAGTTGTTCCTGATGCCACTAAGACCCATGCTCAACAAAGCTATGTATCCCCTAAAGCTTCACATTGTGGAGCCCCAGACTATTAGCCCTCAAACCCTCAATGAACTGGTCTCAAAGAACAATTTTCTCACCAGGTACTGCATTTGTAGACTGTTTCACTATAGAGCTCAATATCTGTGACAACACATGGGAGTAATAATGAAGGTCTTCCCCTTCTGTCTGTTTATGGTTGTAGAAGGACTGCAAAAGCTGAGTGGTGCTGCTTTTTCCCCCAAATGCATTTCTCAGGTAAGAAATATACTGGGCCCCACTGACCGACCCCTCATACATAATCTCACCTCCTCTAGTGTAGCACCACACAAACAGGGATAGTATGAACTCACACTGTTCCTTAGTTGTTTGTCTGATCTTAAAACCCTTTCAACCTCTTCAATAAACTCTTCCACAGACTTCCTATCTTTACAACACTCCCCATGCTTGAATCAGGTGTTCTCTGGGAACATAAATATATGAATGTCTGAGGGCACAGTTATTGTTTTCTCTTTGCGCCCTTGTTTCATCATTTAACCTGGTAAGATCATCTCTCAGTCTGGTAAGCTCTTGTGTTTGAAACTGCGTTTCTTCATTAGGTTCTCAACTGGTTCCTGATGCCTCACCTGAAACCTGGCTTGGCCCACCATTATCATTACCAGATCACCAATCACCCCTGCAATCACAGGCTGGCCTCTCTGAGACATTCACCTCTGGAAATCACCTGCAATCTTAACCTATTTCACAGTAGTCTCACTACTCCACGTTGGACATTCTGGAGATTACACACACAGTGCATCATCCTGCTATACACTCAAGGAGATGGCGGTCTCTGTCCTGCGCCACTAGTACAGGTTTCTTTACAGAACAGTTTCACAACACTGTCCTCCGTGCATCTCCAGCTTGGTCCAAAAAAAAAAAAAAAAAAAAAATCATAGACCAAGATGCACCTGGCGAAATCTTGGCACCTGGTGGCCAATGTCTGTAACAACAGGTGGAACTGGCAGCTCACTTGAAATGAACATTAACATAGATTTACAACAAGATTACACTCACAAGAAACAAAACAAAGAATGGGAAAATACTTTGAAGACTTAGGTGGTGACTGATGGTACTAACTTATAAGTAGTTTTTAACCACCCGGTTACACTAAGATACACCAATATTAAAATGCAGGTGTAGTGTTGTACTGCCACCAACATTTTTAGTGAATACAGACCCCTATTTGTGACGTTTAAAATGTAAATGTAAAATACTTACATTTAAATGTTTGCTAAAGCTTAGTTTCATATTCTGAGGTCAGCATTTAACAAAGTAATTTCACCATTCGTGTCAAATATTAATTTCATTGTGTGAAATTAAAAAGAAAGTGTTAAGTTCAGGAGTTGTAACATGCGTGCTGATATTTTCAGAAATGGCAGAGGCCATGGGAGTTCATTTTTTGATGGATGGTTTCTATAGTTTGTATGTGATAAAAATGCGTGTTTATTCTGTCATGTATTTGATCAGTATGATGACGACTTAGATAATGATTGATAGATGAAGTTCAATTAAGATCAGTAACAGAACAACCACGGTGTTGTGAATTTCTTGGAGGGAGTGAGAGAGATGATTTATGCAATTCCAATTTTTATGTGCAATTGCTGATGTGTTATAATAAAATAAAGATTTGGTAGAAATAAATTTAGAATATAAGAGAAAAGGGTCTTCAAAATGTTAGTGGGATTGTAGAGAAAAGAGAATAAAAATACAATTAATATCTGTTGATAAATGTGTATGAATAAAGACAAAATGACGAAACGGTTGAATTATGTTAAAGTATGATGATAAAACATTTATATCTACTTTTTTTATTTAGTATTCTAGAACTTTTTTCATGGGTTCTCATTATTTATTATTATTTAAAAAATAGAACCTGCAGAAAGGGGTTGGCAACCAAAAACGCATGTATTGTACAGAAATGTAAATTGTCAGAATGGGAAAGAATAACAAATATGAAGAAAATACTTTACAAATAAAGATGAATCTCATAAATAAGGAGCTCCCACAATAGCTGACGTCAGCAGCAGCAGTAATCATGTTATTTTTATATAAACTATTTATCACTATGATTATGTGTAATGTGAATAATTTGAATTTGAACAGTCCAATACCTGTAAAACGAATTACATTCCCATAAGTCTCAGTTGTATTTAGACAGCTGCTAATGTTAGCACACTACCACACTAAGATGGACATGAAAAACTAAATCATTGACTGCCCCTTAATATCTAAAAAGTACTAGTAACTAGTAACTCACAGATTGAAGATGCAGGACGTTACCTGTAAAAATAGAGCTTGTAATTGGTGTAAACATAGAGATATGTGGGTAACTTAGGTTGAGCTTTAATAGGTTTGATTTGTACATTTGTAACAGTAAAGTGAGCAACAAAACCGTACAGTTGGCCCCAGTTTGGCCAAATCAAAAGATAGTTTTCTTGGTATACATACATGAAATAATTCACAATCTACACTTTAAAGTACATGAAGATTACAGTCAATTTTTCTAAACTGAGACGCAGTCTCAAATTAAGCCACTAGATTACATCTTCTTGTGTGTCATTATAATACACGCTAGTGTTCATCAAGATGTGAACTGCATTTCCAAAGTTTCTTTACCAAAGGTTCATGCCACAAGGGGTTCAGGTCAACCAAACAGCAGAAAAGCTTCAAACAAAGAAGTGCTGCCACAATATGGGCTCACAGCTAGCCAAGCCTCACAAGGCAAGAGATGAGTTTGTACAGGAGAGGGTAAAAGTACCATCGCACAGTGGAGTAAAGACGCTTTTTAAATAACAGCTGTGGAAACTAATCTTACTCTGAGCTATTTTGTTGAGCACAAACTTGTAACATTTCCAGCACCCTTCTACTGTCACTGCAAATCAGTCACCAAAAACAAAAAAAAACAAACAAAAAAAACCCATGAGACCATATTTTCTTACTTCCCTCTGATGTATCTATCCATGCAGTTAGGCAAAATTCAATTCACTTCCCTTGTTTTGGGGTGGAGGCGGAACTCTCAAACACATATCCCTAACAGAAAAAAACTAAATCTACACAGCACATTTGTAATTTGTGTGAACAAACCCACTTTGGACATCATTACACATACAGCATACTTTTAAAAAGTTTTTAAATATTTTTCCTTCTTTCATTTAAGAACCTTACAAGTGTTTTTCTCCATTTCTTCCCATTTGTTACAATTATTACTCAGGGTAACACTGAGTGTCTGAGTTCAGCAGATATGTATTAGAGCAATCTGAGACTTGATCATGTAAACACTTTACATCCTTTTAAATAGATCAAACTCCATACACTGAAGGCTAAGAGATGCATCTGAATGCTCTGAAAAACAGCTAGTTAGTGGTCCTTGATTTAGGGTTATTTTGTGAGCTTTCCACCACATATCAAGGTCTTCATTATTGGAAATAGAAGTTTGGTTTAATGTTGTCACACTCAAAAATAACACTTAGTCCTTTCTACACTGGCTCCCTGTAAGATCTAGAATAAAATTTAAAATCCTTCTCCATACCTACAAAGCCCTAAATAGTCGGTCACCATCAAAGAGCTCAGAGTGCCCTTTCACCAAACCCCACGCTCCCAGAATGTAGGCTTACTTGTGGTTACTAAAGTCTCCAAAAGTAGAATTGAAGCCAGGGCCTTCAACTATCAAGCTCTTCTCCCATGGAACCAACTTGTAGTCCCTATCCGGGGGGAAGACACCCTCTCTACGTTTAAAAGTAGGCTTGAAACTTTACTCTTTGATAAAACTAATACTTAGAGCTGGCTCAGGCTTGCCTTGGACCAGCCCCTCATTATGCTGCTAAAGGCCTAGACTGCCAGCGACGTCACACGGTACACTTAGCTCCTATCTCCTCTCCTCCCTCTCCATCTGTATGCATTTATGTTGAAAAAACATGATAAGTGGCTTCTTCCCCAGAGTCCTTGTGCTTTCTCATCTCACAGGTTCCCATCGATCATGGTTGCGCCTACTGCTGTGGCCCGCTTGACTGCTATTGTTGTTTGATTAGTCACATTTCTACCATTTTCCTATTATTGCTATTCTGTACATATACTAATACATATGAATACTAATCACACTTCATATAGTATTTTCTTATTAATCATATTTCTATAATTATACCTGCTATCATTATCATTCTCATTGCTGTGAGTATTGCTCTCTCTCTCTAAACCCAACTGGTCTAGGCAGATGGTCACCCACCCAGAGCCAGATTCTGTTCAGGTTTCTACCTGTTAAAAGCATGTGTTCTTTTCCTTGTTGTCCTCGCCAAGTGTTTTTCTCATGGGAAAAGTGGAACAGTTGGATTTATGTACAATGAAGAATTTGGTCTAGACCTGATCCATATCGAGAGTGTCATGGGACACTTGTGATTTGGCATCATACAAATAAACTAAATTGGTTTCGGCTAGGAGTTGTTGGTATAAAACGAAGATGGTGAATTTCTCTTTTGATAAACTGATTTTGGCCGAAGCAAGCCACTAGCAAGTTGCTGCAGTGAAATGGAAATGGAAATCAAGGCTGTCTGGAATGTAGAAACAACACATTCACAAACTAGCACCCAGTGTAATGTTCTACTGTACTGAACTGTACCTTATTGTAGTAAATAAGATGCCATATGTAAAAGCACTGGTATGACCCTCAAAGGACAGATGCCAAACATTGCTTATGGTAGGAGAGCAGTTATACAGTTTTGTTGACGTCTTCTACACAGTACATACAGTAACTTCTCATGTAAAACAGAAGAATGAACATCAGTACTAGGTTGCACCAGCTATGTGCAAATTCAAACATAGCCTTGTTTGAATGTAATTTCTAAGGACGGAGATTAAGGGTTTACATCAGTAAAAGCAGTTCCAATGCAGGCATAAGTTATAACTTAAATTTTACACCTACCCCTTAATATGTGTTGTCTTCCATAAAATAGCAATTGGCATAAGTGCATTGTTTTGAAAGGTGGGAACTTGGAGGATGAGGAGGAGTGAATTATACCGGCTGATTGCATCAGCAACAAATTCTCTGTAATAGTACACAAACTGCTCCTATAACAGTCCTCAAACTAACATCTACATAGCTGTACACTATGTTATAGGGCTAGAATGCTGGTAACTTGACTACATTTGACATCTACTCCTATTTTTGGCAAACAAATTTATAGAATTAGATAACTTCACAATTACAACCACGGATTTCTAACAGTTTGCAATTTCATTTGCCCAATAATAGGGTATTGTTATATGTTGTAGATGAGGGTTTCACAACTCAATGTCACTGTTGTTATTTTACATTTGCTGTAGATTGAGGTTGTATAGTTATCACCAAATCATAATGCTTTGTTCTAGTGTACATGTCTTTTTGTTGTTTGGCAAAATATAACCATTAGCGGTGTTTTTAGCCATTAGCCTCTTCAATATTGCATAGCAAAGTGAAAAAAGGCAACTGGGCACAAGAGAAAGCATGATTATAAACACTGCATTAAGAATAATGCTTTTCACTGATTGGCCACATGAAGTGGAAATGTAACTGTCTGTGACAACAATTTGGTGAGTTTGGACTTAACACCAGAGTAGTGAAGATTAACCTTATGCCTCCATGGTGCAACCAAACACCGACACAGCTTTAGTATCAAACAAACTTGTTTAGTGTGGACTTCACACCATAAAGAAAGGGAGAAAACTTAACATATAGCTGGTTCAATGGGCCACAGGTACTTTCAAGCACACCAGTCTGCTTTCGCTGAAAACCTTTTGCAGAATTTATTGTTTTCACACACAATTATCACTGCTGCATTTCTGAGGATCAGAGTAAGTGATATGCATCAGTGGTTGCTGAAGCACATTGGAAAGATAAGTCCCCTTGCAAATAATATCTGCCTTCATTTTGCACCCTCTGCCAAACAGGGAAGGAGGAGGCAGCAGGTGACACTTGAGTAATGGTGCTTGAAGACTGCCCTTTTCCTTCTTTAAGATCCCATCCTTTGTTTCTATGGTCATTCAAGAACTGATTAGATTGAACTGAACTGAGCAGCAATTTTGGATAGACCAACCCGGCCACTGGCAAAGAATATAGATTACTTGTTACTTGTTAGATGATTTTATTGCACTTAGTCGAAGTTACGAAGAAGAAACCGTGAACAAAATTAATGCTTCTGGATTATGACTTCCTACCCATGTGAAAATGGAAAGGAGATCACTGACAAATAACATGCAACTTCTTTTTTGTTGTAATTTATGGCCTGTCATGACTTGTGTGTTTCCAAAATAAATGATTTGGTAGATTTTATTTCAGGAAAAGAAACTGCATTTATCACACAATGTGACTTCTGTTAACCAAATTCACCGAGCATCTGATTTTCTGATTTGTCAACCAAATTTTTTTTTCAAACATTTAAGGCTCTTAGAAAATCATCTACATTAAAAAGCTCTAGTCATTTTAATGTAACCTTCAATAGTCTTCTAGAAACCACCTGCATATATTCTAATTTAGTTAAGTGGCCTTGTAGGGATAAGTCTTATGATATTCTATATTTTTCTTCTTGTTAACAAGTCCCATGTACAGAGCAGGGAGAAAACACTTGTACAGCGAAACATACAAGGATACACCTGACTCATCTCAGATAGTACAGGTGATAAGTGATGCAGGGAATTGGGGATAAGGTGTGATCAGTTAGACCAGAAATCAAAAACAAAACTCCAACTAAATGACACACAGAGTCTCTTATTTCTTGCTGCGTAGCCGTTTGGACTGTCGTGGCAGGTCTGAGCTCTTTCTGATACGTTTGAGTGATGACACCCCCTCGCCCTCTGGCTCTCTGGCTAGAGATGTTGTGGCCATGCTGCCACTTGCCAACACAGTGCCAGACGTGCTGGCAACAGTGGAAGACACAGCAGCACCACTGGATGTGGAGGGGACAGATGTGCTGGACCTGGGTTCCCCCATAGCAGCAGCACTACTGTCCATCAGTTCACGGAGCTTGTGTTCCAGCTCAGCAAGGCGGGCGTTCTGCTCAGCAATCACCTGGGTCTGTTCAAGCAGCTTCTGCTCTTGGTCCTGGAGCTGCTTCTGCTGCTCTAGCTGCTTGACACGAATTTCCTGCATCTCCCTCCGTAGCACTGTCATGGATGCTCCATTCACCTTCACCTGCTGCTGCACCTTGGTCATCTCAGAGCGTGACGGTGTATTCTTAGCCAGCAAGGACATGGTGGTCAGAGAGGTAGATGGACCTGCCACTGAGGGAACAAGACAGAGGGTCAGAGTTCTTCAGGATTTTACTGTTGCAAAAAAATACAACAAAAGAACTGATCCTGCAAGGTAAAAATAAAAAAAGCAGCAGGACATGATCTCTCTTTGGCATATATTGCGCATGACAAGTGATCTTTGCTTGGAAGACAGCTGCTCTAAGGGAACAAGGGGACACAAATCATGGCAAAAAGTGAAGAATCAAAGGTGAAACGTTCAAATATTTTTGTTGTTCTTGTTTTGTCCAACCATTCAAAAGCCAAAAGATATTCAATGTACTATGATACAAAACAGAGAAAAGCAGATTGAAGGTCTCACACTGGAGAATTAAAAAACAGAATGTTTGGATTTTCTAGTTGATATATGACCAAAATAATTTGATTTCTTTTGATCAACTGCCATATTTTAGGGGTTGAGGTGTAAAGGTTATAAGGGTTGGGGTGAGGTTATTAAGTTCATAATTCATGAGGGATGACTCTTCGTTAATGGCCAAGTAACTGTAGAATACGGTCATGCAGAGTAATGTATTAAGTGCTCTATAATGATTAAGAAAGAGCCAATGTGCTACTAATATGCATGCTAATAAGCAGCTAGTTATTGGTGACTATGTGTAATATAACAGTGCTTTTCTGAACTTCTTGTTGGAGGAGTAGCAGCTCTGTATGGAAACAGAACAAAAATGGACTTTTGCAGGTCTGCCGCCCTGTGCTTTATTGAGACCTGGCTCCGGGAGCACACACTGGGTTACATCTGTTCGGCTTTCACCACGTAACAGAGCTTTCAGGAAAAATCAGGAGAGGCGGAATCTACTCCTACATTAATGAAGGTTGGTGTACAGATGTCACATTGTTGGAGTAATCATACAGCCCTCATCAAGAGATCCTATCCATAAACTGTAAACTGTTTAATTCACTGTGGGAGTTCTTGTTTATTCTGGTCGGTGTTTACATTCAACCTCAGGCGTGCATTAGTAAGGCTTTACAACATCTTGCTGACAAGGTGACTAACGTGGGGCAGAAACATGCAGACTCCCTGCTAATGGTTCTCGGGGACTTCAACAGAGCAGGACATGCAAGCATGCATGTCCGATGTGGTAGTTTTCAGCATGGGGGCTCCACAGGGGACAGTGCTCTACCCCTTCCTCTTCACCCTTTACACGTCAGACTTCAGACTCAACACTGACAGCTGCCACATCCAAAAGTTCTCTGACGATACAGCCATTGTTGGACGTGTATCACAGGGGTACAGATTGGGTTACAGAGAGGTTGTTTGTTTGTTCTTTGGTTACAACCTCGACTGGTATGGACTGAACCACCTGCACATAAATGCCAGCAAGACGAAGGAGATCGTAATTAATTTCCGAAGGAATGTACCACAGACTACACCAGTGAAAATCCAGGGCTTGGACATTGAGATCGTGAGGGGATTACAAATACCTAGGTGTTCACCTCAACAACAAACTGGACTGGACAAATAACACAGATGCCCTGTACAGGAGGGGCCAAGGTCATGTGCACCTGCTAAGAAGACTGAGGTCCTTTGGAGTATGTAGGACACTGTTAAAAACATTTTATGACTCTGTCGTGGCATCTACAGTTTTCTATGCAGTGGTCAGCTGGGGCTGGGGGAGCTCTGAGAGGGACAGAAAAAGACTTAAACTGGTCAGGAGAGCCGGCTCTGTCCTGGGCTGCCCTCTGGATGCCATTGAGGAGGTGGGTGAAAGACGGATGTTAGCCAAGCTGACATTGATCATGGAGAACCCATCCCACCCCCTGCATGAGACAGTGGGGGGCTTAAGCAGCTCCTTCAGTAACAGGCTGCTGCATCCAGTCTGTAGGAAAGAACGCTACTGCAGGTCTTTCATTCCGACAGCTGTCAGACTGTTTAACTCCAGTATCATGTAATGTAGCTCTGTGTTGATGCTGTCTTTCTCAATTCTACATCATACCCACTTTTTGTTTGCACTACTGTTTCAATGCTAATATATGCTCTAATGCTAATATCTGCTCAACTGTATTTTTATAAACTGCATATATTGTGCATATACATAAACCCAGTATTTCTCAAGGGAAATAGTATTTTCTCAAGTACAATAGTATTCTCAAGTGCAATACATGTCATGTCAGTAGTTGGTTTTTCTCATAAGACTACTAGCAACAGTACTTCTCTATGGCAGTAGGATTATTTGGCATTTACTATTTTTATAATCTGTAAAAACATACATAGACCAAGTTGGTTTCTTTTTCAATTCTGTATCTTGTAAACTTTTATATTTTTATTTTTTGACCTCTTATGCCACTGTGCCTGCTTGTTGTAACCTGTTGGCTGTAACGACTAAATTTCCCCAGTGTGGGATCAATAAAGTTCTATCTTTCTCCAATATTAGCCACTCTGCACTGGCTCCCTGTAAAACTTAGAATATAATTTAAAATCCTCCTCCTTATTTTATTTTTGTTTTTATATTTTGCTCTTATTTTGTTTTTATACTTGATTTTTATATATATTTTCTTTCTCTTTTCTTTCCTCTCTAATTTCATTCTTGTATGGAGCACCTGTGACAAAAACAATTTCCCATCAGGGATCAATAAAGGAATCTGAATCTGAATCTTACTTACAAAGCCATAAATGGTCAGGCACCATCTTGTCTTAAAGAGCTCATAGTACCTTATCACCCCACTAGAACACTGCATCCCCAGAACGCAGGCTTATGTATGCTTCCTAAAGTCTCCAAAAGCAGAACAGGAGCCAGAGCATTTAGCTTTCAAGCTCCTCTCCTATGGAACCATCTTCCAGTCTTTGTCAGGGAGGCAGACACTGTCTCTACATTTAAGAGTAGGCTTAAAACTTTCCTTTTTGATAAAGCTTATAGGGTTGGCTCAAGCTTGCCTTGGACCAGCCCCTACTTATGCTGCTATAGGATTAGACTGTCGAGGGACCTCCAAAGATACACCAAGCTCCTTTGTTCTCCTCTCCCTTTCCATTGCTCTCATGTACTACCAAGGCGTGTTACTAACTTAGCTTCTTCCCCGGACTCTTTGTGCTTTGTCGTCTCATAGGTTCCCATGGATAGTGGCTGAATCTGGGTTGTGGATTATAGCTACGTCTCCTGCCATAGCCCTGCCTGACATCCACTGCAACTGCTACTGTGATTGCATTTCTGTCTCTCTCTCTCTAAAAAGAGTTTGGTCTGTACCAGCTCTATATGGAAAGTGTCCTGAGACAACTTCTGTTGCAATTTGGCGCAATATAATTAAAATTGAAATGAATTGAATTTGAATGAAGTAATTCATCAGATTAAATGAGTCTGCCTTTCTTAAATTAAGTTTACTCTGTTTTGTCGACATAAATACACATACTTTCACTTATACTTATTACTTTTACTGCACTGCCACTTACTACCTGTTGCACATGTCATCTGTTTACATACTGTGTTGCACATGTTTTTTTATGGTTTCATAGAAATTACTTGCACTACCTGCGCTTACCTCATACTGTTTATACTTAATGGCACTTACACTACTTACATGTATTTATATTTTTTTGGATATTATCACTATTTGCACTTCTCGTTAGATGCTAAACTGCATTTCATTGTCTCTGTGTTGCACTCTGACGATGACAATAAAGTTGAATCTAATCTAATCTAATCTAATCTAATCTAATCTAATACTGTAAATACATTTAAATATACTTGTGTGTATGTATTCAGAGCTCTGATACAGTTCTCTCTGTCTACAGTCATCATTCTGCAGTCTCACTCATTGTCCCACCCACAGTGCTAACTGACTGTGTTGTGGGCTGGACACTGAGCCTTGATAGATAGCTAGCTAGTCTATCAACACAAAAGGCTACTGTGCCACAGCATGCGCAGACTCAGTTGCTCCAGTGAGTGAAAGGAGCTGTGTTTCAAAACTAAGGCTTATCACTTTAATCATTGAATTTCAATGTACACAGGAATTTGACTTGGTGATACAGTGCAGTGAATTTAAGTTCACAGTTAAAGAAAGTTAAAAATAGAATGATTTAGTAGGGACAGTGCAAAATGGTAAAGTTTACTTTAAACTGTAATATTTAGATTGGGCTTACCTTGAATCAGTGCAATAATACACTTGAAATGTTACTTTGACATTACTTGTGTAGTCTTTGCTTGCGTTATTCATGTTTTTCATATAAAAATGAATCTAATCCAATCTAATTTAATTTGTATATTATAATAATAATAATAATAATAATAATAATAATAATAATAATAATAATAATAATACAGGC
>JBBMOE010000051.1:3449036-3704998 GCA_037975065.1 Chaetodon trifasciatus
ATAATAATAATAATAATAATAATAATAATAATAATAATAATAATACAGGCTGCTGTACATCCACATTTTTGATGTCCTTGGATTTGTTCTACCTGAACGATATATAAAGATATAATCTACTACAATCATGGAAATGTAGAAAAAAATCATGTGAATTTTCAGCTCTATAACCACAATGCATAACTGATAACTTTACAAATGAACACTATCACTCTCCCTTATTATTAGTAGCTCCAGTTAACATCTTGAGTTTTTTGTTATTTCTAGTATTATGGTCACGTGGTCACGTGTGTTAAACCCCAAATCCTTGACAAGTTACAGAGGAGATGGCAAGGATGCAGGGCTGCTGCCATATGAAAAGCGAGGAGGAGGCAATACAAACCATTTACTCCATTGTTTGTTACGGGGAATGTGAGGTCCCTGGTGAATAAGAATGCCTCTGTAGCCGGCTTTTACACAGTATGGGCGGACACAGATTGCAGAAAAAGTGGTAAGAAGAAAGAAGGGGGATTTCAGTGTTTTCCAAACAACAGTGCAATTCTGGACCTGGGCATTTCAGTAGCCCAGGCTGTTAGCAGTGAGTCTGCATCCAATAGTATCAGCCAAGACAGTTTAAATGTGCCATTGTTGCTGCTGTTTACATCCTGCTGTCAGCTGATACAGCATGGGATGTCATCAACTCAGTTACTGCCTGACTATACTAACACTTTCATGACACTTTCGATTTCTGAGATTTTAACCACACTTCCATCTACACTTCCAATTTTTCAGCAATTTGTTAACTGCCCCACCACATCATAAGCTGGTACTTGTCACCCCCACATACACACCCATTGTACAGAAGTAGCTGGTGAGCACAAGGACCATGAAGAGGTGGTCACAAGAAGCAAATGAGACACTGAAGTAGTGTTTTGAAACCACAGACTTGGATACACTCTGTGACTCCATGGAGATGACATCAACTCCATGACTAGCTGGAGTCATGCATAACAGAATACATCAACTTCTGTGTTGGTAACATCATACCCACCATGACAGCCAGATGGTACCCTGATAACAAGCCCTGCAGTTATTGCTGCTGCGGGTGGCACAATCAACCTAATAGGTTCAGGGGGCAATTACTTTTTCACATACGGTCATGTAGGTTTGGATGGCTTTTTTCCCTAAATAAATAAAATCATTATTTAAAAACTGCATTTTGTATTTACTCAGTTTATGTTTGTCTAACATTAAAATTTGTGTGATGATCTGAAACATTTAAGTGTGACAAATATGCAAAATAGTAAGAAATCAGGAAGGAGGCAAATACTTTTTCACAGTACTGTACATCATTTTGAATCTTGTTATTCAGCTATGCTAATTTATCCCCTTTATGGTCCTTACACTGACCTATATTTTACTCATTTACTCATTGTATTATTCAATCTTTTACTCATTAATTTGATAATTTTCCTTTTCTTGATAGTGTTAATTCAAAAGTACATAAGTTTTTTTGTTGGTTATGGATGGCTTGGCTCACATAAAAACAACAACTTGTCTGCTCTGGAAAGTCCCTAACAAAAAAATCAACCGCCCCCGTACGGGGTGGCAGAGCTTTTCCAGAAACAAAGCAAAGTGTTCTTCAATAAGAGGTTATATATGCTTCCCAATACTTGAGTGGAGAACTGTATATAAGCAGCTGCTCCCAGTTGATTGAGGTCTCAGCTCTTCTTTGAGGTAATGCAGACCACAGCATGTGAAATCCAGTGAGAACAATTCCCAAAACTGGTGAAAGTTGGTTACAGATGAGGTACCCCTGCAACAGAGGTGTTGATTTTGAAAGCAACCAATGTCAGCCAAATTTAACCTACTAAACCAAGCCAAAGTAACCTTTTCTCTTTTGACCTCCTTTTATGGTCCTCTTGAGACCCTATTTGCATTATAGGCTGCAGTAGATTTGAACACTACAGCTGGCGAGTGAGTGAACACTCATTCAAGATAATCTCAATAATCTAATCTCAATCCTGCCTGCCTAGCCTTTTATTTTAAACAGTTACTCAACTTGGTATTGTAAAACAATATATCTTTGTGATATTGTAAACAAAATATCTTTGTGATTGGACTAATAAAAAATTCTTAAAAGCTTAAAAGCCCTGATTGTTTATTACATGTCAAGGATAAGGCATGAACAAAGCATGGTACGTCCACGTCTTGGAAACTGGCCAATTACATTCAATAATGTATGTCTGTTTATTGTACGGGGTAAGGTCAAACCCAAGAAGATAAATGTGGACTTTTATCTAAAATCTGTGCTCATTCTGACGGAGATCCTGTGAGAGCTCTGTCATTCTGAGACCAGCGCTGCTATGCTTTACCTGTGACCTCAATAAATACTTTGGCTGTGAACTGAAGATTGCTCTGGACTGTTCTTGGGCTTCCAACAAAAGAACTGGACTAACACTTGTGTAGGGAACCCTCCCTGGACTGAACATGTTGCTCTGTGCTGGTGAAGAGCCTTATAACAGCTCTTCTTCTGGTTAGGGGTGTAAATCCTGATCAGGTTCTTGAGACAGAGAGAAAGGGGAAGGTTTTACTGGCTTCAGAGCAGTGCCAGCATGAAGGGCTTGCCTTTGGGGGGCTCTCTGAGGTCCGCAGTTAGGCCAGTGGGTAGAATCACATAAGAGAGCCCTGCTCGACCCCTCTCCCCTTCCCACGTCCATACACCTCAGTGCTCATACGTTGCTTCAAGTCAGGGACAAAGCCAGTTACCGAGGGTGGCCGTGTAGGGGCTCCTGGTAGTCACCAGACACACAGAGAGTGAAAACTAGGCAGAATAATTATTCCATGAGGGCAATGGGCCAGCAAGCATTGCCCCTGGTAATCCATGAGTGCTACAGGCAGCAGATTAATGAACGTGCCATTGCTAGCGGGACGGTCCCAGTGATGCTTCTATTGGTTGCCCTCTTATATGCAAAATAAATCAATAAAAAATCAGAGTAATCATTTCCTACCTTTAGCAGCATTGTATTCACACTTCAACATACAGCAGAAAGCTGTAGAATAAGCTCTGACAAAACAATGTGAGAGATATGTGTGGTTGAGAATGAAATTGATCACAGCATTCAAGGTGGAGGGGAAGGGAAAGCTAAACAGATCGAGCAAGTTGAATGTTGAATTTTAATAGGTTCAGTGAAGGACCCTCAGCTTCCTCCTTTTCCTACCCCTCCAGACACAATTAGATTCAACACAGCTCCTGCTTCCATAGCTGTTCCCATCTCACACCTCCTCAGTGATAAGGATCAACAACTCACACTCCTTGACCCACACCATGGACATCAACGTAGCCCAATCAACAGCTCCCCCCACATCAGGAAACACTGAGCTCCCTTCTACCTCCCCCACCTGCCTGTCTGTCTGTTTCGAGCTGGACAAACTGCACCAGAACAATACTGCAGGTCCAGATTTTATCAGCCCCAGCCAGGAGAAGGTTCCCATGCTGTGGACGACATCCTACACTGATCCATTACCAAAGAAGGCCTTTCCATCTGATTTGCACTGTGAGAGCCCTATATTATCAGGATTCTTAATTGATTTTTATTCTATTTATTTTTTTAATTAGTACACTAGTTTTTTTGCACACATGCATTAAGGTTGGGCGGTATCCTATTTTTCCCCAAGTATTCCTGTGGTATATACAGTATTACCAGATGATTAGAAATCAAATTGGAGGACTTATAGCACACTATACCAATTCCTGCCACAAGGTGACTAGAAGGCACTGCAACTGCGATTTTCCATCTTATGTTACATTACCATGTTTTTGTGTTCACTTATTGTCTATTTTGATGCAAAGCATTTTGAGCTACATTTTGTACATTACATTCTTGTATTCAATTCAATTTTATGTACATAGTGCCAAATCACTGTCTCAGGAAACTTTCCATTTAGAGTAGTGATGTGTCGGTCACGAACGAAACAGCTCTTAGAACCGGCTCTTTGAAGTGAACGATCCGAGCTCCTGCCTGGGAGCTGGAGTGGGAGCCGCTTTGGGGTTTTTTTGTTTTTTTCTCGACTTTGGCTTCAGTGTGTACACACTGAGCAAGAGGGGGAGGAGCGGGGCTTACAGACACAGCGCACACACATGCAGAGAGCCACAACAGACAAAACGCTGGAAATGTGAGAAAATGAGTGACCGCAGGAAATGCAGTAAAATTTGATATAATGTACATTAGTAATAAACCTTACATATCATTTTACATTATTTTGGTAATAAATTAATTTAAGCAACAAAAACTCTGAGGAGTCACTTGGGAGCCGAAAGAGCCGGCTCTTTTTTGAGAGCTGAGCCATGAGAACCGGCTCTCTTAAAAGAGCCGGAATTCCCATTGCTAATTTAGAGCTGGTACAGACCATGCTATTTATCTACAGAGACCCAACAATTCCCTCATGAGCAAGCACTTGGGGACAGTTGCAAGGAAAAACTTCCTTTTAATAGGCAGAAACCTCAAGCAGAACCAAGCTCTGGGTGGGCGGCCATCTGCTTCTTTGAAAGGTGCTATACAGATTATGACTATTACTACTATTATTATATTTACACATCGACAGAAATGTGAAACACATTCCAGTTTTATTCTCAGAACAACATCAGAAATGGAATAGCAACATTACCAACATCTATGTAACGAATTTACAACTTTGCCTGCAGTGCTTCTGATGGTGAACTTGTGCATACACTCACAACTTCTTCTGGGCCACCATAGACATCTGTGGAAAGCAGGTGGCATTTGATGTTTTTCTCCATCCAAAATGTGGCCAAACTGCAGCAGTTTTGGGGACTAGCTTGCTTGGTTTGCTATCTTTTTTTTTTCCTGATTCTCCCCACTCAGGAGAAGCTGTCACATGACTCACAATCATGATTGCTCCTGAATAGTTTTCTTTTTTAACAAGTGATTTTTTGACAGATTACATTGTTTACAAAAGTTCATTCATCACTTTCATAGCATCTTCAACCACAAAGACAGTGGTGCTGGACAAATACTCTTAAGATGTTTATTATATGTACGAGCAAATTGTGCAGCAGAATTTTTGCATGACAGTCATGAAATGGACACCACTGCCATTTTCAAATACCCAGTGATACCTTATTACATATTACTGCCTAGCCCAAATTTAGATTCAGATTCAGATTCAGATTCCTTTATTGATCCCTAAGGGGAAATTGTTTTTGTCACAGGTGCTCCATACAAGAATGAAATTAGAAAGGAAAGAAAAGAAAAAGAAAATACATCAAGTATAAAACAGAATATTAATACTGAGTATATACATACATACATACATACATACATATACACACACACACACACACACACACATATATATACATATATATATATACACACACATACATATTAGTGCTGTCAAAAATATCACGTTATGAATGCGTTAACGTAAATCAATTTTAATGGCGTCATTTTTTTTTTAATCGCAACATTAATGCTCTTAATCTGACCTAGTGAACTTGTAGTTTTTTATAAACTGTGGCCACTGCTAGTAACGCAAGAAAAACTACAGGATCCAGTTGTAAACCCGAAACAAAACAATACGCATGCCCAACGCACGTGTTTGGTCTTGCCTACTCGCCAGCTGTAGAGTAGGCTACCGGTTTGTGTGGATGTCAAGTGTGAAATGTCGAAATGGATGTGAACAAGATTCTGGATGGAAAGTTTAGTTTCAAAAAGTTGCCAGATGTAGCACATCCAGTCTGAAATACCACTTGATGGCCAAACACACAGCAAATGCGAATTCTCCGTCAAAACCAGGCGACTATAGATGGCTTTCGATAGAGGCATATGGATGCTATTATGTCCAAAGGAAACTTAAGAAAGGAAGGTATAAGCCATGGTTTAACTGCACTATAGCCTGAGTCCTAGTTTACAATGATGTGCACTTTGTAACTTTATCTTGTATCACCCTGTTTTGATCCCTTAGAAAGGGTTGTTGAAGGGGCTTTTTTGTAACCAAATATATATATTTTTTGTCATCTGTTTATTGACAGTGTTAAATTGTGTGAGCTGTGTGTGCTTGTGTGCTTCAAATGTGAATGACTGCTCAAAGTGAGAATGTTAGTGTGAAATATATCACTACACGTTGTTGTTTTCAATAAAAAACATTTGCACAAAGCAAGCCTATCCACTTTTCCATGTTGATAAGAGTATTAAAATGATAATTATTGGGACATTTGGAATAGATAAAAATGTGCGATTAATCGCGAGTTAACTGACATTCATGAGATTAATCGCGATTAAATATTTTTATCGATTGACAGCACTAATATATGTATATGTGTGTGTGTGTGTGTGTGTGTGTGTGTGTGTATATATATATATATACACACACACACACACACACATATATACACACACATATACGTCTCTCACTGAACGTACTCCTGTGCCTGGTCAGCACATCATGAAGTGGGTGTGAGACGTTGTCCAAGATAGTCCGTAGCTTAGTCAGCATCCTCCTCTCTGACACCACCGTCAGAGAGTCACACTCCATCCCCACAACGTCACTGGCCTTGCCGATCAGTTTGTTGAGTCTGTTGGTGTCCGCCATCCTCAGCCTGCTGCCCCAGCACGCAACAACATAGAGGATAGCACTTGCCACCACAGACTCACAGAAGATCCTGAGCATAGTCCGGTAGATGCTGAAGGACCTCAGTCGCCTCAGAAAATAGAGACGACTCTGGCCCTTCCTGTAGAGAGCGTCAGTGTTCTTTGCCTAGTCCAGTTTATTGTCAATATGTACCCCCAGGTACTAGTAATCCTCCACAATGTCCACACTGACCCCCTGGATGGAAACAGGGGTCACCAGTGCCTTGGTTCTCCTCAGGTCCACTACCAGTTCCTTAGTCTTTGCCACATTTAGTTGCAGATGGTTCTGCTTACACCATATGACAAAGTTGTCCACAGCAGCCCTGTACTCATCTTCATCAGAAAACTTCTGAAGGTGGCAGGTCTCTGTGCAATAGTCCGTGGTGTAGAGGGTGACGAGGAAGGGAGAGAGAACAGTCCCCTGTGGGGCCCCAGTGTTGCTGACCACTATGTCTGACAGACAGTGTTGCAGGCGCACATGTGGTCTGCCAGTCAGGCAGTCAACAATCCAGGACACTAGAGGGGCATCCACTTGCATAGTTGTCAGTTTGTCACCCAGTAGAGCAGGACGAATGGTGTTGAATGCACTGGAGAAGTCAAAAAACATAACCCTCACAGTGCTCGCCGGCTTGTCCAGGTTGGCGTAGACACGGTTGAGCAGGTAGATGATGGCATCCTCAACTCCAAGTCGGGGCTGATAGGCAAACTGAAGGGGGTCCAAGAGTGGCTTGACCATGGGCCAGAGCTGCTCTAGGACGAGTATCTCCAGGGTCTTCATAATGCGGGAGGTCAGTGCCACAGGTCTGTAGTCCTTTGAGGCCCTGGGCCGTGATGTCTTTGACACAGGAACGAGGCACGACGTCTTCCACAGAATGGGGACCCTCTGGAGACTTAGGCTCATGTCGAAGACATGGTGAAGAACTCCACACAGCTGGGGCACAGGCTTTGAGCACCCTGGGGCTGACATCATCAGGGCCTGGAGCCTTGTTTGAGTGGAGTCTCATCAGCTGTCTTCTCACCTGGTCAGGTGGGGGAGGGGTGTAGTCCTCAGGTTGGGGAGTAAAGTCGGTCTGCCTGAAGTGTCAAATCTATTAAAAAACAGATTCAGTTCATTAGCCCTTTCAATGCTTCCTTCAACTCCTCTGCTACTTGTCCTGAAGCCAGTGATGGTCCTCATACCACTCCAGACCTCTCTCAAGTTGTTCTGCTGGAGTTTCCACTCCAGCTTCCTCCTGTATTTCTCCTTAGCCTCCTTGATTTTCACCTTCAGTTCCCTCTGTATTGTTCTCACATCCTCCCTGTTACCAGCTCTGAAAGCCCTCTTCTTCTGATTGAGGATGACTTTGATGTCCTTTGTCACCCACGGCTTGTTATTTGGATAACAATGGACAGTCCTGGCTGGGACAGTGGAGCCCACACAGAAAGTGATGTAGTCCGTGATGCACTCTGTGAGCCCATCAATGTCCTCCTCATGCGGCTCACAGAGTGCCTGCCAGTTTGTCACCTCAAAACAGCCCTGCAGTGTCTCATATGTCTCCTCTGACCATCTCCTCACTGTCCTTGTGGTCGTAGGCTGACTTTTCACCAGAGGCACATAACAGGTAGTGAGGTGCACAAGGTTGTGATCTGACCTGCCCAGAGGGGGGAGGGGGGAGCAGCTGTATGCATCCTTGACGTTAGCATACAGCAAATCCAGGGTTCTCTCCTCTCTTGTCGGACAGCTCACATACTGCGTGAAATTGGGCAGTGTTGTTGCCATGGTGACGTGGTTGAAGTCACCCGAGATAGCGATGAATGCATTCGGGTTTTGAGTTTGAATGACGTCACATGCCAACGTCAGGTTGGCAGAGTGGGGGATGTAAACAGCAACGATGATGGCATGCGAAAGCTCCCTGGGCAAATAATATGGCCTGAGCCCAGCAGCCAACAGTTCAATGTCCGGGCAACAGATACATTCCTTGATGGTAATGTGACCAGGATTACACCATCTGCTGTTGACTAGAATGGCGAGCCCCCCTCCTTTACGCTTACCGCTCTCGGTGCAATCCCAGTCAGCCCAAACAGTCTGAAAGCCACTGATGGAGACGTTGTCGTCGGGTATGTCCTGATGCAACCATGTCTCAGAAAAACAAATCAGACTGCACTCCCGGTACTCCCTCTGACTCCTGGTGAGTGCTGTTAGCTCATCTGCCTTATTTGCCAGTGACCTCACGTAGTCTCAATAAGCCTCTGTTGTCTCGACCCAGCTCTTTTTCCCCGCTGTAAAATGTGTATGCTGCTGCTGCTACAATTGGATTGGATTCAAATGGGTTCTAAAACTTATTACTCAGAAGACTGCTACTGATTTTTATTCAAAGTCAGGGGTGTGGAACAATTGGTGATGACAAAATAATATTGAATAATTTAATTAGCATCACATCTCTTGTGATTGGGCCAGCACAAAACTCAGGCAGACAAAGCTGAGACAGCTAGTACATATTTATTAAATTCTGAATTTAATGCAAGCAACATGTTTCAAAAAAGTTGGGACAGTTGCAACAAAAGACCGGACAGGTTGTGAAATGCTAAAAGAAAAGACCTTATGGAACATCACTATTAATTAGGTTAACTGGAAACAGGTTAACTAAAATGACTGGATATAAAAAGAGCATCCCACAGAAGCTGAACCTTTCTGAAGTAAAGATGGGGAGGGGTACACCACTCTGTGACAGACTGCACTGGCAAGTAGTGCAACAATTTAGGAATAGTTCTCATCGTAAAAAACTGCAAAGAGGCAATGTAGCCGTGATCTTTAGGGCCTATACATTTCTGTAGTAGACACCGCTGCATGGGCTCAGGAACACTTCCAAAAACCACTGTCTGTGAGCAAAGTTTGTCGCTGTATCCACAAATGCAAGCTGAAACTCTACCATGCAAAGAGGAAAGCATATATAAACCAGATCCAGAAACACAGTCACCTTCTCCACTCTAACAACTGTTACATTACTCTTGCCAAAGCCACCAGACTCCATTCACAGAAACAGTGATTCTATCATCAAACACACTTCATTCAAATGCTACAAAAGCAAAATAGAACTCACAAAAACATTCTTGGTTCATCTTTTCATTGCTCCAACAATCATCACTAACTCTGGATTGGCTGAAATATACTCTTAATTCATCGAATCGCGAGAGGGCCAAGAGAGAGGGTGGACATCACACAAGCAGCAGGGGAAAATAGGGCATGGAGCCATAAGTTATTTTCACCTGACATTATGACAGCAGAGACTTAAATATTATATCATATTGAAAGGAAAACAAACAAACAAACAAACAAAAAACAATAATGACATAACAGACACTGGTTTCATGACTCGGTGACTCGGCTTTCGGTGCTGCTTTTATGCCCCCACAATCAAAAATTAATTTTCACAATGGAATGTATTGCTATTATTAAAAATAAATAAGAAAATATAAAGTCAAATTTGGAATATTCATCGACCGCCGTAACGTAAAGTACAATAAAAATTAATATACTACCACTATACTAGTACTGCGCAAAAGTTTTAGGCAGGCGTGAAAAAATGCTGTAAACTAAGAATGCTTTCAAAAATGTGAGTGTTAATAGTTTATTTTCATCAATGAACAAAATTCGGTGAATGTACAAAAGAGAAATCTAAATCAAATCAGTATTTGGCATGACCACCCTTTGCCTTCAAAACAGCATCAATTCTTCTATGTACACTTGCACACATTTTTTGGAGGAACTCGGCTGGTAGGTTGTTCCAAACATCTTGGAGAACTAATCACAGATCTTCTGTGGATGTAGGCTTCCTCAAATCCTTCTGTCTCTTCATGTAATCCCAGACAGACTCGATGATGTTGAGATCAGGGCTCTGCAGGGGCCATTGTTCTTTACGCTGAAGATAGTTCTTAATGACATTGGCTGTATGTTTGGGGTTGTTGTCCTGCTGCAGAATAAATTTGGGGCCAGTTGTACACCTCCTTGATGGTATTGCATGATGGATAAGTCTGCCTGTATTTCTCAGCATTGAGGACACCATTAATCCTGACAAAATCTGAAAATCCATTTGAAGAAATGCAGCCCAAACTTGCAAGGAACCTCCACCATGCTTCACTGTTGCCCGCAGACACTCATTATTGTACCGGTTTCCAGCCCTTCGGTGAACAGACTGCCTTCTGCTACAACCAAATATTTCAAATTTTGACTCATCAGTTTTCTGCATCCCAGTTCCTGTTTTTGTGCATAGTTGAGTCGCTTGGCCTTGTTTCCACATCGGAGTATGGCTTTTTGGCTGCAACTCTTTCATGAAGACCACTTCTGGCCAGACTTCTCCAGTAAGTTGATGGGTGTACCTGGGTCTCACTGGTTTCTGCCTGTTCTGAGCTGATGGCACTGCTGGACATTGCTGGACCGAATTCGAAGGGAAATAAGCTTGATGTGTTTTTCATCTGCTACACTAAGTTTCCTTGGCCAACGTTGCCCGTTGCTTTATGCTTCTTCAAAAGAGCTTGAACAGCACATCTTGAAACCCTAGTCTGCTTTGAAATATTTGTCTCGGGGAGAGCTTGCTGATGCAGTATAACTACCTTGTGTCTTGCTGCTGTGCTCAGTCTTGCCAAGGTGTATGACCTGTGACATGAAACTGTCTTCCACAATCTTACTTTGATAGCAATGATAGCATTCTCTTCAGTTCCACCTCCAAAGCTCTCAATAAACTCCAGTACATTCAAAATTCTGCTGTCCGACTCCTCACTCAAACCTGTTCACACGACCACATCACCCCCGTCCTCCAGAACCTCCACTGGCTCCCCATCCGTCAGCGCATACAATATAAACTGCTCCTCCTCACCTTCAAATCCCTTCACAAACTCGCCCCTTCCTACCTCACTGACCTGCTCCACCCATACAATCCCCCCCTGTAAACTCCGCTCAGCAGATGCCAACCTACTCTCTACCCCTCTCAGGACCAAGCGCCGGAGCTGGGGGGACAGAGCCTTCTCAGTTGCTGGCCCCACACTCTGGAACTCACTCCCTAAATTCCTCCGTGACTGCACTGACCTCATCACATTCAAATCACTCCTCAAGACCCACCTCTTTAGATCAGCTTTTAATGTTTGAATTGCTTGGATGTTTTCTTTTTTGTTTGTTCTTTTTGTTTTTGTCTTGTTCTCTTCTCTGCTTTGCTTTTATTGACGCTGTTTTAATAATCCTGTATGGTCTTATTGTTTTTATCTGACCCTTCTCCTTTAAAGCGCGTTTGAGCATTGTTAAAAGCGCTCTCCAAAAAAAAATGTATTATTATTATTATAGCAGAGTTTGGCTGTTCCTAACCCAATTTTAAGCCTCCTACACAGCTGTTTCTGTTTTAGTTAATGATTGTGTTTCAACCTACATGTAAAATTGATGATCATTAGCACCTGATTGGTATAATTGGGTGATCATACACTTGACTATAACCCTGACTTTGTGCAAGTGTACCCAGAATTGATGCTGGCTTTTTCACTCACCTTGCATTTTGTAAATTTATAAAAATAAACAATTAGTATTTATTTTTTGAAAGCATTCACACCTGCCCAAATACCTTGCACAGTACTGTGTGTGTGTACATACATACACACTGTGTGTGTGTGTTTGTGTGTGTGTGTGTGTGTGTGTGTGTGTGTGTGTGTGTGTGTGTGTTTTTGGCCATAAAAATGTCTGAAGATTCTCATTCATTGCCATAAAACCAATTTCTTTTGCGAAATGTGAATATAAGCACTCAGTGCTGAAGAGTTATATCTAACACCACTCTGACATCTTATAGAGAAACATTCAACTTTCCTTGTTCAACAACGTTCTCCTCCAATAGTTTTGTCTATTTAAACCATGAAACCAGAAGATTTTATAACATTTTTTTTTACAACATATTGTTATTGTCTCAGTGAGAGCAGAAGTACTGAGAGCTTTTGGTGACTTTTTCTTTTGAAATCCAACTTCATGAGCCAAGACAAGCAACTGTCCATTACCTGGTGCAGAGCCAATGAGGCGGCCAGACAAGTCGGCCCCTGGCAGCTTCTTCTTAAGGATGGGGACAATTTTCTCATCAAAGTACTCCATAGCCATGGAGGAGATATCCCTTAACTCCTGCAGTACCTCATGAGCTCGCTGAGGGGCTCGAGTAGAGTTTACGTAGCGCAGCACACGGTAAATCTCATCTATCACCTGACAACACAAAACAGCACATGATCAGGGCATCACAAATAAGACAGGCAATAAGACAGGCAGGTATATTTTCTATACAACAGATATGACTTAACAAGACTGAAAAATTAATATTTTTTTTAAACCCCTGGTAATCTCAATTGGCCATCTGTTGGCCAGGCATGAGAACTGCAGCCAGCAAGTCTAGCTTTCTGTAAGAAATGCATGAGCAGCTCAAAAGCTGGGGTCTTTGTGCTAAAAACACTGTGTTCTTGTCTACTTTAAAGTCAACTTAAGCAAAATTTAAAATGGTAACTTTGGGGACATGCTTAGCTCAGTTAGCACACAACATGTACAGTTAGGCCCAAAAATATTTGGACAGTGACACAAGTTTTGCTATTTTAGCTGTTTACGAAAACATATTCAGGGTACAATTATATAATCAATATGGGCTTAAAGTGCAGACTCTCAGCTGTAATTTGAGAGTATTCACATCCAAATTGGAGCAAGGGTTTAGGAATTACAGCTCTTTAATACGTAGCCACCTCTTTTTCAAGGGACCAAAAGTAATTGGACAATTGACTCAGAAAGCTGCAAAAAAAATAACAAGGCTGCATGGGCTCTTCCCTCATTAACCCGTCATCAATTAAGCAGTTAAAAGGTCTGGAGTTGATTCCAGGTGTGGCGTTTGCATTTGGAAGCTGTTGCTGTGAACACACAACATGCGGTCAAAGGAGCTCTCAATGGAGGTGAAACAGACCATCCTAAGGCTGAAAAAAAAAGGTTAAATCCATCAGAGAGATAGCAGAAATGTTAGGACTGGCCAAATCAACAGTTTGGTAGATTCTGAGAAAAAAAGAGTGCACTGGTGAGCTTGGGAACTCAAAAAGGCCTGGACGTCCACGGAAGACAACAGTGGTGGATGATCCCAGAGTCCTTTCCATGGTGAAGTATCTAAGTCTACCATAAAGAGAAGACTTCATGAGAGTAATACAAAGGATTCACCACAAGGTGCAAACCATTAGTCAGCCTCAAAAATAGAAAGGCCAGAATTGACTTTGCCAAAAAACACCTGAAGAAGCCAGCCCAGTTCTGGAACAGCATTCTTTGGACAGATGAGACGAAGATCAACCTGTACCAGAATAATGGGAAGAAAAAAGTTTGGAGAAGAATTGGAACAGCTCATGATCCAAAGCACACCACATCTTCTGTAAAACACGGTGGAGGCAGTGTGATGGCATGGGCATGCATGGCTTCCAATGGCACTGGGTCACTTGTGTTTATTGCTGATCTGACAAAAGACAGAAGCAGCTGGATGAATTCTGAAGTGCATAGGTATATACTTTCTGCTCAGATTTAGCCAAATGCAGCAAAGTTGATTGGAGGGCGCTTCACAGTACAGATGGACAATGATCCAAAACATACTGCTAAGGCAACCCAGGAGTTTTTTAAAGCAAAGAAGTGGAATATTCTGCAATGGCCGAGTCAATCACCAGATCTCAACCCAATTGAGCATGCATTTCACTTGCTCAAGACAAAACTTAAGGCAGAAAGACCCACAAACAAGCAACAACTGAATACAGCTGCAGTAAAGGCCTGGCAAAGCATCACAAAGGAGGAAATCCAGCGTTTGGTGATGTCCATGGGTTCCAGACTTCAGGCAGTCATTGCCTGCAAAGGATTCTCAACAAAATATTGAAAAGTAACATTTTACTTAGGGTTATGTTTATTTGTCCAATTACTTTTGAGCCCCTGAAATGAGGAGCGTTTGTATAAAAATAGCTACAATTCCTACATGTTTAATCATTTTTGTTCAACCCCTTGAATTAAACCTTAAAGTCTGCACTTCAATTCCGTTGTAGTTGTTTCATTTCAAATCCAATGTGGTGGCATGCAGAGCCCAAATCATGAAGATTGTGTCACTGTCCAAATATTTCTAGGCCTAACTGTATATCAGCAGTGCTGATATCAAAGTGGCTCAATGCTGACTGAACATTGTAGAGTTATTCTTTCCTCACCACAAGATACATCTCCAGTTGAGCCTGTATTACTGTATCTAGAGGTCTTTCATACCATTTGTGAAACAATGCCCCCTCATGTCACTTTGATACACGAACCCTTATGCAGAACAACACAACCTGTGTTTGAATCAAAGATGGACATGGGTTTCGACAATAACTAATAGGATAATTATGGAGAGCTGAAGAGAAACCCTAACATTCAGGTGCACGCGTTGCAGCAATAAGAAAACCTCAACTTCAACGTCAGACTGACATTTGTTATAAATCAAATGACTAAAATCTCACTCAACAGCATGTTAACAGTTGTTACTCCAAATCTGAAGACAGGGACAATGCATTTAAAAAAATGATGTAGTACGTCAGTAGTCCTGACAGCTATCACCCTCTTCCTTTAAAAACAGAATTCCTTCCAGTCAGATCTGTAGAATTGAGTGCATTTGCCCTGTGTTTAGAAACATGATTTTTGCTGTTCAAGAAATTTCAGCAAAAAATCAATGAAAGGATTTGTTGGTTAAATCTAACCTTCTTTGTTATAACTTCTCTTCATAGACTCTTCTCTCTTCTTTACAGAGCGTGGACAGAATTATTATGTCCTCTACACAGGGCCAAAACTTAGGGTACAATCTATAAGTGTAACTAAGGCATCACATCATGACATAAAATGAAACTGTAATTCATGTGAATTTCCTATTGTACTGAAAAGAAGCCTTCTAAAGAGGCATTTCAAATGTTCTGTCTGCAAGACTTGATGCTGATGTTTTGTGGACCAGAGGTCCTTGAGCTAACCTTTCCAGGGATGAAGCAGCAGAGGTTGGAGTCAACATATTTCATGAAGGTCATGTTAAGCAGAGAGAGGCGCGTCTCCACCGCAGCCAGGATATCAGCGTGACGGGCCAGTGAATGGTTTCTCCTCTCTGATTCCCGCCTAGAGACAATTCATGAAAAACACACCAGTGAAGACAGGTCCCTGGTTTTCAACTGATAAGTTTTATTAAAAATTAAGTTTGCCATCATTTATAGCTGTGCATAACAACTTCACTGATAGCTTTGGTTTTGAAAAACTGAATCTTCTTCCAGGGCTTTAACACAGTGTAGTAGGATATGTCCATGCTCAACCAATAAAAAGAGAGCCAAAAACCATGTTTTCTATGAGATTTAGTTGGGCAAGAAAAATAACTTAATACATTGTGATTCTCCTTAATGATTCAATTATATGAGTTTATTTATTTATTTTTTTAATCTTCCAATGGTCCCTTGCAATACTATCACTGGCCATGTGGGGCCCAAAGTTGATGAAACACCAACTTGAGTCCAATCTTCAAAATGCCCTTTCAGAAATGAATGTGCAATACCTATGTCCATATTCAACAATGTGTTCTAAACCTCAACAGCAACAAACATAGTTTTTTCCCGCAGAGCTTATGTTGGTGTGATACTGACCTGGGCAGCTGGGCTTTGACTTGTCTCTGGCACAGACTGTGGTAACGCTCCACCTTCAGGAAGCCCTGATTCAGGACACGCTGACAGATCATGTCCATGCGCTTACACACCTGAAAAGGAAGAAAACAGATGAAAAACAGCTAATATATTTTATTAGTATGTATATATGTCCATAAGCAAAACAGTGTCATATTTCTGCTTCCAATAACAGATAACCTCCTGTGCAGCTTGTTAAGTTTATCATATTTTTCAAGGCCACTCGAGCTGGAAGACATTAGCCTACATCGGGCTCTTACTCCCGTAGTTTGGACAGCACCTCTAGTCTCTAGTATCCTCATCTTTACAGCAGTGGCATTTATGAATACACTTGGAGGTGACTGTTTTGACAAACATTTCCATGGTCTTGAAGACATGGTCATCATACTTTTCTAACCTCCAACTACAAAATTACTCTCTACAGTGTACAGTGACCATTTCACAAGGTGCATGTGCATTCCTTCACCCATGCACTTACCATGTTTGAATCAAACAGATACAAGTTGAGAAGTACTTACTTAAGTCTAATTTAGTGTACACCAGGGGAAATATTTTAGGGGGGATAAATGAGGAGGCACTCTGAGGATTATGCACACGTCCTTAAAAAATACTGTAAGGTTTTTACATTTTTCTTATTCTTGTTATTTCTGTGATGCAAAAATCAATGCAAAAGTGTCACATGAAAATCACAGGCCTACTGGTTAAGCCCAGTAGCATGCCAAAATGTGTAACAGACCCACTCGACTAGAAGATAGTGTGTCAGTGTCACATTTTCCTTCACCTAAGCATGAAAAGTACATGCATGTCTCAAGATGCTGTACCAGCAGGGGACGATAATGGTGGAGTAAAGGACGAATGTAGCATACCAAGTGACAAAGTCTGTAGGTATGAGGAGGCCACTGTTTGACTCCTGTGTGAAACAAAATTACATTACCTTACATGTGTGAGTAAACTTACCGATCGTACTTAACATATGTCACATGTATAATGTATGCAAGTATGTAAGTGAAATTACATCAGGAACTATCTTGTATATGTATCTTGTATATGTATCTGCGTAACTTGCATAATAACTGCAGTTATTTTAATCTACAACATCTTTTTTTTTAAACTAAACCACACTGCAACCATGTCCTGAATGTTTCTTAGCAAGGATTATTTTGAGAGCCTAAACAGATGTTCTATATCTAAGTTCTATCTACACTGCTTACTTGACCACGGAATGAGAACGTTTTCTTTTCACAGTCAGACGCAGGCCGGCGAGTCTTTTACATGCTACGGTGTGACGTCGGTGGTGACTGGTTACAGGCCTATGGGCCAAACAGGTCAGGGGGCCCGAAAGCAAAAATCTCTGTCTGAAGGGACTTTAAAGGCACTTAGGAGGGGGACCTGTTACGTGTCTTTGGCACAGGGGGCACATTTGCTCTTAATCTGCTCATGTAAAAAAAGGACTGCATGGAAGTCACAGAGTGGGGCTGATAAGTTTGCACTACACAATACTATAAGAAACACAACTGCTACAACAAAGTCCACGTGACCTTACATGTTGTCTTGTCTCTAAACTATGCATGTGCCACTGGCAGAATTAAGTTAAGGGACTGTTGGATGAGCTGCACGGCAAAACACACTGTGCAAATTGGCCAATAAATGATTTCCAGTTAATTTCACCAACTTACACATCCAAAAGGGACAGGCAATATCTAAAAGGCAGGAATATCTATACGGGAGTAAAACACACCCAGAGTCAAATATAAGACAGTTCAGTTCATCCTTCCTACCCTCCGCATTCATCTTTTTGTGCTTGTGGTCCCGTGTAACGTTATTCAGTCACCGCTTAGCTAGGCTGTCCTGCTAATTTGATAACAGCACAAAAAGCACTGCGGGCCATGGCTGCGATTACACGCCTGCACAGATATTTAACACCGGCTTTAAATTCTACCTATAATTATTTCTACGAAGATCTAAGAAGATTTAACAAAGCTAGTGTCCATCCAGATAATCAGTGCATTTGGTTAGCATTAGTTTTGTTCCCTTTCTAGTTGGCTTGTATTTGTTCTCCTTACCGAACGCAGCAGACTGATTTCATCATAAGACAGAAAATTGAGAATAGTCTCAATGGCCACAATGGGCAGTCCTAAAAGTGGGTTGTTCTGGTCCGGTGGTGGGGTTGACTGTCTCAGTGACACCGCGTCTGAGTCCAACGACCCAACACATCCATCAACTCTCTCTACGACGGCCGCCATCTTGCTCTGTTAAGGAGGAGGCGGAAGTGACGTTTCAAACATACGCTAGCGTGCCATCTGATATAAAAATGTTTACAGAACAAGAAAGGGAAACAGCTCAAGAGATTAAATACAAGCACAAAATATCGACTTCTGATTGAGTAAAAATATTAGAAACAGATACGAGCAAAGGAAAACAAAATGAACAGATGGGAGCAAAAATATATGATACATCATACAAACTTGTGTGAACAGGATATTTAAGATGAGGGGAACAGATTTGACAATTTTTTGTTGTTGAACACTCACTACCAATAAGTACACATGTACTGTCCCTCCTACAGATGTTGGGTATTTTGACAATTAATTTCCTGCTGTATGTCCCTGAGAATATCAGTTGAGTTTATCTCTTAAATATCTTTTGAAATACAACTGAATCACTAATATTTCCAAGTCAAACTGAAGCAAGAACTGCAAAAGCAATTATTTACTTTGAGACATTGTTTGCTGTTCCTGTATGAATTTTCTGGGAATCTAGTAAGCTTCTGGCCAAATCTTACTTGCAAAGCCACTAATTTCAAATAATTTATCAAAAGAAAGCATCTCCACAGGACGGGTGCATTAATGAACAAAGGCACTGTTATATCAGCAGGAAAGAGATCTTGTGTTGAAATTGTTGCTGATTGGTGAGTTGTTAAAGAAGTCCATCATTCAACCAAAGGGAGTTTGATGACTGATGATGATCAGTGTCAGCAGGGGTCTCTGGCTTGTTGATGAGGGCAGGTGCAGTCAGAAAAAAATGGTTCTTGTGCTTCCCTCTTGGAAGGGAATCATTCCAGGGTCCTGGAGGAGTACAGGTCCTGGAGGGATGGCAGATTGCAGCCAGTCACATTCAGAGCAGAGTGAATGGTTCACTGCAGTCTGCCCTTGTCCTTGGCAGTGGCAGAAGCAAACCACAGGCTGATGGATCAGGTTGAGCTGGGCTCTTCCTGAAGCCCATAACCATCACCACTGTCTTCAAAGCTGCAAGTTGTTCTGCCTGCACCAGGTCACCAGACAGTTAATCCCCCACCTGTAGGCGGACTCACCCTTACAAGAGATGTGTTCATTGAGGGTGGTGTCATGAACAAACTTCAGGAGCTTGACGGACTGATGGCTGGAGGTGCAGCTGTGGAATCAGTGATCCAACTGCAGGTGGCGTCAGGCACACAGTTTGGTGAACTTGTCCTGCAGCAGAGTTGGGATGATAGTACTGACCAAAAGTTCTATTTAATTTCTTCTAACTGATCTATAAAGCATTAGAAACATATTCATTAATATTAAAAAAGCCAACTTTTAAACTTTTAAAAAGTGAAGATAAAAAACTAGCTGTCTGAGAAGCTATGAACTGAACCCTGGAAAACTGTGTTGGAGAGTGCTCATAGAGAGCAAGATTTTTTTATTGTCTACTATTAGATCTAGACTTATCATGTTTCTTTAGTGCAAAGATAGACTGGACATTCTTAGTAAAGCAAAATTCATCAAAGACTATTATTTTCATCAGTTGAAGATTTCTCTGTCTTTCTATCAAAAGTATAACAGCCAGTGAAGGTAGATCTGAAGTGGGTAATGTTGCTTTTCTACAGTATGATAAACTTATTGTATTACACCCACCAACAAAGAAATCACAGAAAACTAGAAATGATCACACCACAACTATGGCTTCTCATGAGTAATTTTTCACTCATATGAAAAATATGAAAGAAACAAAATACATAAATAATAACAATAATATTAATAATAACAATAACAACAACAACAACAACAACAACAACAACAACAACAACAACAATAATAATAATAATAATAATACATATGAAATAAAATAAATAAATAAAATAAAATATGAAAGAAATATTCACTCCTGTGCATCTACAGTACCTCTGCCACTTCAACAGAGTTTGTCTGGGGTTTCCGTTGTCTTAGTTGTAACTTAAAAATGGTTAGCTGTCATTTCTGTGCATGTGTGTGTGCACAGTCTAGGAAGTAGTTGTTAGATTTACAAGATGATTTATAGCTTTCCTTGCCACAAATGCTTTATGAGATTCTTACCATCAAGTTTCAATTGTTCAAATTTGCAAAATGTTCTTTCACTTGAAATGTATGCCTGTTTCCAAGTATTAATTGTATCTTGAATACTGGATCTGTTTTATTTGTACTTTATCACATCCTCCATTGGCTATTTAATCTCACCAGCCCCTTCCATTTATAATCCATTAACATTTTATGTTTTATTTTTTACCGTGTTTGAAAAAGTAAAGACTTTGCTGTTATGTTTGTATCTTCGTTTAAGTGTATTGGGTAACTGACAGAGAAGTTCTTTAGTTACAGTACATTTTCTCCTCCCTCTTTTGTAATTTTTGGCCACTAAATAATTGCATCCAAAAAGCCATACTGAAACACAGGTGATGTTGTGTTTCTGGAATCCTAAAGATGTTTTCTCTCATCTTGTTTGCACAAGGTTTGCACAGTAAGGATTTGAAGCTGAATCTAAATGTTTTACATTTTCATGTTGCAAAATAAACATTTAACAACAAAATTGGCAAGTTAATAAATAAAATACAGAAAGCTTAATAATTAAGCATTTAGACTTTCATTTGGCATTTGATTATGGCCCTTCATGCACTGAGTGGGACATTTTACAGTTGAAATAATAAAATTTCAGAGGACACTCTAAAATGAAGAGTCTAAGTCAATCAATTCTATGCTGCAGTTTGTTATCAGCCAACATATATACTGGTATATCTCATGATATACCAGTGATAAACCAATATCAGCAGAACTGATATATCAAATATGCTTTAATAAAGTATAATGTACTGTACATACATTTCTGTACATGTGTCGCTGTGAATATGATATGAAAATACAATATATGGAATATTAGGATAAATGAGAACACAGTTTAAGTGATGCTTCAATGTATAGATAACTGACAGTTAGGATGTTGACATCAGAGGAGACAGCCATGTCAATATTGGTGAGGTTTTTTATTGCATTTAACAACAGGACACAAAACATTACAGACAGCAGAATGTGTGTATGTATGTGTGTGTGTGTGTGTGTGTGTGTGTGCGTGCGTATAATTCATAATGAATACAGCCAAATTTCAACAAAGCCATTGCCCTGAGAGCACAACATCAACAATTTAAGCCTTGATTGACTGTAGCATACTTCAACGTCAGATCCTCCGTGGTGGGTCTGAGAATGCTCAATTATTATTTCACTTCATGTCAGCAGAGTCCAATTCATTGAGAAATCTGTGACACTTGGCCATGAGTACTTTGATGGCCTCCGTGACCAGGACATCTGGAGGCAGGATGCCAGTTGACTCCACAGTAACTGTATGAGAAAAGAGTTGTACAAATGTTGGTACAACATAATTTGAGTAATAAAAACTGCTGTATAGACATGCATTTATGATGTTACTTTTCACCACAACAGATTTTTAACAGAACAATCAAGAGTCATGTGAAAATGCTTATTTATTCTCATCTTGCTGACTGAGCATGTGTAGAAGTAGAAAGCAAGTCACTGTGATTTTATGAGCACCAGCTGTTATTTCTCAGAGCTATTTCATCAGTAACAACTTCCAAGCCATGACTTCTTGGAATCGTTGGTTGCCTGGCAACATCATGACTTCCATTATTATTTTCATTTACTGGGTTTACTGCAATGATTTAGCGCTGCTGAGTCTGAACACTGTTGTAAAAGCAGTTTCAAGATACATGAACATACAGATGAAATGCTCTCGCAGCCTTCCGAGCTTTACCACATTCTTCAGGTCATCATGACGGAGGACCTCCCTGCTACATGTATCCAGGCGACTGTTGACTACTTTGGCAACCTTTTTCCCTGAGATGGACAACACAAGAAGACATACGTATGATTCCATTTACTGATTTGAGGGACTCATTGAAGACTGACAAAGAGTTTAACTCCTCTACCATGCTAACATCTTTCCATTCTCGTTTGGGTTGTTGGACTGTGTGAAACAGACAGCTGAAAACTATGTCGTAGAAATGATAAAATGTTGAGGATTTAGGATTGTAAATGAAAGGTTGTACTGTTTAATCTGTATATCCCAAGACCCTGAACCCTTCTTTAATATATTGGATAACTGGGCATCTGTTACATTAAGTCTCTCCCTTGATAAAGGAAAATCAACCAGCTGCTTAAGTGGATTTGTGCTGCTCTCAGTCCATCTACTTACTTTTTTTTTAATCATGCCCTCTGTAGAGTTGGTCTCCATTTCCTGGTTTCCGTTTGATTTCAGATTAGAATTGTTGCAAAAGTTGCAAAAAAGGCACTCAAGAGGGCAGTGAGTTAAAAAGCCTTCAATATGTCATGGCTACTGAATCATAATAACAGTAAAAACATGGCATTATGGTCTTTATCTGGACAAGTACAAAATGCTCACCCAGTAGTCACATGATTGGTATACAGTTAAAGTGACTTGACAGACCTGTTATGTGCTATGTTTCCCACTGCGCATGCGCAAGGCAGATAGTTGTGAGCGAAGAGGAATGGAAGCCGTTTTGCTGTTGTCATGCAGATGTTGAAGTCAAAAAAACGTACAGTTGTCTTCATAGTTATTGAACTAACAATGTTAGCAGAGGATGGCCGCTGGAAATTATAAAGTTCCACCAGTGTTTGATGAGAAGAAATCTTACGAAAGCTGGAAAAATGAGGTCGAAATCTGGAGACTGGTTACCGACCTGGATAAAAAGAAGCAGGCCTTGGCGGTCGCCTTATCGCTAATGGGGAAAGCTTAGGAAATCACAAGCAGCAAACAAATATATACACCTTAAACATCTTAAGTATAGCAGCATGGCTAGCAAAAATGGCTAGCAAATGCAGCCATTTTTGACTCAAGCATTTTAATCAACCCTAAACCTAAACTCAACTATAACTCATTTGAAAGCCTTGTTCTCACTCTTTCTCATGAAAAATGGAAAACAGTGCAGCCAGTTTTATTTGTTATAGTATACCGCTCTCCTGGTCCTTACTCCAAATTTATAGCTGAGTTCTCTGAGTTTCTATCAGGTTTAGTCCTTAAAGCAGATAAAGTAATTATTGTAGGTGACTTTAATGTACATGTTGACATTGATAATGACAGCCTTAGCACTGCGTTTATCTCAGTATTGGACTCAGTTGGCTTCCATCAGAATGTACATGAACCGACTCACTATTTTAAGCACACCCTTGACCTTGTTCTGACATATGGCATTGAAATTGAAGACCTAATTGTCTCCTCACAGAATCCTCTTGTATCGGACCATCATTTAATAACTTTTGAATTCATATTACCAGACTACCAGCCAGTAGGCAAAAATTCTTATACCAGACTCCGGTCCGATAGTGCTGTAGCTAAATTTAAGGATATGATCCCATCAGCATTTAATTCAATGCCATGTCTCAATACAACAGAGGACTCCTATGCTAACCTTTGTCCCTCCCAAACTGACTACCTGGTTGATAGTGCCACAGGTTCATTGCGTATGACACTTGACTCTGTTGCTCCCCTAAAAAAGTAGATAATTAAACAGAGGAGGTTAGCTCCATGGTATAACCCTCAAACCCGCAAATTAAAGCAAATGTCATGGAAAACAGAAAGGAAATGGTGTTCTACCAATTTGGAAGAATTTCGGTTCGCCTGGCAAGATAGTCTTAAAATATACAGGAAAGCCCTCCGCAGTGCCAGGGCAGCCTATTACTCTGCACTAATAGAGGAAAATAAGAACAATCCCAGGTTTCTCTTCAGCACTGTAGCCAGGCTGACAGAGAGCCATAATTCTGTTGAACCATGTATTCCTTTAGCTCTGAACAGTAATGACTTCATGAGCTTCTTTAATGATAAAATTCTTAGTATTAGAGACAGAATTCATCGGCTCCTTCCGTCAACAGGTACTGTTTTGTCTTCAAACACAGAAAGCGTAGAAACTGTTACTCAGCCTGTCGCAGTTTTATACTGTTTTACACCTGTCGACCTTCACCAACTAATTTCAATAATTTCATCATCAAAATCATCAACCTGTATTACAGACCCCATCCCAACTAAGCTGCTTAAAGAAGTATTACCTTTAATTGACTCTTCCGTATTAGACATGATCAATCTGTCTTTATCAACAGGCTACGTACCACAGTCTTTTAAAGTAGCTGTGATAAAACCTCTACTTAAAAAGCCTACTCTTGATCCAGGGGCTTTAGCCAACTATAGACCAATATCCAATCTTCCCTCTCTCTCAAAAACTCTTGAGAAAGCAGTTGCTCATCAGCTGTGTGACTTTCTACACAAAAATATTTTATTTGAGGATTTCCAGTCAGGATTTAGAGTGCATCATAGCACAGAGACAGCACTGGTTAAAGTTATAAATGACCTTCTAATTGCATCTGATAAAGGATTTGTCTCTGTACTAGTCTTATTAGATCTTAGTGCTGCATTTGACACCACTGACCATGGTATCCTATTGCAGAGACTTGAACACTTCATTGGCATTAAGGGAACTGCGCTAAGCTGGTTTAAATCCTACTTGTCAGATCGCTCTCAGTTTGTACACGTTAATGATGACTCCTCTGTGCTCACTCACAAGTCAGCTATGGAGTTCTGCAGGGTTCTGTGCTTGGACCAATTCTTTTCACCTTATATATGCTTCCTTTAGGTAAGATTATCAGGAAGCACTCAATAAATTTTCATTGCTACACAGATGATACCCAGCTATACTTATCAATGAAGCCAGAAAAAAACAGTCAGTTAACTAGACTACAAGCGTGTCTTCAGGACATAAAGACCTGGATGACCTGCAATTTTCTGATGCTAAACTCGGACAAAACTGAAGTTATAGTAGTAGGCCCTTAACACCTTAGAAACTCACTTTCTGATGACATAGCAGTTATGGATGGCATTGCGCTGGCCTCCAGCACCACTATAAAGAATCTGGGAGTTGTCTTTGATCAGGACATGTCCTTTCACTCCCATGTAAAACAAATTTCAAGGACTGCCTTCTTTCACCTGCGTAATATTGCAAAAATGAGGCATATTTTGTCTCAAAATGATGCAGAAAAACTAGTCCATGCATTCGTAACTTCCTTATTACAATTCCTTACTATCAGGTTGCCCAAATTCGTTGCTGAATATTCTCCAGTTGCTCCAGAACGCTGCAGCACGTGTTCTGACAAAAACGAGGAAGAGAGATCATATTTCTCCAATATTAGCAACTCTGCACTGGCTCCCTGTAAAGTTTAGAATAGAATTTAAAATTCTCCTCCTTACTTACAAAGCCATAAATGGCCAGGCACCTTCTTATCTTAAAGAGCTCATAGTACCTTATTACCCCACTCGAACACTGCGTTCCCAGAATGCAGGCTTACTTATGGTTCCTGAAGTCTCCAAAAGCAGAACAGGAGCCAGAACATTTAGCTATCAAGCTCCTCTCCTCTGGAACCATCTTCCAGTCTTTGTCCGGGAGGCAGACACTGTCTCTACATTTAAGAGTAGGCTTAAAACTTTCCTTTTTGATAAAGCCTACAGTTAGGGTTGGCTCAGGCTTGTCCTAGACCAGCCCCTAGTTATGCTGCTATAGCATTAGACTGTTGGGGGACCTCCAAAGATACACCGAGCTCCTCTGTCCCTCTCTCCCTCTCCATCTGCACGCCTACGTCTCCTGCCATGGCCCTGCCTGACATCCACTGCAACTGCTACTACTGTTATTACATCCACTGTCACTGTTACTGTGACTGCATGTCTGTCTGTCTCTGTCTGTCTGTCTCTCTCTTTCTCTGACTGCATTTCTGTCTGTCTCTCTCTGTCTGTCTCTCTCTCTCTCTCTGACTGCATTTCTGTCTGTCTCGCTCTGTCTGTCTCACTCTCTCTCTCGTTTCTGCCTGTTAAAAGGAAGTTTTTCCTCACCGCTGTTGCCAAGTGCTTGCTCATGAGGGAATTGTTGGGTCTCTGTAGATAAAAGAGCTCAGCCTGTACCAGCTCTATATGGAAAGTATCCTGAGACAACTTTTGTTGTGATTTGGTGCTATACAAATAAAATTGAAATGAACTGAATTGAATTTAAGTATAGTTAAGTTTGCAGTACACAGGCAAAATAGCAAATAATAGCTGCTGAATAGAAGGCAGTTAGAGAAAAGGAGAGTTTTCAACCCTGGGTTTTATGTAGCTTTCCGTGCATATATTCACAACAATTCTCTTTATAAGAGCCTTTTTAATCCATCTCCACCTCTTATTGAGTTTTCTATATCATCTATGACTCATATCTTTAGTGTATTGCAACTGCCATGGTCAACCCCTTTGTGCAGCCATGGAGTATTGGAGGTGCCCAGTTGTTAGTGCTGTTGTCAGAGTTGTTAGAGTTATGTTTGGCCAGTCTTGCCTGCAGTTTACGCATTTTCCCCACTGTGGGATTAATAAAGGATTATTTTATTACCTGTCCATACTAATCATGTGACTATGTGCCAACCTGTATATGGAATAGCCTAAAGGCCAACATTTTGTACTTTCCGTTACCATAATAATTCAAACTTGTAGGCATGTTTTTACTGTTTATATATATATTAAAGGCGTTATAATTCACTACCCTCTTGCGTGTTTCAGCTGGATCCCCAAAGTGAATAGCACCAGAGGGAGACCATTTTTCACACACGAGCAGCTGTTATTTGATTTTAAATTAGTCAGATTAGCTCCTTCTTACCATTAACATCTTGCAGGTCCATAACTCCTCTTGAGAAGCAACGTTTTAAGCGTTCTGCCTTCTCTCCCTCCACCGGCTCCAGCAGGGTGATCTCTGGAAGGAGGCGGTAGCTGGCTGTGGCTACTGGAGAAAACTTAGCATGGTCCTTACCTGAACAGAGAAATATAAAGGTCATAATATGTTAGCTTCTATGTATAGCGACACAACTGACCTTAGTATGGGTGACTGGGGTTCGAATCTTGGTCAGGGCGGGGGGTATCCAGTGAGGGCCCTTTGGCTGAAGTAGACAAGGACCTTTCTTTACCTACCTCAATATAAATCCACAACTACAAGAGTCATACCGATTCAGACATCACATGGGTCAACAAGGTCAGCGTCAGTAACCATGTCTTGATGGTTATGAGGGTACAAAAAGTAGACATAGGCGGATAAGAGCAAAAAACCCCAGACTTCCAGAAGTAAATGAATACCTTAAGCAATAGAAACCTGACAATGCAGAGTGGGAGGACCCACCATCATAGCATGTACCACCGCCAGATAGAAGAAGTGGCAATAAGGCCCTCAATATACGATCACTAGAGGCAGGGCTCTACCACAACAGACAGGACCCCAAGTGCAGGCTGTGCAAAGGTGCTCCTGACAGTTCAGTATATAGTAGTGGGGTGCAAGATGCTGGCAGGCATAGTGTAGAACATCTGTACGGAATATGAGCTGGAAGCCCCAATGTCAAAATGGAAGACTGAAGAATGACCGAGCCAAGATCCTGTAGGACTTCTAGATTAAGACTGACAAGACGGTGGTAGCTAACCAACCAGACATTGTGTTGATAGACAAACAACAGGCAGTACTAATTAGATGTAGCGATCCCAAGCCACAGCAACATCAAGAAGGAACATGAAAAACACCAAGGACTAAAGGAGGGGACTTAGAGTTGGACTTAGACTGCTTCTTTATTGATCCCAATTTGGGAAATTATTTTGTTTGTTGCATTTTGTTGTTGCTTGTAGCATTAACATACAGGCAAACATAGAAAGTATACACAATATTTTGAAAAAAATAGCAAGTAACAAGTGACAAAAAATGTAAGCAAGAATAAAAATAAAAATATAACTAAGTAAAACTAAATATATCATTATATAATATGTATTATAATGTTTAAGAAGAAGAAGAAGAAGAAGAAGAAGAAGAAGAATCATTTATTAATCACTACACAACATGCAGAGTTACAGAGTCCGAAACTGCACACGCCATGCTTAAGTAAAATTATTTCTCCGCTTTTATCCCATCCTGGTAAGTCCTTCCTCCATGGCAGACCAGGAGTGGTGTGCTGCCAGCCGACAGCGGCACCCGAGGACCCAGTTCCTTTTGTCACCATTGGTCAGATGGTGATCTTCTTGCATGTTTTTTGTGGGTTTTTTTTTTTTTTTTTTTTTTTTTTTTTTAAATGGAGGATACCCCAGGTGAACACGGGGAGAACATGCAAACTCCACACAGAAAGGCCCCTTAAAGGGCAGCAGGCACCGAAGGTGGACGACATGCCCCCAGCGCCCTAGGCGGGAATGGAACCCGGGACCTTCTAGCTGTGTGTCACGATGCCACCTAATACATATATAATACATATTATATAACATTATTATAATATAATAAAATAGAATTAAAAAATACAATATAACTAAATATGTAGACAGTATTCACAAGCAAAAAACAGCAAAAAAATAGCAAAATGTTTGTGCAGTTTTCGAACATAGTTAAATAAATGTAAACTGTGGACTGTATGTGCAATATTGCAGTAGTGCAGATAATATTTAAAATGTAGAGAAGATGTGGGGAGTAAATTACCAGTGGTAAGCGGAGCACTGGGGGCAGTGATCGACAGAGTGGCTTCAGCTGATTCCAGGCAACGTCATTCTGCACACTGCACATATCACTTAAAATTTTCTATACACTATATACCTCATCTGTTCACTAATACGTTTTACTTTTTTTTTTACTGCACTGCCACTTACTACATGTTGCACATGTCACCTGTTTACATACCGTGTTGCACATGTTTTATGGTTTTACAGAAATTACTTGCACTACCTGCTCTAATACTGTTTATACCTCATTCCAATTGGACTACTTGCATGTATTTATTTTTTTTGGACATTATGACTATTTGCACTTCTGGTTAGATGCTACACAGGCAGCATAATGTTCACCACAGCATCTCCAGCGTCTACAATTACAATTATTCATTTGGCAGACTGAATTCACCGATGGCACCGCATTGGGGGGCAGTTTTTCAGTATCTTGCCCAAGGATACTTCCACATGTGAAGGGATTGAACCATCAACCTCCTGATGGGTGGACAACCGCTCTACCTCCTGAGCTACAGTCGCCCTTTGACGTCTGTCACATGTGCTCAGTGTGAATCTGCTCTTATCTGTGAAGAGAACAGGGTGCCAGTGGCGGACCTGCCAATTCTGGTGTTCTCTGGCGAATGCCAATTTAGCTGCACAGTGCTGGGCTGTGAGCACAGGTCCCACTAGACGACATCGAGCTGTCATGACACCCTCATAGCGTCTGTTTCTGACCATTTGGTCAGAAACATGCACACCAGTAGCCTGCTGGAGGTCATTTTGTAGGGCTCTGGCAGTGCTCCTTCTGTTCTTCCTTGCACAAAAGAACAGATACCGGTCCTACTGCTGGGTTGATGCCCTTCTATGGTCCTGGCCAGCTCTCCGTGTGTAACAGCTGGTCTCCTGGTATCTCCGCCATACTCTTGAGACTGTGCTGGGAGACACAGCAAACCTTCTTGCTACCGCATGTATGGGTGTATTGCTTTTGCCTCTCCACTGCACCGGTTGTCACTCTCATTTGCACCAAAGCAGGTGTAATTGAGTCACAATCACTTGATGTTACAACTTGATGTTATACTGTGATGACAAAGTGTTCCCTTAATTTTTTTGAGCAGTGCATGTGTGTGTCTCAAAATCTCTTACCAATTCCTTTGACACAGTGCATGATAATGTCCAGCTCCTGTCCTGGTCGTAGTTGAGCTATTAAGATGTCATCATGTACTGGTCCGATGCTGGAGTCTGCAAACACGTCTGCCTGGTTCCCAATGGGGACCCACTTTATGTCCCTGGAATAAACTGGGAAGAGACAGCACAGGACAAGGGAAAAAAAAACATCATCACATTCAAGTTCGATCTTATCCAGGAATATTCATTCTTACATTGTATAGATATCAGTGCATATTAGTGCCTTGGAAAATCATTTGTCTGAATGCCCTGGTCACAGCTGCTGTTTTTAAGTCTGTATCTGCAAACAATACCATTAATTGTTTGTTCATTTGGTACCATCTGAAACCTACCCATGTGGTTCATATACAGCTCTCGTGGGTCAGAGGAATCTTTGCTGGCTCTGGGGTTCCTGCTGCATTTAATCTTCAGTTGTAGTTGAATTGTGTCTATTTCTGAACCTCCTTCCTCTACAGTCTCGTCACCTGGAAGAAAAAACATAACTGAACACGATAAACGAGAGTTAAGTATGTCACTAAGGTTCTATGAATTCTGGATGACCACCAGAGACAGTGAACACTTGTTCACGTGTGGGTAATTAATTCATAGTATTTAACAAACTGATGTTGACCTGGGATAATGTAGTGCAGTCCTGCCTATACGCACCCTTGTCAAAATTAACAGTGGTCATGCAGAATTCATAGAATCATAGTTAGATATCCAACTCTTGTTCTATTTCATTGTTCCTGAATGCCAAAAGCAGTGCTAAACATTGGATGATTATGACCAACATTGCCACATGGAATCCTGCACCCAACTTACTTGAGGGTTCCTGAAAGACAGCTGCTGCTACTAAGTGGGGAACAGTGACACTGACCCTGTAAAAACAGGCAAAGGGCTGTTGCACAAATCTCACTTCAAGGCACGTTCCATAGCACTGCCCAGGAAATCGAGCCAGTGCATGGCTTCTGGATATTAAAGAGGCAAAGGCAGTCCTCTTGACCAGCATGCCTCCTCAGTTATCTCAATTATTCACCTGGAATGTCTGTTTGAACAGGGTGTGTCCTTTTCCAATGCCACTCATAGCATTTAGGGAGGCCATCACAGTGGCAAAAGCTAGTAGTTGCCCAAAGTTGTTATGCTGAACTCCAAGCCTGTTCCCAAAAAAGGTGGCACACTGTTTAAACTGTAAATACGAACAGAATGTGATGATTTGGTAAACATTGAAACCCCATATTTAATTGAAAATAGGACAAAGACAACATCTCAAATGTTGAAACTTTGATTTTATGAAAATTATATCCTCATTTAGATATTTAATGCCAGCAACACATTTAAAAAAAAGTTGAGACTGTGGCAACAAAATGCTGGAAAAGTTGTGAAATGCTCGAAGAAAACACCTGGTGGAACATCTCACAATTTATTATGTTAACTGGCAACAGGTTACAGGTCATCACGGCATGGGCTCAGGAACACTTCCAGAAACCATTGTCTGTGAACACAGTTTGTCACTGCATCCACAAATGCAAGTTGAAACTCTGCCATGCAAAGAGGAAACTGTATATAAATCAGATCCAGAAACGCTGCCACCTTCTCTGGTCCCATTTAAAATGGACTATGGCGAAGTGGAAAACTGTCCTGTGGTCTGACAAGTCAAACTTTGAAATTCTTCTTGGACGCCGTGTCCTTCAGGCAAAAGAGGAGAGGGGCCATCCAGCTTGTTATCAGAAAACAGCTCAAAAGTCAGTATCCATGATGGTATGGGGATGCATTAGTGCACATGGCATAGGTAAACTGCACATTTGTTAAGTTATTATGAATACTGAACGATATATACAGGTTTTAGAGCAACATGTGCTGTCCAGTAGCCTTCTTTTCAGGGAAGGCCTTGCTTACATCAGCAAGATGATGCCAAATCTGCACGTTTTACAACACCAGAGTCTGCTAAACTATTTGAAAGAAAGAAAGGTACTTTTATTATCACACACAGAGTTTAGTTGCACACTACAGGCCATGCTTCCGTGAAATTATTTTCTACACATTTAACCCATCCTTGGTCCGTCCTTCCTCCGTGGCAGACCAGGAGCGGTGGGCTGCCAGCTGACAGTGGCACCTGGGGACCTAACTCTCTTCATCACCATTGGTCAGGTGGTGATCTTCTTGCATGTTTTTAGTGGGGATATATTTTATGGAGGATACCCCAGGTGAGCACAGGGAGAACATGCAAACTCCACACAGAAAGGCCCCTTTCCTCAAGCAGCAGGCACTGAAGGCATGGTGGAGGACATGCCACCAGCGCCCACAGTGGGATTCGAACCGGGACCTTCTAGTTGTGAGGCGACAGTGTTACCACTTGTGCCACTGTTCCACCACCATTTGGCTCATCATGAAACATAAAATACAACAAAGGAGACCCCAAACTGTTGAGCAGCTAAATTTGTACATCAAGCAAGAATGGGAAAATGTTCCACGTTCCAGAGCATCGGTCACCACCACCTCGCAGAATTTTATGATAAAGACAGAATCAACAGTAAATTGCAGAATATGGCAAAAATTGGCAAAATGTGAAAGCAATTTAGAAAAATAAGGGTTTCGGCTACCATTTGAAGTGGATTTCACAGGGCCCTGGATTCAGATTTGACAGAATCAATACCGGATGATGATTAAACAAAATGCTATCCAACTCCAAACCTAATCATATGCCTTCAGGTAACACACTGCAGCAGAGTAAAATACGATGGTCTACTGAAATATGTGTGAGTGACTGTTGTCTTACCAGTGTTCCTGTACTCAAACAGCCGAGGGTCAGCTTTGATGGGAATGAGGCCTAATCTGTGGGACAGGACTTCATCCTGGACGATAGATGTGTTGTTGTAGATAAACACTTTCTCGATAGCCATAGTGGGTACCTAAAAGGAAAAATAATGCAAAGTGCTCACAATATATTTGTATGAAATTAAAAACTTTGTTGATCTTTGGTCAACATTATGTAGGTACATCGATGTGTTCCCCCTATATGCATTAGAGAGAGATTCCATTTCCATTTCCATTTCTCACAGTCCTCTCCTCTCTCATCCTTCTCCTCAGCTCCCTCTGCACATTCTTCAGCTCCTCTTCATTTCCTGACCTAAACACTCTTTTTTCTTACTTTCCTTTATGTCAATAATCCAGGGTTTGCTGTCTACTCATAAATTGATATAGTCCATAATACAATGTGAAACACAATATCTTCCCATGAGAATCACTAAGTACTTCCCACACAGTTGTATGAAAAAAACCTTCAAAGCCTCCTCAGCCTCCTTGGACCATCTTTTCACAGGTGTTGTGTTTGCAGCCTACTTGTAACTGGATGACATCACAGGCTGCATGAATGTTTGCAGAGGGGGGGAAATATACACAACTATTGCAATAACTTTGTGATAAATTCCCTTGGTAGGTAAAATGGCCTGACGCTAAAGGCTAACAGCTCAGTGTCTCTCCTGCAGAGCTGTTTTTTTTAAGAGTGATGTTTCCAGAGTTACACCATCTATCATGAATAAATATTACAAACCCTCCTCCCTTCGTCTTTTGTTTCCCTTGTGCTGTCCGCCAGTACCAACTGGAAACCATCCAATGCAGCGTTCGTGTCCAGAGATAACAAGATCAGCCTTGTATCTGTTAACAGCATAATGCTGGATTCCCAGTATTCCTTCTGGTTCTGAGTCAGCACTGCCAAACTCATCTGTCATAATGGGAAGAGGCCTCACATTCCCCATGAGGACTGAGGGGAGAATTTTTTTGTAGCATCATCTGATTGCAAAATAATTCAACATTCAAAATGTACAAATACATGTACAGCCCTTCTTGTGTAAGTGGATACCTCAAATATCTTCCAACAGCGTAAAATAAAATTCACACACTTCAGCAATGCTGCTGGAAAAAATACTGTGGGAAATACTGCTATTGTCACATTTGACAAAACCTGACTGAATGGGAATCCCACCTCTGCTAGTAAGATCCTTCTGAAGGCATTGGCGATGGCTGCATCTATCCCCACCATGTCAAACTCCATATTGCTCTCATCCAGATGCACAACATCAATTCTGAAGTTCTGCAAACAGAGACAACATCTTCATTTAATAGAATGGTAATCATACATCGGTTCGAGTGCTCATTGGTTAAAAACACTTCACTACAAACAGTACAAAGTCTATATATTTCATGGTTTACATCAACTTAATTGATTTTTGTAAAAATTTTCTCATTCTAAATTTTACACCAGCAACATGGTTCAAACGAGTTGGGATAGAGGCAAGAAAAGTTTAGGAAAGTTGTGCAATTCTCACAAAAAACAAGAAAACAAAAAACAACAGTTTGGAACATTCTACAGATAAACAGGTTTATTGGTAACAGACAATAGTATCATGTTTGGGTATGAAAGGGGCATCATTGCATTCTGTATTTAAGTTTCACATATCTCCCCAACTTTTTTGGAATTGAGGTTGTATAAATAGATTTCATAGATATTTTACAATACACAATTTCTTACAGTTTTCCTGAAAGGTTACTATAGTGCTTTCTAACAAACAACTTCTGTAGGCGCTTGAATCTGAAATGTTCGGCTTTGATTCAGCATAGTGCTGAGAAAGATAACATAGAAAAAATCAAGTCTGTGTCAGTCCTCCATCTCTAGCTTGAATAGATTTCTGTACAAATGCATGAAAGAGTCTCTTAAATTATAAGCTGTTAGCTGGCTTTACAATCAGATTCTTAATTATAAATATAGTGTTCCAAGGTCAAGGCTGTGAATGCTGTTCCATGTACAAAGCAGAGGGAAGACAGCAAGCAGGCAAAAAGACGAACTGGAATCATTTACGGTCAAGAAATCAGTCAGTCAGTTTGGCCATTCCAAAAAAGACAAATGGAAGTTTAATCATCCAATCTACATGTGTTTTGAGAACTTGGAGATGGCTTATGGTCGTGTTCACTGCAGACCCTCGTGGAGGAATAGCCAGCGTCAGAGCTGTAGAGTCTGAGAATACAATCGTGCAAACAAACTGTGTTTACCAACAACAGACAAACAAGTGTTCCCGAGCCCATGGAGTAATATGAGCATTCTGAGGGCAGCACTTACCCAATCATGATACTACATCATGACATCAATAGGTAAAATATTAAATATACTGTCATTGTACTGTTTTCAATGGAGTATATGTGAAAAAGTATTAACAAATTATCACATTTTGTTGTAATTATGTTTTGCAGTGTCGAAACTTGGGATTGTATCAGTCAATCTACAATCCAATGGTTATGTGCTTTGGGTAGAGACCAAAAGAATGAGATCGTGGATGCAAGTGGATGAAATGAGTTTCCTCTGCAAGGTTGCTGCTGCTTAGAGCCACTTGAGGTGGTTCATACTGTGTAGCTCATCTGGCTTGGAAACGCCTTGGGAGACCCAAGAAGAGCTAGAAAAGGTTGCTGGAGAGAGGGACATCTGACTACCTTGCTTAGCCTGTTGCCACCATGACCAGGCCACAGATAAATGGCAGAAAATGAATAGACAGATGGAGTCAGAGAAACACTTGATTTACAGACAGACCCATCACACTTCACCTATCATTGACAGCCATTTTCATGTCTAAAATGACAGAAATTTACCTTTTGAAATGTATGCATATCCCAAGTGTCATCATAGCCGGGGTAGTTTCCAGGGAAATCTGATGTGTAAACCTAAAAGCAACAAATAATCGATCAACATGCAAAATAAGGTACTTGGCTACACACATAAATTTACTTGAGTGTTTAATGCATTTATGCTTTTACCATAAATTTAATTTCACAGTTTCATACATATTTATAACAGTCACTATTGTATTAAGTTTTAATATCATGCAGTCGGCTATGGATCAGCTGTTTTCATGGACCCCTCTACTGTACTTGCTAGAGTTCCAACAGCATTGTCTGCCTGGTGCCCCTTGACCACCTGGGCCACCTGATCTTTGTTTTGCTTTGCTCTTTTGGTAGACTTGGTAATTCAGTCTTTTCAATGCATCTTTAAAATGCAAAGAGAAAAGATGTTTTAAAAATTCTTATATATTATCATTCATTTGGTGCAACATAGGTTAGTCCTATACAGAGGTTGCAAAACACATTTGTCATGGTTCTGTGTCCCATTCTGTTCAGGGATACTGTGGTACAGCCTAAAAAGGCTAAAAAAAAAAAAAAAAAAAAAAGGTGGCTGGACGTATATATGTATTTAGTTAGTTGTGTGGAGTTAAATAAAAAATATATTGTTGACCCAGCTATCACTAGCAAAAACAGAGCTTGATAAGTAAAAAGAATTTCTTGGTTTGCTAGAGTGATGGTAAAAGAGGAACTACTCCAGTGTGGTGGATTTATGGCTGCAAACTAGACCTGACTGTAGTCAATTGTAGTCAAATTGGTGACCATGTGAGTGGTATTTTTTAACAGTGCATAAAATCTTGATCTGTAGCAGCATTGTCCTTCGCAATGAAGTGATGACAATGTTGTTGCTGATTGGCATATGACTATGTCGATTACTGCCTTACATGGCCTCATGTGTCTCAGTGGTCAACTAAGAGTAAAGGCCAGTATCTTGAAAACTGCGTGTGGTTATCCTGGTGTGGGTGTTCAATAAATATTTGGACTACAACAGCACCTGCGACTGGCAGGAAATGTCCTCCCTGAGAGACTCTGGACAGACTCTGCATAGACTGACAGTCACTGTAATATTATACTGATATCACAAGAGAGAAATTTCATGAATTTGAGTAGCTACAAGAGAATGCATGTTATCATATAATAATGTTTAAAAAAGCTAATCAGCATCTGTACTGTCTGAGGAAACTGTCCTATCTTCACATCAATTGAACCATACTGACTCTCTTTTACTGTACTTTTATTGAATCTGTTTTATCTTTTTGCCTGGTGTGCTGGTTTAGCAATCTGTCTCTTAAAAACAAGAAGTCGCTCAGCCAAATAGTTAGGTGGTCCAGTAGGCTGATAGAAGAGTTTCAGCTTATTCCTGAAACCCTCTATACCAGGCAGTTACAGAGGATAGCTGGTTCCATTCTGCAAGATGGCTCCCACCCACTACATGAGGAATTCCAGCTCCTCCCTTCTGGCCACAGATTCAAACTGCATGCCTGTAAAACAAAGCAGTATAAAGAAAGCCTTGTCCCCTCTGCCATTAGGGAGATAACCAAAATGAAATAACTGCTCCCGCCTTTTCTAATCCCTGTTATTCAATAGAATGCATTACTTCCACTTTCCCTTTCACTGCTGCTGTGATTTTGTTTTATTATGTGTACCATTTATGTCATTATGTGCACTATTATGTGTATGTATGTGCACTGTGTCTCACATCTGTCTTACATGTCTTGTCTGTCATGTGTGGAGAAAGCCATCTCACTTATCTGTACACCAAATCTACCTCTGGGTATAAATAAAGTCATCTAATATAATCTAACTTAATCTAATCTAATACTAATTATGTCGTGTATGCCATAAGGTGTCAATACAAAAGAGCAAAATCATAAATTTAGATTATATTTAGAATATCTGAAGTGATATTTGAAATTACGTAACAGAATATTGTACTTCAAGTAGCACAGTATCATACAATAATTGTACCACACATGTTTTAAGTCCAGACACAGACACATTAGAACTATTACTATCTATTATTTAATATATTACATCCATGTTTTGAAAAAGTTGAGACACTACAAAATGTAAATAGAAACTGAAGGCGATGATTTACAGATTTACAGAGTCCCAACTTTTGAGGAAACAAGTTTTATTTTACGGGGCTTTAAACGCTCAACTGTGAGCTAATATTCTACTTTTTATTTTTATTTAATTATTGTTAAACACGGCAACCCTCTTCCCTCAGTTGGCCTCTCTGCCCCTGCCTCAAGTGTAAAAGAATGTCGCTGAAACTGTTGACATTCTCGTATTTGTGGTAAGATGTCCTGTTAACACTCGTTCATTTCAAAAAGAAGCACAGCGCGCAGCAGTAGTTAACTGCTCAGCTCCTTACACACGCGGTGAGATACGTTAAGGTCAGTCCAGCAGCTCAGATGAATCCTGACGGTTGCAGCTAACGGATGATGTTATCATAAAACCATTGTTATTATGGACTTACATTCTTTACACCAAATTCCCCCAGTATTACTCGATTCCGAATTTCTTCCACGTTCTTCATGGTCGCCGCCATTTTACCATGCAGTCGGCTTTGGTCCGCCTACTTCCGCTCCAGTTTTAAACCACATCACGGTTCATTGCCTATTCATACAGCAGCAGCACAGTGAATTTAAGTTACTGTGTTTATACTGTTCATACTGCAGTATCACATTTGGATTTATTGTATTGACACAGCATGATCACAAGACTGTGTTCATACTGAATAATGCATTGTCCACAGCAATTTACAGTGTCCATACTGTTATATTTAGGAGGCTTGACAACTGAGTTTGTGAACCTCTTTAATTGCTGCTCGTGCATCATACAGCCACAGTTCATACAACTACCCACTCGACTTCCGTATCGCGCACATCCCTGACTACAAGTGCCTACAAGGCATAAAGCCCATTACATTACAACCCATTTTTAAAACTTTTTTTTTCTTTAATACATGAGGGTCTGTTATTTTGTCAAACTTGAAAACTGTAAAGTGTCTTATTTCAGAACATGAGATCAAGCTTTCAAATATGAAATTTACCAAACATTTACATTTTTAAATAACCAGCATTACACACTGTAACATGTTACTACTGCTAACTGCCTATAGCCTTCACGTAGATGACCCAGTAACTCACCATGACATTTTAAACAGAAACGCAAAACACTTTCAGTGTCACATATTTTTATACGCAACCTATTCTCTGTATCTAACAGGTGGTCTCACTTGTCTACCCAATCTGGTTTGATATAAGAGTGTGTTATATTGTTCAATATGTGTCTCTATTTGTTCTGCAACAATATGATCAGTTGAATGTGTGTTTTCTGCATTTTCGTCCCTTGTGTCACAGTCTTTTATCCCTGTGTCACTGTTGCGGCAAATGTCATGTTCCTTTGTAGCTTGAAAGGTTTTCTCATCTGTTTTCCACAGATATTTTCTGTTTCTCCAGTACAATCTCCCATCTTATGTGTGAACCACAAAAGATCGCGGTTGCTCATGCTTGTGCAGGACAACAGCTGGCTGCCATGTCTCTTCTCTTTGCACCTTGACCTTTTCTCCTGATTGAAGGTCAGACAGCCTTCTTGTTTGCCCTTTGAAGTAGAGTTTTTGCTTCTCTTCAATCAGCTGCTTGCGTACCTGGACAGTTCCATCTAGAGTGTGAGGCTGGGGTTGGCAGCTTTCCTTTCAGCCGGCGTCCCATCAGAAGCTGTACTGATAATCCTACTCCTTCCAGAGGTGTGTTGCGATATTCCAACAATGAAATGTAGGGGTCGCCATTATTACACTCTGATTTTTTCAGCAGATTTTTAATGGTGTGTACTGTTCTTTTTGCTTCATCATTCGACTGGACATGACCAGCACTCGACGTGGTGTGCCTGAATTCCCAGCTTTCTACAAAGTCCTTGAACTCAGCAGTGGCATACTGGGACCATTATCTGACACTACAACCTCAGCAATGCCATGCCTTGCAAGCATCAATTTCATTGCTACTATGACACCGCTACTGGTGGTGTCTCTTAACTTACTGATTTCAGGGAACTTTGAGAAATAGTCCACACATAACAGAAAATCCAATCCTCTGTAATGAATGACGTCCGTCCCAACTTTCTCCCACGGTCTGTCTGGTATTGGATGTGAGAGTAACGGCTCCCTTGGATTACTGTTCCTGTTCTCATTACAAACGGCACACTGAGATACCATCTCCTCAATACGTGAAGACATGTGTGGCCAATACAGAATGTCTCTGGCTCTGTCTTTGCACTTAACAATTCCGAAGTGTGACTCATGGATCTTGATCTTGTTAAGCATCTATTGTCTTACCTGATGTGGAACAATGAGCTTTGCTGCTTTGAACATCAGCCCAGATGTGTGCGTGATTTCATCCCTAAATGTCCAGTAGGGCTGAGTTTCTTTTGGTACAGCACTTCTTTCCCTCAGCTATCCCCTTAATGTGATGTCTTTCAGTAGCTGCATTTTAGGGTCATCTTGTGTTGCTATCCTGAACTTGTGCAGCTTATCCTCTGAAATGGGTAGTTGAGATGTAATTCAATTCAATTTTATTTGTATAGCGCCAAATCACAACAAAAGTTGTCTCAGGACACTTTCCATATAGAGCTGGTACAAGCCAAGCTCTTTTATCTACAGAGACCCAACAATTCCCTCATGAGCAAGCACTTGGCGACAGTGGTGAGGAAAAACTTCCTTTTAACAGGCAGAAACCTCAGGCAGAACAAGGGTCTGGGTGGGCGGCTATCTGCCTCGACTGGTTGGGTGAGAGAGGGAGAGCAAGCGAGAGAGAGAGAGTGAGACAGACAGAGAGAGACAGACAGAAATGCAGTCAGAGAGAGAGAGAGACAGAGAGAGAGAGACAGAGAGAGAGAGAGACAGACAGACAGACAGAGAGAGACAGACAGACAGAAATGCAGTCAGAGAGAGAGAGACAGAGAGAGACAGACAGACATGCAGTCACAGTAACAGTGACAGTGGATGTAATAACAGTAGTAGCAGTTGCAGTGGATGTCAGGCAGGGCCATGGAAGGAGACGTAGCTGTAATCCACAATCCAGATTCAGCCACTATCCATGGGAACCTGCGAGACGACAAAGCACAGAGACTCCGGGGTAGGAGCTAAATTAGTAACACGCTGTGGTAGGTCATGAAAGTGTGCAGATGGAGAGGGAGAGAGGGACAGAGGAGCTCTGTGTATCTTTGGAGGTCCCCCAACAGTCTAACGCTATAGCAGCATAACTAGGGGCTGGTCCAGGACAAGCCTGAGCCAGCCCTAACTATAAGCTTTATCAAAAAGGAAAGTTTTAAGCCTACTATTAAATGTAGAGACAGTGTCTGCCTCCCGGACAAAGACTGGAAGATGGTTCCAGAGGAGAGGAGCTTGATAGCTAAATGTTCTGGCTCCTGTTCTGCTTTTGGAGACTTCAGGAACCATAAGTAAGCCTGCATTCTGGGAACGCAGTGTTCGAGTGGGGTAATAAGGTACTATGAGCTCTTTAAGATAAGAAGGTGCCTGGCCATTTATGGCTTTGTAAGTAAGGAGGAGAATTTTAAATTCTATTCTAAACTTTACAGGGAGCCAGTGCAGAGTGGCTAATATTTGAGAAATATGATCTCTCTTCCTTGTTTTTGTCAGAACACATGCTGCAGCGTTCTGGAGCAACTGGAGAATAATAATCATGTTCACCTCCAAGTCTATCTCCAACAGATCTTCTTTCTTCTCTTTGAGGAATGCTCGACTCAACACATCTGCTATATGTAGTTCTTTGCCTGGCCGATAAGTGACTTTAAGGCTGTATTTTTGCAGTCTAAGCAGGATCTACTGCAGCCTTATAGGAGCTTGATGTCGGCTTCTTAAAGACACTTTCCAGTGGTTTGTGGTCACTCTCAACCTGAATGTCTTGTCCATAAACATACTGATGGAATTTTTCACATCCGTAAACAATAGCAAGTAGCTCTTTTTCAATTTGTGCATACCTGCGCTGACAGTAAGTCAGTGAGTGCCCTTGACCTATAAGCTGCAGGTTGTCCATCCTGCAGTATGACTGCTCCTATGTCTCCTGAGCTGGTATCTACTGACAGTGTGACTGGTTTGTTGACGTTATAATACACCAGGGTTGGAGTGTTAGTGTTAGTGACCAGCTGTTTCAGATGTTCAAAACTCTTCTTTTGCGATTCTTTCCAGTGCCACTTGGTGTCACCTTCAAGCAACTTGCTCAATGGAGCACTGATGTCTGACAAATTAGGTATGAACTTGGCAAGATATTGGATCGTCCCCATGAACTTCAGCAATTCCTGTTTGTTCTGTGGCGGAGGTAGCTGTATCACTGCTCTCACTTTTTCCTCATCTGGTCTCAGTCCACTGGAGAGTGTGTCCGATGTATTTGAATTCTGTTGTCCTACAAAAGCAATTGTGTCTGTAAAGTTTCAGGTTATACTCCTGCACTCTCTCCAACAACTTCTTCAACCGGTGGTCGTGCTCTTCCATGGAGTCACCCCAAACAAGCAAGTCATCAATGATGTTCACAACACCATCTAAACCTTCGATCATCTGTGTTATAGCCCTCTGAAACACCTCTGGCGCCAATTAAATCCCAAACGGCAAACGTAGGAATCTGTATCTTCCAATAGGAGTGTTAAAGGTGCACAGCTTTGACATATTATTAGTATTATTGAGTTATTAGTATAATTATACTTCTTCAGATTCTGTCTCTGCAGACTCCATCACTCTGATGTATTTTCCTTGCTCCATGACTGTGCCAAAGAACATGTCATTTTCAGTCTCACTTTGCTTAACTACGTGCACCTTCTTCCCATGTTGGTGCTGTTGACCCTGTGACTTACACATCTTGGCAAAATGATTTTTCTTGTGGCATGTTTTACATGTTTGGCCAATGGTATTGTCTTTTGGCCTGACTACTTATTCTATTCACCTCTACTTCCTAAGCCAGTGCTTTGACTTGACTGGATGTGATCTTACTTGCACAGCAGATATCAGTTGCTTTTTCTAAAGTCAGATCTGCTTGTCTTAACAGTCTGCCTCTCACTTGATCATTAGTTATGCCACATACTATCCAGTCTCTTATCAGGGAGTCATGCAACTGTCCAAATTCACAGTCTTTAGCTTTATTTTTTAAATCCGTAACATATGCATCAATAGATTCCGACTGTTTCTGGGCTAATGTGAAAAACATGTGCAGTATATAAGGTAAGTTTTTTCTGGGCTCACAGTAGTCCTGAAACTTCCTCTTCAGCACGTCTGTTTTGTCTCTCCTGTTGTTGTCAAAGTCAAAAGTATTACATACTTTTATCGCCTCTTCTCCTGTGGCGTGATGGAACGTAGCACACTGCACCTTCACAGACTTCTCTGCGATGCCGCTAGCAGTACAGAAGAGCTCGAAACGCTGAATCCAGTTTCTCCAATTTTCCGCAAGATTGCCTGGCAAACTCAAACTCCGTGGAGGCTGAAACTGCATCAGAAGTTACTCTTCTTCCGCCTTGACTTCTAACACCATGTTATATTTAGGAGGCTTGACAGCTGAACCTCTTTGTGAACCTCTTTAATTGCTGCTCGTGCATCATACAACCACAGTTCATACAACAATTGTGCATTATCACAGTTTATATACGGAGTTCATACTGTATCATTGCAATGTATTTAGATGCTGCACAGTCCCTTTGTAAAAAGACTCTGAGACACTTTTGGTTTCACTTGCAAATTATTGGTGAGCAGCAGGTTACTGGCAGTAGCCAATACCAAAACAACAAAATCTGTCAATGTGTCTGTGTGCTCTCTGTACTTGCATCTCACCTTGACTCCTGCTTGAAGACCAACTATCAAACCCACAACTAGCAACAACAGGGGTGGAACTAGAGGCTACCCTAGCGCTGGCTACCTCTGGAACCTGATGCCACCCCAGTTGATTGACAGGTCACTGCATGTCTCATTGAAAGCAGCGCGATTTTGGAAACATGAACAAGGAAGCCAGGCAGAACATCTCAAGTCACTGGCATACATGCATGGATCGAGAGGAACTGCTCATACATCATACTAAAATAAGTTTTAAAGGGATCTCCAGATGAGTCTTTGTTTTAAACTATTGACAATTTACAGCACATTTAGAGGAGAAGAGATTTTGGCCCAACTGCAAATGGCTAGTATGAAAGATAGCAGCTAGCTGCTAGTCTAACCTAAGGTTAGCCTGAAGCTACCCAGCCATCTTAGAACTATGCAGCATCTCTTTTTTCAGCTTTTTTTTTCTTATTCTCTAGGCTAGGATTATTGTAATCTAGTGATTGATGAAGAGGAGCGCCATTGGGTCAACAGAGGCAGTCATATAGTTGACATGCAGGTATCTAAACTAGGCCTATAGACTACACAAGTCATGGATACCAGCATTATGTGCAGAACTCTCATTAACAAGCATATTCTACTTCGGAGAAAGTGAGGAGAAAAAAAAAGTGTGATTAAATGCACGCGGGTGTGAGCAGGTGGGATCTGTCAATTGTGTGTCTCTCATGCTCAATGCGTTTGACTTGAGAGCCTGCGTAGATAGTTGTGTGTAGGCAATATATATTCATCATAGGCTAATACATCGTAGGCTAATTATTTTTCATAGTTGATTGAAGAGACGGGAAAATAAATCGCGGTTGGTCTTAACAAAAGCTACAACCGGCAAGTCGGGGACAAAAACGTTGAGTTACGGCAAATAAAAATAATTTTAAAGGCTGGCCTCATGAAAATTATCAAGTAGGCATGTTACTTAGGCAATAGGTTATAATATCACTGTATATTCCTTTTTTAGGCCTATAGTAGATGGACCCCCTGATACAGGCTTGCCCACCCTCTGGCCACCCCCGCCACAGTGCTGGCTGGCAGTTGCCAGGGAGTGCCACTGAGCTCCAGAGCTCACGGCTGGTGATCTGTGCCCTCAGACAGGCACAGATCACCGCTGGACACCACTGAGCAGCCGCCTTGGTCAAGGAATGACGCCGCAATTTCAGCCGTCCACCGTCCGAGCTCTTGTGTGTCGCCTGGAAGTGTGTTGTGGTTGGTGAACTTTTTGCAGTGTCCTGATGTGACATCAGGTCTTTGAAATGCTTTTCCATGATTCTTTCAAAGTATTTGTTTATACAAGGTTTCTCTGGTTTATGCAAGGACTTACTCAGAGATGATTGGAATGGTTTATAAGAGGTTTTGCTGGTTTAAAAGTGTTTTCAGTGGGTTTGAGTTTTGGCCACCTTCAAGTTAGTGGGCACTTCAGCTGTCATGACAACACCTTCCACACTTACCTAGAGGAGGCAGGAGCACTGTTGATGGGGAGGAAGGAGGGGTGCCAGGGTCTCTGCTTTTGGCTGGCAGTTGCCAGGTAGTGCCGCTGAGCTCCAGAGCTCATGGCTGGTGATTTCTGCCCACAGGCAAACACACTTCCAGGGGACACAAAGGAGCTCAGACACCCGGATGACGCCCATCTCTCTACCGGTGGACAACTGAAATTGCGCCGTTGGTCCTTGACCGAGGCAGCTGCTCAGTGGCGTCCAGTGGTGATCTGTGCCTGCTCCAGGGCACAAATCACCAGCTGTGAGCTCTGGAGCTCAGCTGCACTCCCTGGCAAGCAGCAGAGACCCTGGTGCCCCTCCTTCCTCGCCATCAACAAGGCTCCCTCTAGGGGAGTGTGGAAATTGTTGTCATGACAGCTGGAGCTCACTCCAAGCAATGGGATCCAACATGAGCCCAACATCAACACAAGATAGTAGAATTTGGATATTTTGCATGAAAGGTTAAAGTATGTTCTGTTTTGCCTGTGCTCTGCTGACTAGTTTGAAGTAGGCATAATGGGAGATTTAGGCTATAGCATTCTTTGAGCTTGACCCATATTGGACACAAAATATCTCAGCCTCTGCACCTTCAATTGAGCAGTGGTGGGCAATTCATTTTCTTAAGGGGCCACATGAGAAACTGGGACTGTTGTGGAGGGTCGGACCAATGGGCTAAACTCAATTTTATTTAAAATAAATTATACCTCTTTATAAAACACACCATATTGTATGGTTTTGCTTAAGTGCTACTCATAAGAGTGGATGATTAGGCTATGAAAATGTGGAATAGGCATAGTGAAACACCAACGTTATATCACTATTTAATCAACATTCACAAAAACTATTTTGAAGATGTGCGTGTTTTTGCAGTATTTCAAAGACCATCATATATAACTATATACATATAGTAATAAGTGCTATTGCTGTTTTGTTTGTAGTCTAATTACCTCAGTTCTTTTTTCTTGTTCAGTGAGAGAAATCTAGTCTCTGTTGGGCTTGAACAAATGCAGACGTCAGGTTGAATGTCTGAGGTGGATATGCAAAGGACAGCTGGCAAGTGATCGTCACTAAGAGATTGTTAAACTTCATCAGTGAGACTGTTTGTTCATATATGTAAGTAGATCCAAACAAAACCATCAACTTCTGAGGGTGTCTCCTCGTGTGTGGAAAGTTCTCCACTTATCCAATCAGCCATGCCAAGTCAATCTTTGTCCAGAATTACACGGTTAATGGAGATGCTAATGCTTTCTTGATAGCCCCATGGGAGATAGGGACAGTAAAACTGTCTGAATGAAAGGTGCCAGGTCCCAGAGGAACCTACAGAATCAGATAATGCTGATGGGTTGTAAATTAGACATTCCTGAAGCAAACTGTTTCGTATGTCTGTGTGCCTTGTTTTCCAGTACACCAGGATACCAAATCTCTACGTTTGATTTAACTTTGGATGTTTTCACATTACTAAGCTCACAATCTGTATAATATCAATGCTTTCCTGGTGTTTCCAGCTTGTAGAATGACAAAGCTGTGATTTTTAACTTCTCTTCAAAGTTTGTCTGAGTTTTTACCATGGAACCATACTGCCATCTAGAGGTTCGTAACGGTTAGGTTGAATACGCTTAACGTGATACATTTATTAATCAGTAACCTTAATAGTGATAATCATTTTGGGCAAATATAGTTTTCCCTTCTTTATTTCTTTATTTTGTGTTAGTTTTACCTTGGGTCATCATATATATAGTAGGAAAATGTTGAAATTGTTATCATGATTATTGTTGAATGTTGTCATTTGTTCATAAGAGTTGTCTAACACATGTTGTGAACAATATTGAAATGCCATTGAAAATTAATCATTCAAAATATATCTGATTGACCATAGTGAGAAGCAGATGAGCCCCCTCGTACGAATCATTAATTAATCCTCCTCTCTAAGGTGAAATCACATCGCTCGCCTGAAAGCCATCCCACACGCGCGACAGCCTATCAGTGATTAGACATGCCCTGGAGCGAGTTTTAACTGTCTGTAGAGCAGCAGATGCTCAGTCTTAATTTTTCCTTTTTCAGTCGAAGTTTCTATTCTAATCTAGTGTTGTGTTAGTCTTCGTTCTGCCCTGTTTTTGCGTTTGTCTTGTCTTCTCTTTTGTCTTTTGTTGCTGCTCACAGTCACACTGAGTAGCTTGAGAATATTCTTCAGAAGACGTATTTTCTTTTGTTTTTCTCTTCATGAAACTTTAGTTTTGCTCACCACATTAAGCCACATGATTCGTTTTGTTTTTGTGTAAAATTCTAGTCAAGTAATAATAATTTTGGAGACACTTTTCGACCGGCCATCAAAGAGGCTATCAATCTGATTATTATCAAATCTAAAGTCGTGCTTCACGCTCAATCGAAGACCTACAGCCAGCCGCTAACCCGCTGGTTCGGGTTAGACAACCATCAGAAGCCGCTCCTTGTCTGTAACTGACACCATAGATCTTCAGCTCCTGAAACATCCCTGTCCAACATCGGCTCTCCACTGTGGTTTGCCTGATTCATCCAGCAGACCGCAGCGCAGATCGGAGCCATGGACACAGCTTGGAGTCTTTGTGTCAGTTTGGAGCAGACATCCAACAGGAGCGTCACCGGCCAAGTAGGCATGTTAAGTAGGTTTGAATAAGAGTTGGTCCGTGAGGTTATGATACTGTTAATTTGCCTAAATTCTCTCAACCATTTGTTCAGGAAGTCAACTTTACATTTGTGTCCCCATTTTTCCCTTAAAACTACTTCTCACTATTACCAAACTCATTCTGCCATTGTTTTGCCATAAGTTTCTCTCTGCAATTGTTTGTATTACTTCATATCACTTATATCCTCCGTCGTACTATTCATGATACATTATTCATTACCCATAATTGTGTTTAATAAATAAGACTTTTTAATCAAGTCTTGATCCCTATGTAGTTGGAACACACACTCTGGTCCCCTCTCTTAAAGATGGGGACCACCACCCCGATTTGCCTCTCCAGTGGCCCTGCCCCTGATGACCACGCAATGTTGCAGAGGCATGTCAACCAAGACAGCCGTACAATATCCAGAGCCCTGAGATATTCAGGGCGGATCTCATCCACCCCCGGGGTTCCACCGCCACAGAGTTGTTTAACTACCTTGGTGACTTAAGCCCCAGAGATTGGACGACCCTTCCCCAAGCCCCCTGGCTCGACTTCCTCTGAGGAATACATGTTTGTGGGATTGAGGAGGTTCTTAAAGCATTCCTTCCACCACCCGACTATATCCCCAGATGATGTCAGTAGCTGGACGGTTTGCCAGAACTTCTACGGAGAGATCCATGGCCTCATTGAACCCCTCACCTGAGTGTCCAAAACATATAGTGGTAGGTCAGACAATACGACTATAAAGTCAATCATTGACCTACGATCTAGGGTGTCCTTGTGCCAAGTGCACCAATGGACATCCTTATGTTTGAACATTGTGTTAGTTATTGACAAAGTGCGACTTGCACAGACGTCCAATACCGCTTGGGCTCATCTCAGGCAGGCTGTTCCTCCCAATCACGCCTCTCCAGGTCACGCTGTTATAGCGGTTGTGTACTCTTTCTCTGTTGTGTTGTATAAAAAGCAGCACCACCGTCACTTTCAGCATCAACCAGCCATTTATTACTCCTGATGGCAAACGAAGTAATCCCTCACATGGACTTCTCAAAAATGCACCGAGACGGCATTCACAGACTGTTATTTTTGTTACATGGAAATTAAATCACCAAAACTGCATACCTGATGGCAAACAAAGTAATCCCTCACAGTCAGTCTCGCACTTGGACTTCTCAAAAATGCTAAAATAAAATAACATATAAGAAAAATAAGATATGTTTGACTCGGTGCTAGCTAGCAGCTACCCCACACATTTTACATACAGAAATTCGTCCGTCCGTCTTCTCCCGCTTCATCCGGGGCCGGGTCGTGGGGGGAGCAGCCTGAGCAGGGACGCCCAAACTTCCCTCTCCCTGGACACTTCCCCCAGCTCTTCCGGGGGGATCCCGAGGCGTTCCCAGGCCAGCCGAGCGACATAGTCGCGCCAGCGTGTCCTGGGTCTTCCCTGGGGCCTCCTCCCGGTGGGACATGCCTGGAATACCTCCCTAGGGAGGTGTCCAGGGGGCATCCTGTATAGATGCCCGAGCCACCTCAGCTGACTCCTCTTGATGTGGAGGAGCAGCGACTCTACTCTGAGCTCCTCCCGGGTGACAGAGCTCCTCACCCTATCTCTAAGGGAGCACCCTGCCACCCTGCGGAGGAAACTCATTTCAGCCGCTTGTATCCGGGACCTCGTTCTTTCGGTCATGACCCAAAGTTCATGACCATAGGTGAGGGTAGGAACGTAGATTGACCGGTAAATCGAGAGCTTCGCCTTTCGGCTCAGCTCTTTCTTCACCACGACAGACCGGTACAGCGACCGCATTACTGCTGCCGCTGCACCGATCCGCCTGTCAATCTCACGCTCCATCCTGACTCTCGCACCTCCATACAGAAATTAAGCCAGCAAATCAAACTGCATGTGCTGCACCCAATAACGTGACTTAAACAATTAAAAACACCACCAAAATTAACATACTGTATTTTCTGTAGTGATAGAGGCCTTAAGTCATCATACAAGGTACAGAAACCACACTTTTAGCCATAAAACAAAGTTAATATCCTTGTATTACGGAGCTGATAAAATGCACATTTACCACAGAGATAGCATTCACAGACTGTTACCAAAGTACAGGGTGCACCGCCCAAAGTCTACAGGACCCCAGCAGAGGGAGCTGCACTCATTTCACCCTCAACCTCTGGGGTAATATCAACAACCAACTATACAGGCAAAGAGTCTGGGGGCTATCAGAAAGCCCACCCCTGGCCTCCGCCTCTCACCGTGAGCAATTCCAGCATGAGAGAGTCCAACCCCTCTCAAGGACTTGGGTTCCAGAGGGGCTGTGGGTTGAGGTGAGCCCGACTATATCTAGTTGGTACAGCTCAACCTCTTCCACAAGCTCCAGCTCCTTCCCCACCAGAGAGGTGACATTCCATGTCCCAAAAGCTAGCTTCTGTGTCCGGGGATCAGACTGCCAAGGCCCCAGCCTTGGACTGCTGTCCGAACCACACTGCACTGGACCCCTATGGCTCCTCCTGTAGGTAATGGGCCTACTGGAAGACGGATCCATGTCTCTGTTGCGGGTTGGGCCCGACCTGGCCCCGTGGGCGAAGGCCCGGTCACCAGGTGCTTGCTGGCGGGTATCCCTCTGGCAGGACCATTCTGATGAGCCACTCCCACACACTGCCATGATGGGAAGCAGCGGGGGGGTTGAATTTCCAATCAATGCTCTTTTTCAGCAGAGCACTGTGAATCTTGCTGTGATCTATGGCAGCTAAAGCCTGTTGTAACTCTTGCTCAGCTCCAATGAAGTTTGTACCATTATCTGACCTCACACTAGGCACTTGACCGCTGCGGCATATGAATCTCCTTATGGCATTAATGCAGGAATCTGTATTCAGAGAATAGGCAATCTCCAAATGTACAGCCTGCTAGCCATGAAGGTAAAGATGACATACCATTTGACCACAATGCGTCCTCTCTTAACATCCATCAGGCCAAAATAGTCCACTCCCACATGTGTGAAAGGAGGCAAATGTGGCCTAATTCTTTCCTTTGGCATGTCAGCCATTTTCTGTTCACTGGGCTGTCCTCCATGCCATCAACAAACCACACAGTCAGATATTATCCTTCGACAAGCAGATGTAACCCAATGTTATTTTATTGTTAAAACTTTTATTTTATTTTCATTTTCCAGTTAATGTGAGTCTTTCTGCCAAATATTGTTTTTCCTATGTACGATGAATGCATCACGATGCCGGAAATGGCAGGTTTTCGGTAATGTTGTGAACACGGTATAAGTTTAATGTGCACTTTTAATTGTTCCACTGGTCATTTATTGTATTATTTTATTTTTTGGGTAAAAAAAATGTGTTGTTATTGGCCAGTAATTATGAAAACTAAAAGAAAGACAGCATTTCTGACTTAAAGATATTCTTTATTATTTTGAAATCCAAATGCAGGTAATTCATTTTAGGTGTATTATATATTTTATTTTGCACATTGAGTAATTGCTCTGCATGTTTTGAGCAGGCTGGTTTTCCGTTGATAGAATCATTGTGCTATCCATGGACTGGATTCCGCCTGAAGAGTCTGCGAAGGACGTTCTGGATCTGATGGCCACCTGTTTTCCAGGAGGGTGGTAGGACAAAAGACAGATTTCCCACTTCCATTGGAAGATTTGTGTATTTTTATTTCATCTGAGAGCTCAGACTTTTTTTTTATATATATATTTTTTGAGTCAGGCCTGACACACACACACACAAAAAAACCCTGATGCATCAGAGAAAAAAAACACTAAGCAATTGGACAATTTAAATCCTAACGAGAAAAACTGTGCAACAAACTGAAATGGACAGTGTGAAGAACTGCACAAAAAGGAACAACCTCAATGAACAGTATTGAAACTGATAATTGATTGGTGACAGAGGTCATTCAACTGATTGAACTGATTTTGTTCCTCTTTGTTCTATTTGTTTCTGTTCATGTTTATGTTGTGAAACAATTTTTTTTTTTGGGGGGGTCAAGTCTTTTAGTGAGAATGATTAAAGTCTTGACAATACACGTTCTACCTTTCTACTAAAGTAATTGTCAGTCTCTTATTGTGGTTGGAGGTTTCTTTTCACTCTAAGCAGAGTTATCATTGCCAATCTCCTTACGAATCCTAGTTATTTGAGCCCTGTGTCGTGTAGATTTAGACAGTTTGTGTTTCTGAAGACCAAATTGATTCAGATTCAGATTTTTTTCCTGACTACACAGAAAAGGGGTTACACAGAGTTAGCATTTGTGATTCAGTATCTCTGCCGCAAAGTTGAGAGCATATGATTTCTCCTGGCATGTCCAAGCTGCTGGTGTATGGATCGCAAAATGAGGTTGGATACATGTTGAGATACATGCAGAGATTTCTTCCTTGAATGTTGCTTGCTGACTGAAATGGATAATGGTAGATTTTGCTCTGGTGAGACCACTTACAGACAGTAACTGATTACCAACTGCATCTCTAGCCTTTCTCATCTCCTCTTCCACCCTTTCAGGTTGCTCAAATGAGCTTGCAACAGTTAAAGAAGCAACAACTTCCTTCCTCTTCCTCCTTAGCTCCAGGAGAATCATCGAGCTGAGGGAACCATGCGACAGAGGTCTTGAGCTTTGTCCATTCTGAAAAGAAATCCATTAACTTGGCAGTTGCATCTTCAGAATGTGTGTTGATGACATTTACCATAATGTCCCTTTTGACCTCTGGATCCTGTGAGGAAATGGGCTGTGGATCAAAGCCAATCCACCTCTGGCTTTCACACAAAATCAGGGCCCTCAATCCACCTTCTGCATGCTATAAAGTTACCCACAGTCAGACCTCTAGAGGCTTCATCAGCAGGATTATCCCTAGAGCTGATATACCACCACTGAACAACCATTGTAGCTTCACTTATAGAAGCCAATCTGTTCGCTACAAACGTATAAAATCGTTTGGTTTCATTACTGATGTATTTCAGCACGGTCTGACTGTCAGTCCAGAAGCATGAGCCCTCCAACTGCCATAGTTCCTAACTCAGCATCCTGTCTCCTTTGACAGCCAGCACAGTTTTAACGGCGCGACTCTGGCCTTGCCCAACATAAACGCAAGATGCACCTTCTTCTGATTCTCCAGCCTAAGGGCACTGTGCCATAACTGTAGCCACTGGCATCTGCAAAATGATGCAACTGTGCATTTATGGGTCCTCTGAACTCCTTTGGCTTGATGCAACGATCCACCTTAAATTCTGTCACCTTTCCCAGGTCCAGCAACCATTCTGTCCATCGTTGTGAGAATATCTGGGGTATAGGGTCATCCCAGAACATGTTTTTTTGACACATTTCTTGCAGCAGCAGCTTTGGTAACAAGTTGAAAAGTGATAGAAATCCTAATAGGTTGTAGATGGAACTAACAATTGAAAGGATTCCACGTCTGGTGTGTGGCCGCGTTTCAACTGCAGGTTGGAATGTGAAACTGTCACTTTCAGCACACCTACTCAATCCCAGTGCCCTCTCCACAGGCAGATTGTCTTGCTCCAGATGTAGCTGCCTGGTTGTTCTTGATCGCTTTGACTCAGGGATTGATGACAACACAGCGCGACTGTTGCTTGTGTAACCTGGTGGTAAATTTACTCAGTATTACCCACACTCAGGTTTTAAATAACACTCAAAAATTGTTAAAATGTTCATACATGTGCTCTTTGTTATTTTCATGTGTTGCACAGTTTGTAAATGTTGTTCAAAAATGCAAGATGAAAAGATCAATTGTAAGCAAGTTCTGACAATTTTCTGTGCAGTTCCATGTTTTGGCCACGAGGTGGAAGTAATGAGTTGCCATATTGTCACTTTGCCAAGTGCATTATGGTCTATGCTTCCTGTTTATATGTGAACTACCTGGAACTTAGCGGTAACAGCGGTGCTGAGACATCGTGGTAGAATTAAGTGGGTATAAACAGATATGTCTTGTTAAAATCGTTGTAAATACAGTCTTAAAGATGTTATCTGTTAATATGTGAACCGGATGGTTTAATTTAGGCACAACTGGTGCAGATGTTGGAGGATATCGAGCGGCAGCCGTGACGACTGTGTTCCAAGCCGCATGGTAAAGTTAGCTTGCATAAAGCTACACTGTGCTAGTTATTTGTTACCTGAAAACAGTTGTTAGAGATCAGCTCATTGAGGGCTTAAGAGAGGTAGCCCTTAGACGTGTACTGTGGAAAATGGTTTGGGACAAACCAGACTCGAGCCTTCTTGATGTCAGGCGTGAAGCTCCCCTGTGGGAGATGGAGGATAGCAGATCACACCGTACCAGAGTTGTAAGGAGTAGCCAAGTTAAGTCTGATGTTTCAGAGATCCAATGCTCTACTATTAAAACAAGTAATGACCAATGTATTATGCTAAATGAAGTTCAGCGAGCAGTAGCCCATCAGGAAAAACAGCTAGCAGAACTAGGGAAAAGACTTGCTGAGCTAACTAGCACTGTAAGTGATCTAAGTAAATGCAGCACTGAACAGACATTCCAAGGGCCCCAGTTACGAGCTAGACCACAACCAAAGTTCACACCCAATGATCAGCCTATCTGTTTCAAGTGTAGAGGTGTTGGTCACATTGCAAAGACGTGCCCACAGGCCAAAAGGGGCCACGATCAGACAACACCTGATCTATCTGTAGTGCAGGAAAACTTAAACCCTTGGTTGTCATGAGCCAAATGATTCGAGGGGAGACAGCTGGCTCACCAAATGAAATGCCAGACAGAAGCAAAATCCTTGAGCGTGCAGTAGGTGAATGTAGGGTTGTTCATGTGAAACTCAAAGGTGTTATGGTATCATGCATACTGGACACAGGCAGCCAGGTCAGTACTATCTCTGAGAGTTTCTTTAATGAACACTTGTCAGTAAAAAGTGAAGAGATTTATCCTGCCTTTGAGTGGCTAAAGATCAGTGCAGCTAACGGATTAGACATACCTTATATTGGCTATGTGGAGCTTGATATAGAGGCTATGTGACTGAGTATTCCTGAGCGAGGTTTCTTGATAATCAAAGATTCTGCACACACTTCTTCTTTTCCTGGTCTCATTGGCATGAACATTGTCAAAAAATACAGAGAGCTAGTTCACACTGAATTTGACACCACTTTGCAGAGTAGCCTTGACTCAGAGTGGAGAGAGGCTTTTCATCGTCTTCAAGCAGCAAACGTGACCGACAAACTCTCTTTTGCTAGAGTAGCTGGAAAGGGTGTAGTTCACGTGCCAGCATCAAGTGTGGCCACAGTCATGGCTAGGGGACTTAGAACCGTGAGTAAGAGTGGCCCTTTACTGTTGCTGGAACCTGTGACTGCACCCTTGCCTGGAGGTTTGGTTGTGGTGCCCACCTTAGTTTCATCTGAGACGCACATTTTCCCTGTCCAAGTCATGAACATGTCTGATGAGGACATCTGGCTGAGGCTGCGGACCAGATTAGGAGTTTTGAGTAAGGTTGACAGTGTGAGGAGTGACGGGGTTTGTGAGGTACATTTTCAAAGAATCTCAGCTGATACAGAGGAAGTGAGCATTGACAAACACTCTGAAGCATCTGCAGATGTGCAGTCCATCCTTGAAAAGTTCGATGTTTGTGGTAGCCCAGAACAGCAAGCTCAGCTAGCTTTGTTACTGCAGAGATATTCTTATGTGTTCGCAGCAGAGGATGAGGATTTAGGTTACACCGACAAAGTGCAACATGAGATCCAGCTTATCGATGACATACGAGTGACACAACCATACAGATGTATCCCACCTACACAGTACAGTGAAGTCAGGGAGCACATAGGCAAGCTGTTGAAAAAGGGAGTCATCCAAGAAAGCTCCAGCTCCTATGCTTCGCCAATTGTGCTGGTGAGGAAGACAGATGGTAGTCTGAGGCTATGTGTCATTTACAGAAAACTCAACTCAAAGACCAGACGTGATGCATTTCCTCTCCCGAGGATTAATGAGAGTTTTGATGCTCTGAGGGGTGCCAAGTTCTTCTTGACCATAGACTTGGCAAGCGGGTACCATCAGGTGGCCATGCATGAGAGAGATAGGGCTAAGACAGCTTTCATGAAACCGTTTGGTTTATTTGAGTATGTCAGGATGCCCATTGGTGTTTGTAACGGACCCGCAACATTTCGGAGACTGATGCAAGTTACCATGAGTGATCTAGTTTTTCAGGTACTTTTGGTTTACTTAGATGATATCTTAGTTTTCTCTGAGACATTTGAGCAGCATCTAGAGAGACTGGAGGCTGTGCTTAAGAGACTGGCAGAGACTGGCCTCAAGGTAAAACTGCAAAAATGTGCTTTTCTACAGCAGTCTGTGAAGTTTTTGGGTCATCAGGTTTCAGAGAGATGTTTCTGGGTTGGGCTCAGTGAGGATGTTGAAAACTGGGTTAAAAACTGTGAGCAATGCATTTTGAGTAAGATGCCTCACCCAAAAATCCATGCTCCAGTCCAGGCTTTCCTTGCTTCACGTCCGCTAGAAGTAGTGGCAGTTGATTTTACATTGTTGGAGCCGGCAACAGATGGACGTGAAAATGTCCTTGTTGTAACTGATGTGTTCACAAAGTTTACACAAGAGAGAGCTGACACTACAGCGAAAGTTCTGCTTAAGGAGTGGTTCATGAAATATGGGGTCCCAGAGAGGCTACATTCAGACCAAGGCAGAAATGAGAGTGAGGTTATAACAGAACTGTGTAGACTCTATGGAGTTAAGAAGACCAGAACAACTCCTTACAGGCCACAAGGTAATGCTCAGTGTGAAAGATACAGTCGGACACTACATGATCTGTTAAGAAAACTTCCACCAGCGAAAAAGAGGTGCTGGCCAGAACATCTCCCTGAACTGGTTTATGCCTACAATATTACTCCTCATTCCTCCACTGGTTACTCACCCTATTATTTGCTTTTTGGGGTGCAGCCACATTTCCCTGTAGACGCATTGCTTGGGCGTGAGATGATGTCAAACAGGAAACAGGACTGGCTATCGGTTCATCAAGAGAGACTCAGACAGGCACACGAGAGAGCAGAAGGCGGTGGAGAGGATTGCACTGCAAAATGAGAAGGTGTATTGTCCTCCTGTGGATGTTGGTCAGTTGGTTCTCCTGCGCCACAGGCCTTTAGGCAGACATAAGATCCAAGACGCCTGGAGTCCAACAGTCTACAGAGTGGTTGATATTCAGGGCACTACACACACTGCTGAACCTTTTGAAGGAGGTCCCATCAAGAGAGTTCACAGATCAAAATTGAGACCTTGTGCAAAACCTGTTCCCAAACCCAGAACTAAGACTGCCTCGCCGGTCAGTACACAGCCTGTAGCTGTAGACATACCAGAGTCACAAGAACCTGATTTTGTCATTGTTGAAGAAGCCCTTCCCCCCAGGTCTGTGCAAGTACCTAACCCCCCGCCCACAGCAGAGCAGGTTGCTTTGTCTAATGTGGGGCATGCAGGTAACAGTAACAGACCTGAAGGAGACTGTGCAGGCCTGAGAGATTGTGATGAGCAAACAGAATGTGTGAACAATGAGGTGCATCCAGATGTTAGGGAGGGTGACTTGCCTCTCACCAAAGACAAAGATAGGCATACACTAACAGACATTTCCAATGAAACAGAAAGTGATATCTATACGCCTATACCTTCAGTAAGGAGGAGCAAAAAAGTGACATCTGGTCTCCATTTAAACCCATTCCACTTGCCAAGGTCAACCTGTAATGCTGTTTCAGTTAGTACAGAAATGGTTTCCTAGGTTTTGACTAGCCTTGGTGCTGCCCTGTTTGAGAAAGCATTGCAGGGAGCATTTGACTCAGTTCATGTTTCATAGACACCAAGGACGTTGTCTAATTGCAGGGGAGAGTGTAAATTTAGTCAGTGCTACCTACACTCAGGTTTTAAATAACACTCAAAAATTGTTAGAAAAAAAGGGATCACAAGCAGAATACAGGATACCAAGGTTACCAAGATTACCAGGAATGCCAAAACAACCTGACAACCAGAAGCAAGAAAACACGGAGCGTAAAAACTCATGGAGCTAATTGCAGGATGCCGATCAGCAGCGCTGCCGCAAAACACACCTGCCCACAACACCTCCAAACCTGCACAAGATAAAGAGATAATGAGACACACAATACATTTCCTGTATTTAACAGCTGCCTTTCCTCAGCCACATCATTTGCGTAGGCCTGGCAATATGTCCTTCAGCAGCAGCTGAACCATTAACACTTGTAACTCGAAAAAGAACTATTTGACCTTAAGAAAAACTGCAGTTTGACCATACAAAAGATAACTAAATGTGTGCACTACAAATAGAAACTAATGTATTGTCAACTTATACAAAATAAATATGTATATGTTGTATGAAAACAAAAGCTATGTGTCATCCTTTATGTGTTTGCTGTCTGTGCAATGCAGAGGAAATGTAAAGAAAAGTAAGATGAGTGCAGGAAGGTAACTGACAATCATGCCAGCTGTGTCGCAACAGTTGCAGCCATCACACACCACCCCTCTTCAAAGTCATCACTGGGACAGGAAGAGAGATAGTCTGCAGTGGCATTATCATTGCCTGGGATATTGTTGGGCTATGCCCTTAAATATAATAGTTGTTGGACTCAAAATGCAGACGGGAGACAAGAGTTTAGGAAAGAAAAGAATTTATTCACAATAATGGCGAACAAAAAGCGCACTCATAAGGAGTGGAAAAAGCAACCAAAAACACACTCTTAAAGAGTGGACCTGAGCAAACACAAAGTGCACTCACAACGAGTGGAGATAACAAACAAAAGACACCACATGGTGGGTTGAAGCAGGACAAACGCTGGACGTGGCTGGTAGGCACTGAAATAAAAGAGCTCATGGAAGTGGCAAAAGAAAAGGACTATTCTAAGTCACACAAAAAACACTGGAGATACTCACAAGACAAATTCTCTGGGAAGTCATGGAAGAGGTCAGAATAATTCAGCAACAGACATAGATGAGAGCCTTCCTTAAATACTCAACCCTAATAAGGCTCATGTTCCCCAGGTGCGCTGCTGGTAGGGTGGAGCCAGCTGGGTGCAGGGACACACCCAGCTAAAAATGATAGGGGAACAGACAGACAGACAGACAGACAGACAGACAGACAGACAGACAGACAGACACATAACACTAAGGGAAAAGGGAAAAAGAGAACACTGGGACCAGTTAGCGGATCCTAACAGATACAGTTGGAATCAAAATTATTCAACCCCCATTGCATATTAGGCTTATTAGCAAAATGTACAATTTTTCAGCTGTTTGCAATAAACAAAGTAGACAAGAACAGTTTAAATAGTTTAATTAAACTAATATTACCATGGTTTTTATCCAAATTTAACACAAAATGCTACTTTTAATCACTACTGCAGTCTCAAAATTATTCAACCCCCTGTCTCAAGCACACCTGATGCAACTAATCAAAATTACCCAACCCTTTGTTTCAAGCACACTTAGTGCAACTAATCAAGGGCTTCATTAGTTCAGGTGTGCTTGAGACGTTTGATTGCGTGTTAGAACTATGGCTAAGTCAAAAGAATTGTCCAAAAAATTCAGAGAAGAGATCATTGCCTTGCACAAACAAGGAAAGGGATACAAAAGATAGCAAAAGCTCTGAATGTTCATAGAGATACAGTTGGAAGCATAGTTCGCAAGTTCAAAGATAAAGGAACAGTGGCTACACTACCTACACATGGCAGAAAGAGGAAACCATCAGCAGCTGCCATGACATTCCTGAGGAGGCAAGTGGTCAAAAACCCTCAAGTAACTGCAAAACACCTGCAGCAAGACTTGGTGGCAGCAGGCACTAAGGCTGAAGTTTGCACAGTAAGGAGCATACTAAACACTGAAGGGCTCCATGTCTGGACTCCAAGACGTACACCACTACTGACCCAAAAGCACAAGAAAAGTTGGGTCCAATATGCTCAAACCATATAAATAAGCCACAGAAGTCTTGGAATTCTATTCAGTGGAGTGATGAAACAAAATTGGAACTTTTCGGGCCTATAGAACAGTGGTATATCTGGAGGAAGAAGAATGAAGCATATGCTGAAAAGGTCACCCTGCCGAAAGTGAAGCATGGCGGTGGCACAGTGATGCTCTGGGGCTGCTTTGCTGCTTCTGGCACTGGAAACCTGCAGCATGTGGAGGGCACAATAGATTCAGTCAAGTATCAGGAAATCAAAAATGTCATGCCGTCTGTGAGGAAGCTGAAGCTCGGGCATCATTGGATGTTCCAACAGGACAATGATCCCAAGCATAACCCAAAGTCCACCAAGGCTTGGCTTTAGAAGAAGAAATGGAAGATTCTAGAGTGGCCGTCACAGTCGCCTGACCCATAGAAAATCCTTGGTGGGATTTGAAGAAGGCGGTTGCAAAACGCGCACCCAAGAATATGTCTTAACTGGAGGCCAATGCCCATGAGGAATGGGTTAAGATTCCTCAGGAATGCTGTCAGAAGCTGGTGTCTGGCTATGCATCACGTTTGCAGCATAATTTTGAGACTGCAGTATCAAATCAAATCAAATTAAACTTTATTTGTATAGCACCTTTCATACATAAAGTGCAACTCAAGGTGCTTGACAAAAGATAAAAACAAGGAAAGTCTGTACAACGCCCATTCCCAAACACGCCCCCAGACACCCACACACACACACCCCAACGAAACTGTCGATGTAATAACATGGCAGGGCACTGAGGAACCATGAGAGGAAAAGAAACCACCTATGGGGAGCTCATCCACACTGCAAGGGGTCAAAGCCCGCGGCCACAGGGAGCACCGCCGCAACAGAGACCCCCGACCCAGATAGACCGGGGGGACACCACATACAGGGCAGTGCCCCCCAGTCCTCCGGGCCCGAGGGGTCCCCAGGACGACGCCCCGGCGGGCAGACCAGACACACCTCACAGCGTGGAGGCCCCCCATGAGGAAGCACTGAAGCTAAAACCTAAAATACAATAAAATAAAAGACCTAGAACCATAAAAGACAATAGAATAAAGAGACCTAAAACCTAAAAGACAAAAGAATAAAAGACCTAAGACCTGAAATTAAATAGAATAAAATGACTTAAAAGCTAAAGACAAACGGTAGGATAAAACAGATCTAAATCAAAAGAGTAAAAGAAATCAATTAAAAGCCAAACTAAAAAGCTGAGTCTTGAGTCTCCTTTTAAAAACATCAACAGTCTCTGCGGTCCTGATGCCCTCTGGCAGGCTGTTCCAAAGCTTCGGACCACAATGGCTGAAAGCCACCTCCCCGTGGGTTTTGGTCCGAACCCTTGGAACAATTAGATGGCCGGTGCCAGAGGACCTCAGGATCCGCGAGGGCTGATAAGATAAAAGGAGGTCAGATAAATAAGATGGCCCGAGACCATTAAGACACTTAAAAACTAATAAAAACACCTTAAAATCGATCCTGAAACACACGGGGAGCCAATGCAGCGATTCTAAAACCGGTGTAATGTGCTCCCGCCCTCTGGTCCTCGTCAGCACACGTGCGGCTGAGTTCTGAAGTAATTGTAAGTTATAGATAGTCTTTTTGGGAAGACCAGAGAGCAGGGCATTACAATAGTCTAGACAGCAGGAGATAAAAGCATGCATCAGTACCTCCGTGTTAGCCTGAGAGAGAAACGGGCGGACTCTGGCTATATTTTTAAGATGGTAGAAACCTATCTTTGTTACATTTTAATATGAGGAATAAAACTGAGCTCAGAGTCGAAAATGACGCCCACATTCTTAACAGATTCTGAGGGTGTAAAACCTTGTAGTTTTGGTAAAAGCGTCTCTCTCTTGCCTTCAGGACCAATAACTAAAACCTCTGTTTTATTCTGGTCAGTAGTCATTAAAAGTAGCATTTTGTGTTGAATTTGAACTACTTAAACAGTTCTTGTGCAATTTGTTTATTGCAAACAGCTGAGAAATTGTATATTTTGCCAGTAAGCCTAATATGCAATGGGGGTTGAATAATTTTGATTGCAACTGTATGATGAACTCTGAACTGGTTGAGCTGCATTGCAGAGTACCACTGGATGATTCGTCCATTGCTGTCCTTTATCCTCTCCAGCCACCAAAGTGCTTTGTGGTCCATCTCCATAGTAAGTAAGTAGTAAAGTAGTAAACTCCCTCTCCAGCAGGTAATACTTGAAGGAATCTAGTGCCCACTTGATCGCCAGAGCTTCCTTCTCCACCGTTGAATAGCGTACCTCCCTGGGGAGTAGCTTGCGGCTGATATAGGCCACAGGATGTTGTTCCACTGGTGGTCCCTGCAGAAGCACAGCTCTAATACACCTCTCAGATGCATCTGTTTGCAAGACAAAGTTTTCAACAAAATCAGGACTATGGAGAACTGGGCTCTTACTAAGGGATTGCCAGATGTCCTGGAATGCTCCCTCTGCCTGTGTTGTCCACTGGACCTTGTTGGGGCACCGTGAGCCAGTCATGTCTCTTTGCAGACCAGCCCTGGCTGAGAAGTTTGGTATGAACTGATGGTAGAAACCAGTCATGCCAGGGAATGATTTGAGTTGTTTTCTGGTTTGTGGACGAGGACATGATTCAATTGCATGGACTTTATGTGCTTGTGGCTTAATCAACCCAACTCCAATGGTGAAACCCCGGTATTCTGTATCAGTTCTGGCAAGGACACACTTGACTGGATTGATTGTCAGGCCTGCAGAGTGCAGGTGGTCCAGAACTTCCCTCAGGTGCCTCAAGTGCTCCTCCCAAGTGGTACTGTAAATAACAATGTCATCTAGATATGCACATGCAAAATCCAACGTCTGGCAGAGGGTCTGGTCCATCAGTCTTTGAAAAGGTTGCCGGGCACCGTGCAATCCAAATGGCAAGACAGTAAACTGGAGCAGTCCCCAAGGGGTCCTGAATGCTGTCAGTTCCCGAGATTGTTGGGTCAGGGGTACTTGCCAATACCCCTTGCACAGGTCAATGGTCAGATATTTTGGCTTTCCCCAGGCAGTCAATAAGCTCATCAATGGAGTTGGATATGAATCAAATTTGGAAATAGCATTCAGTTACCTCAAGTCTATACAAATTGTTGTTGTTCCATCCTTCTTGGGGACCAAAACCACAGGATTACACCACTCACTTTTTGAAGGTTGAATGATCCCCAAGGACAGCACGAGGTCCACTTCCTTCTTCTGTGATAACAGAAATTGCTCCAGTATCCTGTAACTCATACTTCTCACAGTTGCATCTTCTTCCAATACAATGTCATGCTGCACCAGATCTGTACCACCAGAGTACTCTTGAAATGTTTCTGGATTGAGTAGAGTTGTGTGACTCCTGTTCTTCAGAGAGATGGCTCAAATTGAGGTCAGCAGATGTTGACGAGGGCAAGTATTGGTCATGTACCTCCTCTTCCTCCTCAACACCACGGATCAGCAACACCTCTGCCCCCTCCTCCGTCCTTGGAAGTAGTTTAGTGGGGTAGTCTGTGACAACCAACATGCAACAATTTCCTGTTTTACCTTTTTCCACATAGCCAACAATGTCCATCCCGAGACATTCAAAGGGAGTGGTAATGAATGGCAAAGGTTGCAGTGGAGCTTTGGTGGGGTTTTAACTGATGTTATTTGACACCGAGGGCAACTCCTACAGAGCTGGGCAACATCTGAGCATAGACCAGACCAGTGGAAATGGTGTCTAAAGCGAGCAGCAGTCTGCCACTCAGTCTAAGTGGCCAGCCCAGGGAATAGAGTGGCCCAAGTGGAGTATTACATCTCGGGCTACCTGAGGAACCACTAACTGCTTAGCCTTGCCATGTTGATAGTAGAGAACACCATTCTGAAGGAAATACTCTTCCCCTGTGTCACAAGACCCAGGGTCTGACTCCCTTTCCCTAGCTTTCAGTAAACAGTTAGACAAAGTTGCATCATTTTGCTGTATCTGAATGATGTCAGTAGGTAATTTAAAGCCTAAGGGCATGTCTGGAGTGACCTCGTCTGGTGATTTTACCACAGTGTGGTTGAATTTCTCTTGCCTCCTCTGGCTACATGGCTTACGAGACTTCCTGGGTTGCGTCTCCAGACACAATTTTTGTTGTCGTGCTTCATGTCTATATAAAGCCAGCACATTTGAAAGTTCTTCAGAGACAAAAATGACTAAAACAAGGAACCTAATGCAGGAAACATGTCTGAAGATACAGATTCTCAACCAGGAAGGGTACAGCTGCCGCCAGATAGCCAGTAAGTGCAGATGCAGTCCTTCAGCAGTTGGATACACTCTGCAGAAATACAGACAAACCAACAGCTTGGAAGACAAACCAAGATCTGGGCATCCAAGGGTTTCTTCAGCAAGAAATGACCGCATCCTGATCCGCATGTGCAGGGAAAACTGCCAAATGACATCACAGGAGCTTCAGCAGCAGTGGTCAAACCAAACTGGTGTCCAGTGTTCCACCCACACTGTACGTGGCTGACTTTTAGATCATGGCTTAAGGTCCTACAAGGCTGTCAATAAGCCTCTAATCAATGAGGGACAGAGGTTAGCCCAGCATCGTTGGGCCCAAGCACACAAGAAGTGGACACCCAGGAACTGGAAGAAGATTCTGTGGTCAGATGAGTCCAGTTTCCAGCTTTATCTTCCTCCTGCTAATGTGAGGATACGCAGAAGGCCAGGCGAAGCATTATCTCCAGCATGTACAGTACCTACTGTCAAGCATGGTGGAGGCAGTATCATGGTTTGGGGATGCATGAGTGCTGCTGGTGTTGGTTATCTCACTGTCTGTGATAGCACATTGAACTCTGCCAAGTATTATGCCATTCTTAAAACCCACATGCTCCCTTCTGCACGTGCACTGTTCTGTCAAGGTCAAAACTGGATGTTTCAACAAGATAATGCCCCTTGCCACACATCCAGGGCCAGTAGAACTTGGGTGCAGGAGCACAGTATCCAGGTCTTAGAGTGGCCAGCTCAATCCCTGGACATGAGCCCCATTGAAAATCTGTGGTGGATTATCAAAAGGTCTGTTTCGGAGCGTAAACCAAAGAATTTAGAAGAATTAAAAGCAGTAATTCAAGAAGAATGGGACAAGATTACCCCTCAACAGTGTGAAAGGCTTGTGGGGAACATGCCAGCCAGGATTAGAGCTCTACTGCGTGCTAATGGCAAGACTACTAAATATTAATTTGATGATGTGATGGTTTATTTATTTTTTGTTCAGTTTTGAACACATTCTCTGTTATTTGTTGACTTTGATATTGACAATGTTGAGAACTGACATATTGAAACTGTCAAGAATTTAATTTTGTTAGTTTTTCTTGTAAACAACAAAAAAATATCATTTGTATTTGTTTGTGTCTGTCTAATGCAGCCACACCTTTTGAAACACAAAAAAGATTTTTCCACAAATATTTCATGATAGTATTTGAGATTGTGTAAAATTTTAAGGGTCTCCGAAAACTTTTTTTCAGAAGGGCAAGGCACCAAGGGTTGGGGAATATTCATATGCATGCTTTGATTGTGCTCTTGTGACATCAACATTACAGTTTTATCTTGAATTCAGTAAATCAACAAGGATTGGCAGATCGTGACCCAAAATCACCAGAAAGGGCAAATCATCAGCAACTCCTTACATTTAACAGATAGGCTTGCCCTTGTACATCAATGTAAAGATCAGCAATGGGGTAAAGTTTTTCATCACCATGCACACAGCAGAAAGCAATGGTCTCGAGAGTGCAGATAACATTAGCTGGAACATGTTGCCTGTGCATAAGAGTCTGGGTACCGCCAGTATCAATCAGTGCTTGAGGTTCTTCCAATTAATCTTTACAGCAGGCATTTTCATGGACTGACACTGAGGTTTAAAGTCAACCTTCTGGCGAGGGAAAAAAAACATATTTGAGTGAGCTTAGCTGGATTTTTGGTGCACATTGGTTTGGTATGACCTTCCTGTCCACACAGATAACAGGAGTGCCCCATGCACCCCAAAAGACCTCAGCCTCCTGAGCAGATAGAGTCTGCTCTGTCCTTTTTTGTAAAGTGCTGTGGTGTTATGAGTCCAGTCAAGTTTGTTGTTCAGATGAACACCCAGGTACTTATAAGATGTCACCATCTCAATGTCCCTTCCCTGGATGTTCACTGGTGATGGGGGAGAGTACGGGTGCTGACGGAAGTCCACAGCCAGCTCCTTGGTTTTATCTGCATTAATCAGGAGGTGGTTCTGCTGACACCAGTCCACAAATGGATGAGTCCTCTGTATGACCTATCGTCCCCATCTTTGATGAGGCAGACAATGGCAGAGTCATCAGAGAACTTCTGCAGGTGGGTGACAGTGGGAAAAGTCAGCTGTATAGATGGTGAAGAGGAACGGTGCCAGCACCGTTACCTGGGGGGCCCCTACACTGCAGAGGACAGTCCCTGACACACAGTCCCGTGTCCTCACATACTGTGGGTGGTTGGAGAGGTAGTCCACTATCCAGCATGTGAGGTGTTGGTCCACCCCTGAAATCTCCAGTTTGTTCCTCAGGATGGCTGGCCTGATGGTGTTGAAAGCACTGCTGAGGTCCAGGAAAAGGACCAAGACAGAGCTCCCCGGAGACTCCAGGTGAGACAGAGCTCGATGAAAGAGGAAGATGAAGGCATCGCCCACTCCAATGCCAGGCTGGTACGTGAACTGCAGCGGGTACATGGACGAGCTCACCAGGGGGCGCAGGTGGGCAAGGACCAGCCGCTCCAGGGCCTTCATGAGGTGTGATGTTAGTGCCACCGGCCTGTAGCAGCTAGGGTCCTTGGGATGTGGGGTATTTGGTACAGGTACCACGCAGGACATCTTCCAGAGGTGTGGCACCTTTCCCAGTCTCAGACTCAGGTTGAACAGATGTCCAATGATCCCGCTCAGCTGATCAGAGCAGGATCTGAGGAGCCTGGGACTTCCCCTCCCTGATTTTCCTTCTGAGCTCCCTCTGAACAGTTTTTAGCTCCTCTTTGTTTCCTGACTTGAAGGCCCTCTTCTTCTCCTTTAAAAGAGCCTTAATGTCAGGATAAATCCAGGGTTTGTTGTTAGAGTGACACCATACAGTCCTGGTGGGTACAGTGTTCTCCACACAGAAGTTTATGTAGTCCGTGATGTTGTCTGTCAGACTGTCGATGTCCTCCTCATGAGAGTCACTGAATATGTCCCACATTGTTGTATCGAAGCAGTCCTTCAGAGCCTCTTCAGCCATGTCAGACCACCTCTTCACTCTGCGGGACACAGCTGGTTGCCTGTTAACAAGGGGCTTGTAGACAGACAGGAGATGAACCAGGTTGTGATCAGCTCTTCCCAGAGGAGGGAGGGGTGATGATTCATATGCCTCCTTGGTGTTGGTATAGAATAAGTCCAGTGTTTTATTGTCTCTGGTGGCACATGTGACATACTGGATGAATTTGGGCAGCGCGGAGGACAGAGAGGCATGATTAAAATCCCCAGAGATCAGTAAGAGGGCCTCTGATTTCTGAGTCTGCAGCCTGCTGATCACGGTGTTGATGACATCACAGGCTGCATCGGCGTTAGCAGAGGGAGGAATATACACAGCCACCACTATGGCGTGTGAGAACTCCCGCAGCAGATAATATGGGCTCAGACTAACAGCCAACAGTTCAATGTCTGGGCAGCAGTGCTGCTCTTTGATAATGATATGCCTGGAGTTACACCATCTATCGTTCACAAACACTGCCAGCCCTCCTCCTTTCCTCTTACCGCTCCTCTCTGTCCGGTCTGCCCGTATGAGTAAGAATCCATCCAGCGTTACAGTCACGTCTGTGTGTTGTGTTCCCAGCCATGTCTCTGTAAGCAGTAGCATACTGCACCGCCGATATTCCTGATAATGTCGGGTCAACACTGCCAGCTCGTCCATCTTGTTGGGGAGAGATCTTACGTTCCCCATGATGACGGACGGGAGAGTAGGTCTGTAAGCGCTTCTCCTGTCGTGGCACTTGATCCCAGCGCAGCACCCCCGCATCCTCCTTCTTAACCTGCAGGGGACATCAGGTCACTCCTCCGGCCACACAGCTGTGTTACGCAGGGCCAGCAGCTGATCCCTACTGTAAACAATGGGAGCCATTGTCTCTCACAGACCCACAGACGTGGAGAAAGTTGCACTAGTTGTAAAAGTGATGAAAAAGTAGCACCAGAGTCACCAGAGTAGAACTAAAATGGATAAAAAAAAAGATGCACAAGAAAACATAAAAAGAGAAGAAAAACTCCTAAGAGTCTAGAGAGCTGCTGTAACAGGCTGCCACTCATACGGCGCCACCATGCAAAAAAAAAAGGGATAACAAAAAAAACATTACCAACTGGAAAACAAATAACCCAAAACAAGACAACTAGTCAGTCAGTAAGAATATTTCAATAATTAAGACTAAATCAAAACACCACAAACCCTACTTTAATTTAAAGAAATAAAGAAATTCCTATCCTAAACTTTCCAAATCCCCCTGATGCTGCAGGCACTTGGCATAGCCCATTTGGCGATTTCCTGTGTTTAACAGCTGCGTTTCCTTGGCCGCATCCTTTGCACAGGTCTGGCAAGATGTCCCTCAGCAGCAGCCAAACCCTCAACACTCGCAACTCAAAAAAGAACTATTAGAACTTAAGAAAAACTGCAGTTTGACTGATAACTAAATGTGCACACTACAAATGGAAACTAATGTATTGTCAACTTAAACAAAATAAATATGTATATGTTGTATGAAAACAAAAGCTATGTGTCATCCTATGTGTTTGGAGGTTATGGGATCAACTGAATAAAATGAATAATGAAATGTAAAGAAGGGCGGCATGGTGGTGCAGCAGGTAGTGCGCATGCCTTACAGCAAGAAGGTCACCGGTTTGATCCCCGGGTCGGGTGGGGCCTTTCTGTGTGAAGTTTGCATGTTCTTCCCGTGCTTGCGTGGGTTCTCTCCGGGCACTCCGGCTTCCTCCAACAGACCAAACATGCTCATTAGGTTAACTGGTGACTTAAAATTGTCCCTAGGTGTGAGTGTGTGTGTGTGTGTGTGAATGGTTGTTTGTCTGTGTGTGTTGCCCTGCAGTCAGCTGGCGACCGGCTCAGGGTGTACCCCGCCTGACAGCTGGGATAGGCTCCAGCCCCCCCCCCCGAACCCCGATAGTCAGGGTATAGAAAATGGATGGATGGAAATGTAAAGAAATGTAATATGAGTGTAGGAAGGTAACTGACAATCATGCCAGCTGTGTGGCAGCAGTTGCAGCCATCACACCACTCAAAGTGCTTTTACATCAAGTCTGCTCCTGTAGAGTGACATTGTTAGGATCTGCTAACTTGTCTGGTCTTGGTGTTGTCCTTTCCCCTTTTCCCTGTCTGTCTGTTCACCCTGTCTGTTTTAGCTGGGTGTGTCCCTGCTCTCAGCTGCCTACACCCTACCAGCAGCGCACCTGGGGTGCGTCAGCCTGATTAGGGCTGAGTATTTAAGGAAGGCTCTCAGCTCTGCCTGTTGCCAAATTATCCTTACCACTTTTACCAGTTTCCTGAGTATTTCTCTTGTGAGTATCTCCCAGTCATTTGCCAGTTGCTCTTAGTGTTTTTGTAAAACTTAAGAGAGACCTTTTCTTTTGCCACTAACATGTGTGCCTTTGTTTCAGTGCCTACCAACCACATCCGGTGTTTGTCCTGCCTCAACCCACTGTAACAATTTGGCCCTGTTTAGTGATTTTATGTGTTCTTATTCTGTACTTTCTTACTGCACTTATGTAACTTAATGAATATCCTTGTACTGTTCAGAGTTGTAAGATAACATGACTGGTGAAAACCAGTTTTGATAACAAGAGGCAGATGACACTTTTCTCTTTTCTCTTTTCTGTCAGTGAGGTCTGTGGCATTAGATACATGCCTAAACAACACTCATACACAGGATGCTTATCACATTCCAAGGACAAGATGTGGACAATAGTTGGGCTGTCCATGTCCTGGTAACTGGCCAATTACATTTGGTTGCGTAAGTCCAACTTCTGTACAGGGCTGTCTTAAGCCCAAGAAGATAAATATGAACTTTTATCAGAAATTTGTTCTCATTCTGATGGAGGTCCTCTGTCATTCTGAGCCCAACACTGCTATACTTCACCTGTGACCTCAATAAATACTTGGGCTGTGAACTGAAGATTTCTCTGGTCTGTTCTTGGGCTTCAAACAAAAGAATCGGGGCTAACACCACCTTGCTGTGTTTTTTTTTGTTTGTTTGTTTTTTTTTTTTTTTTGTTTATTTGTTATCTCCACTCTATGTGTGAGTGTATTTTGTGTTTGTTTAGCTCCACTCTTTGAGAGTGTTTTTTTTTTTTTTTTTTTGTTCTTTCCACTCCTTTGAGTGTGCTCTTTGTTCACAATTATTGTTAATAAATTGTTTTCTTTCCAACTCTTGTCTCCAGTCTGCATTTTCAGCCCAACTACTATTGTATTTAAAGGCATAGCCTAACAGACATGGGGGGAGGTGAATGTGGTCTGTGATGTGGAGCAGAGGGGGGTTAAGTGGTTTAAAGAGGGTGCTGCTGGTGTCGGGGGTGCTGCGAGGGGGAGGGAGGGGGTGTGGAGAAGTAGTGGCATCAGGTCTGGACTGGTGGGTATGAACGGGGTAGAATCCAATCTGTTAAACAGGAGGCACTCCTCCAGCTTCCTCCAGTAGCTGTCCTTACCTCTCCTTATCTTCCGTTTCAGCTCCCTCTTGTTTCTGGTGGGGCATTTAACATACTGTGTGAAAGTGGGGAGAGTGGATGACAGGAAACCATGATATAAGTCTCCAGAGATGAGGAGGGCCTAGGGGTGCAATGTCTGCAGCTGTGAGACTCCTGTGTGCAGAAGATTGCATGCTGCTGCAGCATCGGCTGATGGGGGATGTACACAGTTATTGCGATATTGTGCAAGAACTCCTACAGGGTAATGTGGCTGAATGCTAACAGCTTAATGTCTCTGGTGCAGCATTGTTCTGTTACCCTGATGTGACCTGGGTTACACCATCTGTTGTTTACAAACATCACTATGTCCCCACCTTTCCTCTTACCACTCTCCTTCACTTTCCTGTCCACTCTCAGCAGTTGAAAATTTTCCAGCATAACATACAAGTCTGGCCTGATCTCCGTTAGCCAAGGTGTAGTGAAACACATGAGCCTACACTCCCAGTATTCCCTCTGCAGTCTGGTTGACGCCGTTAGCTTTCATCATATTTGGGATAGATCTCACGTTTCCCATAATAAAAGATGATATGAATGGTTTGTATCGTCTTTTCTTGTCCTGGCACTTTGCCCAAGCTCTGCATCCCTTTCTACCTCTCCTTATTTCTTTGGAGATCTCTGGTCTTTCCACTGGGTGTATGCTCATGTTGCTCAGCATGATTAGCTGGTCCCATTTGTAAACAATGGACCCAGAGTTCAGTCGATTGATTTAAAGCCACAATAGGAGCTCCAGTCTAAAACTCGTGAGCTAACTTGACAAAATGAACATTCCAACGATTGGCCCAGTCATCCAAACTCACCTTGAAGCAACTATTACATCCCAAGAGGCTATTCATTCGATGTGAAGTGGCAAAGCAGCAGGGCCAGATGGGTTTCCCATAGAATTCTATAAACCTTTCCTTTTTTAATGACTTTCCATTAAAGCTGGAACATCATTCCTTTATCTATCTGGGAATTTATGTTACGTGCTCATACACTGATGATTTATATGGCCATAACTTTAAAAGCCTTGTAGAAAGCACAAAACTGGATCCTGTGAGATAGTCATCACGACTGTTTTCCTTGTCAGGTACAGTTAATGTAATTAAAATGGCAGTGCTGCTTCACAGTCTTTTCTTTTTACCTAAATCTATGTTCTGTGACCTTGACAGCCACATCTCATACATACAATACATCCAACCTATGAGCACAAAGGGCAATTTTGGAAATGCTTTGGTCAACTGGTGAACAGAGACTGCCTAATTTTATGTTTTACACAATCATCTTTCCCTCCCTCCCAGACAGTTCGATCTTTTTAGACGACCTATTCATAGATGGCACCTTTGCCTCTTTTGACATTCTTCAATACAACTATAGCATACTGAAGACACACTTCTCTCTGCCTCCAGGCCCCCAGCTCCCTGTCCTGCTGACAAAACCATGTTAGACACTATATTAGACTGAAACATGTCTCTACAATATATAAGATTATCCAAGTTAAGACCCTCTGTTGTAGTACTTGTCCCTAAAAAACTAAAGACATCCACTATGAGCAACTTTAGGCCAGTGGCCCTTACACTGGTAGCCATGAACTGCCTAGAAAAGCTGGTTATTCAATGAGTGTGATGGGAGCAACTACATAGGAACTGCTAAGGAATCTGAGACAGCCACACAAGCCAAAAGATAAGTCTCACGACACGACTGTGAACATTCAGATAACTAATTTTGAACTTTGCTTATTGCTTATTTTAAGCCTTGCTTATTGCAAAAAAGTTCAGTTTTAGTAATTGCAACCAGAAAGCTGAAGTCTGTGACAGACTATGCAGCTGGGCTCAAGTAGTGAGCAGTTTACTGTGAGATAGGGCAGACACTGGACAAGGCACAGCGGGACCATCTTGTATGTGGGATCCCCAACGAGGCTTGTCAGCATTGGTTGTTGTCTGCATCCAACTTGACTTTTGCAGGGGTGTTTGAGATTGCATTGAGCATGGAAACTACAGAGAGAGATGTAGCAGCTTCAGTAACATGATGAGTAGATGTAGAGGCAGAAGAGATTGTGTTACCAATGTTTCCCCTGGTAAACGACAAAGTTGGTAAACAATTGTAGTGGGCAAACTTTGTGGTTGATGGCAAAGAAATTGAACTGGCAATTCACACTGGGGCTGCAATATGCATAATTTGAGAAGAACTGTATCAGGTCACATTCCCAGAACAGCAACTGGATTTTTCTAAAGTTATATTGAGGACTTACACGGGGAGGCCATACAGACACTTAAGGCAGTTTGAAATTACTGTAAGCTATGCAAAGCAGAGAGCAGCTACCTGTGATGATGATTAAAGGGACAAGCCCAGTGTAATGTGTGGCAGAAACTGGTTGCAAAAGCTGTGGAGATTACAAAATTACAGTGAATCAGGCTGCCACTACAAAGGTGTACGGTTTTCTCAAAGATTGACCTTGTTTTCAAAACCAGGAGGTGCTCCTTGATGATGAGTCAAAGAAGCTGTTGACCATCAACACACACAGGGGGTTATTCATCTACAATAAACACGCTTTTGCTTTTTATAAGTTCAGAACCCTCCATCTTCCAAAAAATTATAGAGAACCTTATGAAAGATCTTTATGCCGTGGTTTATCTGGAAGATCTATTTATCACTGAATTGAAAATGACTGAACAGGAACACTTGCAGAAATTACAAGAAGTGTTGCAGAGGCTGCAGGAGAATGTATTGAGCATCAAGAAGTCTAAGTTTGGAATAAAACAAACTGAATGCATGGGACATGTGTTGAACAGCCAACAGCCAACAGCCATCCCCAGACAACGTCAAAGTAATCCAAGATGACAGAGTGTGAAAGAGTTGAGAGCTTTGCTAGGTCTAGTGAATTACTATGGCAGATTCATGCCCAACCAAAGTACTGTGCTATGGGCTGCTGGAAGATCAGGTGTCATGAGAGTGGAAAAGTCAGAAGCAAAAAGCTTTTGACGAGTGTGAGAAATTGCTGACAAGTGAAAAGTTCCAGGTGCACGATGATCCAGACCTAACCCTTAGTCTGGCTTGTGATTAATTTAAGTACAGTATTGCAGCTGTCATTCAACACAAAATGCAGACAGATGAAGAGCATCCCATTGCTTTCCCATCACAAACGCTATTCCATGCCAAGAAGATATATTCTGGAAGAGAAAGAGGGATTGCCAATAATTTTTCGAGATAAGAAATTTCACCAGGACTTGTGGGCAAGAATATTCAAGCTGGACAGACCATAAGCTCCTGCTAACACTATTTGGAGAACACAAAAGCCTACCCATCATGGCAGCAGCCTGGGTCCAAAAGTGGGCAGTCATCCTCTGTGCATATGCACTATTAACTGTACATTTGTACAGAATGAATGAGTGCTGACTGAATGGCACATGCAGCACACACAGATAGTGTTCTGTCCAAAGTTTTGAAGTATATCATGAACAGATGGACAGGGGATGTGTAAAAAAGCATTCCATACACACAGATGTGAGCTGTCAGTTGAGTGAGGATGTGTTCTTAGAGGCACCAGGGTGATGATGCCTGAGAAATTGAGGAAGGCTGTGTTGAAGCTGCATTCTAGTCATCAAGGGACTGTATAGATGAAGATCCTTGTACATATGTATGTATGGTGGCCTAAAGTTGATGCAGAGATTGAGCGGATTTGCAAAGCATTTGAGTTGTGCCAGGTGGATGCCTCATCAGGTACAGTTACATTAATGGGAGTTTCCAGGCCAGAGGTGGAAAACACTGCACATGGACTCTGCTGGTTGTTTCTTAGGACACACCTTCACGTTAATTGTGGATGCACACTCCAAGTGGTTGGAGGTGTTCACAACATCCAGCATCACTTCACAAGTCATCTTCACAAGACTAGGAAGGTTGTTTGCAGCATATGGTCTACCTGAGAACACTGTCATTGACAATAGAACGCTTCCACAAGCCTGCCATGACTGGCCTGGCAAAAAGGTACATACATTCTAAAGTGGGATCAGAAAGCTTACACACACTGCAATGTATTTGGAAGACAAAATCTCCCTCTTTTTGATGCTTTTTGCGGACATGTCAACATGTACTGGTCCAGTGTATGCCAACAATGCAGAGGCATCAGCAGCAGTTCATGCTCCAAACCAGCAGGGAATTGCTGCAGAGCAACAGGATCAGAAGTTTGCTGCAGCACTGGCACTACTGCTGCAGCTCTGGGGTCGGTAACACTGCAGCCCCAGCTCAGGGGATTATTAAAAGAAATGAAAGAGGGTTCTCATAATGGTGATTCCATGTTTCTTTGAAAGAAGCACATGTGTACTGCTGCTTAGGGCTGGAATCATTGGTGTGAGATCTTTCTGTCATCTATCAGTCCCACGTGTATAAATAAATGTTTCCACTTTGAAATTAGAATATCTCTGTAAATAGGACAATTCATCTATGAAGTTGGACTTGTAACCCAACTTTGATTAGACTGATGGAAACAATGATGAAACGGTTTTGTGTGTACATAAAGAATTTGTTGAGTGCTTGATAATTCTGTGTCCATTAACAACTGTATCTATTAGTTTGCTACTGTTAAGCATAGGATGGCTCAAGGGTAAATTTTGGAGCCAACTGTAATTTCTTTTAACATGCTCCTTTTAGGTAATTCGCATAAACATGTTTCCTGTCACTGTTATGCTGATGACAGAGAGTGGAATGTCCTGCTTTAGCCCACTCCTCAGCTTTCAGTATCCTGACATCTCTGTGGGAGAGCCTACAAGATGTAAGAAACTGGATGCTTGAGAATTTTATTCAGTTGAACTCCGCCAAAACAAAAATGTTTGTTATTGGCTCGAGCAACACAAACACTGAAATACTGCCATCTACTGGGTAGTCAGGTCTCAGCTCTTTTATCCCCAAATGACCCGGCTGTACTTAAGAGATTCTCTGGCAGGTACCTTTATCTCCTCCAGACTCTCAATTGAAGACTAAGGGGGACAGAGCTTTTGAAAAAAGAGCCCAGAGGCTATGTTACAACCTGTCTGAGGAAATATGGCAGGTTGAGTCAGTGGCTTCTATAAAATCTAAGCCTAAAATATACTTTTGATAGCACTGTAGTTTTTATTGGTTATGGATTTGACATTTTTAATTTTTTATATGGTTTGTTTAGTATTTGTATTGCTGTTTTTATGTGTTCTTTGCTTGTGTTGCAAAGCATTTTTTTAACTTTGTTTGAACAAGTGCTACATAAATAAATAGGTTATATATTAAATATGTTTCTGATGTAGGCAGAAAACAGTTCAGTCAGAGTTACTGTACATAGAAAAAAATGAGCACTTTATTCGTAGTCTTTAAAGTGTTTTCCAACTTAACCTTAAGTGTTATTGAGCTATGGACATTGTTTTGATTTTCTCAGATAAGATTTTGAGACATCTACCTCTGTGATTTCTGCCTCCACTCTAATACAACAGAGGTGAATGGAAATTTCTTTTTGGTGCTCAAATCATGAAAAGTGAAAATTATTATAAACTATTATAAGCTTATAATGCAAAAGTCCATGTCATTCCATTGTATTGAAGTGGTGGCAGATATTTCCTATATAGATAACCTTTACACATAAAGCAAAATTATATGCAAGGCCAGACAGCATGGGGCTAAAATGAGAACATTATGTTTTGTGGGTGAACAATCAGGTCTAGAAAACATAAGCAGAATGGAAAAAAGGTTTTTAAAGATAGTGGCATACAACCAAACAACATAAAGGAGTCTGACGTGGAGAAAACATTAAAACAGCTGATACAACTCAGCCCTGAGTCACCATCAGGAAAACTAAACTCTGCTGGGGGCTACTGTGGAGACTAGAAAGATAATCAAGGATCTGTTATTGCTCAGTCTTTGTAGACACAGAGAGGAATAAGGCTCATCATGGTGCTGATGTCACACATCAAAGGACACAGTTGTGTTTTATTCAAGCTCTACCAGCAGGTCTCCGTCGCCCACTGTCTCCCCTGGCTTACAGTGGACATTCTTAACCTGGAGGGCAGGAGGAATGCACACACACACACACGCACACGCACACACACACACACACACACACACACACACACACACACACACACAGTTGAAAACTAAAACATGAAAAAATTCAAGGCCAATATATTAATTCCCAACCAGCCAGTACTCTGTGAATTTATATTCATTAGTATGGGGGCACTGATCTCATCTGCTGAGTCAGCAATACATGCATTAAGATCTATGAATTAGGTAACATTAGTTACTGATGATAATTACAATAGCTCCATTGTCAGTATTTCATATTGTTACCTTTGCTTGCTTGACAGCAGTCAAACTGTTCTGCATCTTCATGGCTTCAATGACACAGATCTCCTGACCCTCTGCTACCTACAGACACAGACACACACAGTTATGTTTCCATAATTTTTTGGGAAATTTCATAGACTTAAATTCATTTCCAAGACACGTACCCTAACCTTAAACATAACCATTACCTGCCTAACTCTAACCTTACCCTAACCTTAACCTAAACTTAACCCAATGTTACCTTAACTAATCTAACCTAACCAAACCTAACAAGTCTTCACCCTAAAATGTAATGATTTACATGAGGACATAAGGATGGTGAGTCCCCACAATGTGACTGAGTGTGTGAGAAACGATGGCTTAGTAGCATCAGTCATCAGCCTACAATGTTTGCAGCTTATCTCTCAGGGCAGGAAAACATCACTGAAAAGGGGGGAGGGAATAGGAGCAGAGTTTTAAGACCTGTTACACCAAACATAGGGAAGATGTTGGACAAACCAATATCCTCAAGCTCTAACTCATATTTGCTTTCATCTTATCATGAAGATAATGGCACCTACCATAAAAAACAACTACTGCTTACTCAATTAGAGTTTGCAATCATCAGGAGGGCCACCACCAAAGGTATGTACTTCAACACATGCACTACAAAAGAATATACAGTCTGGACACCTAAAAAAGTGAACGTGTGAACATGTCACTTCAAAACCATGGGAATTGGTCTGCTGCAATAACAGACTTCACTCGTCTGGTTTCAGGCATTCCACCAGATTGTGGAACCTGGCTGCTGGAAATTGTTTCCATTCAGCCACAGGAGTATTTGTGAGATATAACACTGGTTGGATGACATCTGGCTCCAGTCTATTTTACAGTTTTTGATGAGGCTGACGTAGAGTCTCTTGTGTAACATTCAGTTAAGTGGATATGAATCCTATGCAATTCTGTAATCTATCCACTCCTGGAAATATTTCTTATTGTTAACTTCCCTGAGTGTTGAATGCAATGGATAATGTGTTAGTAATGATTACCAGCTGCCGACTGATGTCAAGAACCTCCTGCTTGCTCACCTCAGACAGAAGAATTGCCATAGGTCTTATCTTGGTATGTTTGTGAACTTCTACAAACTGGGATGCGTTACCGTATCTCCAGGCTTGACAGACACAGCCACCACTGTTCCTGGCATTGGTGAACGCAAGATACAGCTGGTGTCTTCTGGAACTTTCTCTGGCATGTAGGAATTCAACTCTGCAGCCAACTTGGACCGAACATGAACCGTAAACTGCAAAAAAAAAAAAAGTGACAACAATAAGAAAAAGAATAATATTATCTCGATGAGAAAGAAGATAATAGATAATATATTGCAGTACAAGAATCTACTGTGATATGACAACAGGAAATGGTTCCTGATAAAAACAAAGACAAAAAGAGCACAGATACTACTTAAAGGGGAACTCCAGGTCTTGGGGAATACAAGGTAGAATTTATTGTCATTCTTTCCATATACAATATTTGGTACACAGGGGAACAAAATTTCCTCAGCACTACAGTTTACACAGTAAGAAGAAATATCATAAAAAGACAAAAAGTCAAAAACAAAAAGGGAAGTAGTATTGAGTAAAATGCAATGAATGAACAGACCCATCACACGAGCAAAGATGTGCCCCATTTCATTAAAAAGAATTATGCTTCCAACTGTAAGTCTTTAGAACAAGTAATGTGTCAAAATGCCTGGAAATAAATAATGAGTGAACATAACAACAGTGTGATTCCTTTCAGCATAGATAAAATTAGTATGGCGGAATGTACGAATGTGCACTGCACATCAGACACACTAAACATTAAAGAATTCTGTGCATTAAAGAGCATGTTTTGAATGCTGGAAACATTCACACCAATTAAGGTTTTGCTTTAATTGTCCATCAACAAAATTTACAAAAAACTGCAAGCAAAGTACAAGCATTTATCTTCTGAGCTCATCTGAGTTGAAACACATATTATGTGCCTTAATGGACTGATATCTGATATTTGCTGTAAATAAAATAAATAATTGAGCATTATTTAAGTGACTTCAAAAATCAGTTAAGAAATTCATTTAACAAGCAACCTTATCTTATTTTTATACCAGTGATGCTAGCTGTTGGTACTGTGCCATTCATCCACGACCATTACCTCATGTTGCAGCATGATAATGCATGGCCCCATGTTGCAAGGATCTATACACAATTCCTGGAAGCTGAAAACATCCCGTCACCCATTGAGCATGTTTGGGATGCTCTGGATCGGCGTATACGACAGCGTGTTCCACTTTCTGTCAATATCCAGCAACTTCGCACAGCCATTGAAGAGGAGTGGACCAACATCCACAGGCCACAATTAACAACCCGATCAACTCTACGCGAAGGAGATGTGTTGCACTGCATGAGGCAAATGGTGGTCACACCAGATACTGACTGGTTTTCTGACCCCCCCAGACCCCCCCAATAAAGCGAAACTGCACATTTCAGAGTGGCCTTTTATTGTAGCCAGCCTAAGGCACACATGTGTAATATTCATGCTGTCTAATCAGCATCTTGATATGCCACACCTGTGAGGTGGGATGGATTATCTCAGCAAAGGAGAAGTGCTCACTAACACAGATTTAGATAGATTTGTGAACAATATTTGAGAGAAATGTATCTTTTGTGTATATAGAAATGTTCTAGATCTTTGAGTTCAGCTCATGAAAAATGGGAGCTAAAACAAAAGTGTTGCGTTTATATTTTTGATCATTGTATTAACATGGTGTCGAGAGAGCTTTGCTCTTAAACACTAGCAAGCGACCAATGTGTGAGCCAGCAAGCAAGATCATACAGAACCCCAAGAAACAGCAGGTGTTGCTGTACAACAAAAAAGAGAAGGAAAGCAACATCAACCCTTGAATGAATTTGAGAAACTCCCTTCAGGAAGATATCAGATACCTACAGCCATGAGAAACATCTTTAAGCAATCTTTAATCCATCCTCTGTCATCTTACTGAACAAATACCTTTTTATTAGGTAACAGCAGTCAGTGCCATTTACTTGTTTTAACCATATATTTTAAACCATGGCAGAGGATGCTCGAAAGTGTGTGTATAACTGTTTTTGTCACATTCTTTTGTTTTATTTTTTACTTTCAACACACCATGTGCCTTGCTTTGAAGACAAAGACAAGTTTACATGTGAGTTCAAGTCAACATATGTCTGCTATTTGGCCTCAGTGATGCATTTGTGTGGACTCTAATCTGTGGTGCTGTAAATTGGTCATTTCTGAGGCTAATGAATTTATCCTCTGTAGCAGAGGTATCTCTTGGTCTTCCAAGCCATTCTCATCAGAGCATTTTATGGTTTTTGTGAGTGCACTTGAAGATACATTCAAAATCTTTAAATTTTCCACACTGTCTGGCTTTCACGTCTTTAAGAAATGATGGAATGTCATTGCTCTTTATTTAGTTGAGCAGTTCTTGTCACAATATGGATTATTACTGTAGTTGATAGGGCTATTTACTGTATACCAACACTACCACTGCACAACTGACAGCTTTAAATTAATAAGGCAAGAAATTCCACTAATTAACTTTTGGCAAGGCACACCTGTTACGTAAAACCATTCCAGGTGACTACCTCATGAAGCTGGTTAAGATAATGCTAATCAGTGTTGTGCCTGAACGTGTTCATTGAATGACAGTTCATGAACTCCTTCATATTTTGGGCGAACGTGAACTGAACGTACTGTATTACTGCCTGATGAACGTTACTATGAACTCGTTCATTCTGGTGTCTGTGAATGGCATGCTCTCTCAGTTTAACTTTGTTCAATAGGGTGCCAGATTTCTATAGAGCCTTCCAGGCGAAAACCCGGCAAAAACACACCGTAAACAGGCCTTAATATGTAGTGGAAAAAACACCCAATCTGGCAAAACCAGCCACCAGTGTCGCACCACCGCATGCGTCATCAAAACAAAAAGCAGCATGGAGGCGACAGCAGCATGTAGGCAACAAAGCAGCAAGGAGGTGTCGTATGATCATTTTAACGAGTTTTATGACAAGGTTGGTGAGTATGAGAAAAATCTTACATTTCCGTGCAAACTTTGCCCACCAGCTTTCAAAAAGAAAATCCGCACTTCAGTCACATGGGGTGAAAGCTGCAGCTGTTACTAGTGTGGACTGAATGGACAGCAACAAAGCATTAAAGCAGCAATGGGGAAATGCTGTCCCCTCAATGCTAATGTAAATCCTGGTTGGATAAGAATTCAAAATTGGATATGAAGATGAAATCTGACAGTGACAGTTACAGTGTTAAAACTGATAAAATAATTGCTGTCTGTGGTTCTATATGGGCTGTGTCAATAATTTTGAAAAATAATAGCTCGTAGCAACATATGGAAAAAAAGAACTATGAACTAGTTCATTTTTAGAATGGTGTACTGAACTTTGAACTAGTTCATGTACAAAGTGAACTTTCCTAACACTGATGCCAATAGTGTGCAAAGCTGTCATGAAGACTAACGGTGGCTACTTTGAAGAATCTAGGATATCTAATTTAATCTAATATAAAATATAAAACATATTCTGCATTGTTTACCACATATCTCCATGTGTTCTTTCATACTGTTGATGTCTTCAGTATTAATCTAGAATGTAGAAACTAAAAAATATATATAAAAACCATTGAATAAGAAAGTGCTTCCCAACTTTTACCTGGTACTGTTCATTGATGATATTGGCTCAGGTAAAAATTACCACAATGTTTCTTCTCTTTGTGGGGGCTTACATTACACTCTGCACTATGGCTCACTTATAGCATAAGGAGTAGAGACAGTAGCATGTGTGTGATTATGCAATTATAACTTCATGTAGACATGCAACCATACCGATGTGCCCAGGTACTGCAGGACAATCTTTCCTGAAGCATCTCTGTGCAGACACTGAAAAAGTAAAATTATAACATTAGATAATATATATATATCATATTATCTGTATTACAACTGCAGTCTAAATAACTGACCTTTGTCAACTGGTGACTTTTTCATCTCTGACTGTCTGCTTTTTGTAAGGTAAAAAGCTATGATATCATTTAACGACCTGTGTGTGTGTGTACATGTGTGTGTGTGTCACCTGTAGCATCCTGTGTGTGCCATTGATGCTGAGAGGCAGCAGTGAGGAGGCCAAGTTCCACTGTCCACTGACTTCCACCTTACCTCCATCCACCTCCACCTATGAGAAAAAACTATTTTGTTCTTAGGTTTCCTGATGCCTCGCTCAGACTTACCAAGAGACAGTGACATTCCATTTTGAGTCCACACAGTGACAGCCATGAAAGTATAGTTACATCAGTCCCTGCTGACTGATCACATTTCATCTTCTGGAGTCAGTACACACAGACTGTGTACTGTGTACTTACCATACCAAAAGTTTTGATACACCTTCTCTTTTCAATGGTTTTTCTTTACTTATTATTTATAATTATTTTCTACATTGTAGATTTATACTGAATACTGCCTCTCTAAACAATCTATGCCCGCCAGTCCATGGCTCACCTGTGTCATCGGAGAGCAACGGGTGGTGCTCAGAGCAGCTGAGAGAAAATGGAGCAAAGCCAGAGATCCCTCTGACCTCAGGAACTATCAGACTCTCCTGTCTGCATTTTTCTCCCGCCTGAAAAGTTCCAAGTCCACTTATCAGGAGAATCATCAGAGAATTATCAGGAGAAACTCAGTAGCACCAAAGACACTTGGAAACTATCTTCTTCTTTTAACTCACTACTCAACCCCCCACCGCCTCCAACATCAACTTTGCTCACAGCTGATCACTTTGCGTCTTTCTTTACTGATAAGGTTTCGACCATCAGGAACCAGTTCTTTGAGCCTGACCAACTCAGCAGGATACCATCAATGAAAAGGGCCTCACTCTCCTCATTTTCCCGTCACAGAGGAGCAAGTCTCCAACCTTCTGCTCAACTTTCGTCCCACTACCTGTCCATTATACCATATACCCTCCAAACTCCTGCAGGCCATCTCGCCCACACTTATCCCTGCTGTCACCCACATGATCAACTCTTCACTTACATTGGGTGTTTCCCCCACTGCTTTTAAACAAGCCCGAGTAACCACACTGCTAAAGAAACCGACACTCGACCCAGCTGAGATTGAAAATTACAGGCCGGTAATTTCCTCACTTTCCTTTCCAAGACTCTTTAACGCACGGTCTTGAATCAAGTCTCTGAATTCCTTTCTGATAACAACCTGAGGCGGTGGAACGAGTCACCAAACTCCATTCGTTCTCCAGAGTCCCTCTCGATCTTTAGAAAAAGACTAAAGTCTAAGTCCTTTACTGAACACCTTCTTTCTCTCTATTCACTCTTTGCATTCAATGCATTACTTCGTAGCACTGCCTTGTAGCACGTATGTCCAATTGGACCAGAAATTTGTGTTAAGCGACTAACCCTTGTTGTTCTCTCCCATCTAGAACCTTGGTTGTGATGTATGAAAATCTCATAAGTACGTTGCTTTGCAAAAAAGCATCTGCCAAATGACAAATTGTAATTGTAATTGTAAGACATCAACACTATGAAAAAAACATTTTAAATTATGTAGTGAACAAAAAAGAGTTAAACCAACCAAAATATTTTTAATACTTTCTTCAAAATAGCTGCTGTTTGCCTTAATGACAGTTTTGCACAATATTGCCATTATCTTAACCAGTTTCAGGACGTCGTAACCTGAGCTGGTTTTCAATTAGTACGCGTGCCTTGCCAAAAGTTAATTAGAGGAATTTCTTTCTTTCTTAATGCATCTGAGACTGTCAGCTGGGTTGTGCTGAGGTAGTATCTCCTTTCCTTTAAGAATTTAAAACATATTTTGCTTTGTTCACACTTTTTTACTTACTCCATAATTCCATGTGTGTTCTTTAATAGTTTTGATGTCTTGAGTATTGATCTACAATGTAGAAAATAAAATAAATAAACCCTTTAATGAAAGGTGTGTCCAAACTTTTGCCTGGTACTGTACATGGATTAGCCTTAGGAGCTTCAGGGACAGTAAATACCATCTTTGATAAAGGGAAATGGATGCATGTAATTTGTTCACGGATACATTAAATACTCACTTTATAAACATTTCCTGATTTGATAACCTCCATAGAATAGCATCCCTCCCCCAGCTCTGCACACAGCTTCCAGTTGCTACATTCCACAGGGATGGACGACACCCTGCAACACACAGGGCTCATTTTATAGTATTTTGGCCAAAGCATCAAAGCTTCATCTTCTTGTGGGGCAAAATCCTTTTAAATATCGCAAACATAAGGAATAAGATGTGTTTTTGTGGTTCCCAGACCACAAACAGTAATACATCTTCTAAAACGATCTGGCTGTCATGGCAATTTCAGGAGTCACATTCTTCTAGTTAAACTTTTATTTGCATCATATCTATAATTTAAGGTTACACACGCAATAGTTCTGGAACAGGACGTCCAGTATTTTGCGAATGTTGCTCATGAAAAATATGGTGTGCCAAAGTCAAGAGATTACTGTTATGTCAATGTGCCAGATCAACATTTCATGTCTTTGGGTACCATGAATATTTATTGTTAAATCTTAAATAAAACAAAAATAATAAAAAGTGGAATTTCTTAAAATCATAGCTATTTGCAATACCACTTCCAATCCTTTTTGACATACACTCAATTGAAAACAATTTCAGGACAATATATTTAATGTTTTACCTTATCAGCTTCATTGATGTTTGCAAATATATGTTTATTCTGAATTTGATAGCAGCAACACATTTCAAACAAGCAGCCACATGAAGTTTGAAAAAGGATGCATTAGTGAAGCACAGTGCATTCCTGTCCTTTACATCCCAAGTACATCCTATTTGAATGTTTTTAGTAAGCGCTAATCTAAATCAGCTCGTAGCTGCATCTTGTGCACACTATGTTTAATGTTGAAAAAAAAATGCATGTTAGGTATCGGACAAAAAAAAGAAATACCTGTAATGAATGTGAAGTGAAAAAGTATAAAGGCCTGCAACAGCACCAGACACCATTCAAAACAGTCTGATTTTTAACTTCATCTTAGTTTCCATCATGTCAATAGTCATTAAAGTCTTGCCCATCTGTGTTGAGGCTCTATGTATGTCATATGTAATTTTTCAGAAAAATGTTGACAGTAGGGATGGTGTGTAGCAAACTAGGCGTATGCATTCCCTGATGACATCCAGTTTGTTTGCATCCTCACCTCAGGCTGCCCAGGAATTTCTCTGAACAGAGCTGAGCAGTGATGTAGAGTGCTGCTGCTGAGGCCAACAGCTCCCTGCGTTTGTTCACATCCAGCAGGTGACCCTTGAAGCCATCGGGGTAAACCTCCGGCAGAAAATTGGTACTGATATCACCAGAGATAAAGCGGGGGTGGGTGATGATTTCCCGCAGAAGGGGTATGTTGTGGGTCACACCTGGAGAGAACATTGGGCAGTTCATTACAGAAAGGAAAGAAAAGCTAATGTTAATGCTAATATTTAAAAAGAGACTATGTGTCTGAGCTGACTGTGAAAATCTGTTGGTGCACCTCTGATAACGTAGTTATCCAAAGCATCCTCCATCCTGACAAGGGCTTCAGCTCGTGTAGCTCCATAAGTAACCAACTACAAATAGATACCAGAGGAAATTGTTGCAGAAACCACAAACCCTTGAGGAATGGTGGCCTTTTGTTATCAACATTATTGTTGTATCTAAGATAAGATAAAACTTTATTGTTCCTACGCCAGGGAAATTAAGTTGTTACAGCTAGCAAATTATTAAAAGATAGCCAAAAAAGCAGTGGCATAGAAGGACCAAGTTAAAAAGGATACAGGATAAAAAATAAAAAAAAACATGTATATGTACATGTACATGTACATTATGTACAGATTATAAAAAGACTTGCCATTTCTATGAAAATTTGTTCCTAAAACTAATTCACAAAACCATTCCATATTTAAGACATCACCAACCTTAGAGATCATGGGATCATAATAGATGCTGATGTCACTTCCTTCCTGGATGCCGCTGTCTACACGGACCTGACAGAGGGAGAGGTGGATGATACAATTTTCCTACTGGCACTTACCAATCACTGAGTGGATTGTGTGTGAGGAGGACATAATTTGAAAAAAAGAGTGAAACTACAACTATAGTATTTGAGTGAAGATTGAATGTTGTAATGTAGCCCTGGTTTGTTATGTAGATTGATGACGTGGTTGTATGTTACACAAACATCTCAGACACAAGTCACAAACATACGCACGCACCCACGCATGCATGGAGGCACTTACATTGCTGAGGTTGAGTGGCTCTTGGTATTGAGACAGTCGTCCAATGGAGGGAAGACCAAAAGACTTGTAAGGATCCTGGCAGAAAAAACAACAGATAAACTGATTTCACTCACAGGCTTCACTCAAAACAGCCCCATAAACAGAATGTTCCATCAACAAAGCTTTAAATGTTTAAAAATTAAATACTAAAATAAAAATACTATTATTTTGTCCTACTTAATTGTCACACCAAACTACATAGCCAGATGCAATATATACAACTTATTTTCTTGCACTCTCCTGCAGGGGACAAGGACTGATTGATCACTGTGTTCTTTTCACAGTGATCAAAAAACCAAAGATATTTGGAGGGATAAACTGTCACTGTTTGCTGAGTAGCACACTTACCTCTAACTGAAGGCATATTGTGATGCATGTCATATTAACCAACTTCTACACAAATATGGTAACAGCCTTGGAAAATATATAACTCAACTGCATAGCCTGCTGGATACAAACAGTTTTTCATTGCATGTCCTTTTAGCTTGCTATGTTTGTAATAGCACAAGATTAAATATAACTTGTCATTTTTAAGTAATCTTATGTACTTAATATTATCTACAGAAGCCCTTTAAACATGTTTATATATAACATACATACATATAGTTGATCTGTATTTTGTCCCTTTTCATTTGTTCTTTTTCTTCATCTCCTTTTTATTCTTGCTTTTATTGCTGTCATCTAAATTTCCCTGGTGTGGGATCAATAAAGTTATATCTTATCCCCTGTCTTTCAAGAAGGCTCTTTATATGACAGGTTCTGGACAGGCTTAGCTCTGTTTCAACTTACTTTTTATGTCTTGTGCTTGGTTTGATCATTGTGCTCAATGTGTGAATAGAATTGCAGCAGTTTCTGTGATCAGGCAACCTCTAGCTGTTGCTGCTTTTTCTTTGTTGTTCCCACTCGTTCTTTGGTTCTAATGAACTACACCATGTCACTCCACATAGTCCTTACCCTCAGAGTAAGCTCTCTATAGGCAATATACTACCATAATTTAACACATGATTACATTATTGTAAATAGGTTTAATATTATCAAACAAAACCATACGGATATTTCTGTTACAAATACACCCAAGTACCTCTCACATACACATGCAGTTGTGTTTCTGTCACTTCTGGGGACACCGCATAGACTTACATTAATTTCTTTGAGACTTACCCTCTTACCCTAACCCTATCCATAACCATAACCACTGCTTGCCTAACCCTAACCCTTACCCTAAAGACTACATACCTCAGCGTAGACGCGACTCTCAATGGCCCATCCTTTTATTGGGATATCTTCTTGTTTGTGCTGTAGTTGATAACCTTTGGCAACTCTGATCATCTGCTCCACCAAGTCCAGACCAGTAATACACTCGGTAATTGGATGCTCCACCTGGGGTCAAATGTTAAACAAAGAAGATAGAGGTTTCCACTAGCAAACTATTTGTGCGCTTGATGGTGAAACGCTGTTTAATGGCCATTTCCAGATTTTCAGTTGCATCTTAACTCCATACATAGTGATGAAGACCTTGAAATGTGGTTGAAAAAGCATATAATTAGACCTTGAGTGAAGATTATTTTTGTCTCGGGGTCTGTTAGCCTAGGGGTTTAAATCACTGACCATGGACCACAACATCCCCTAGAAAAAACTATGGCCTCTGATCACTTGAATCATTTCCAAATAAATTAATGTGCATACCATCATTATCATTATCTCCTCCTTGAACCGACACCTTACCGTGGTGGAGGAGTTTGAGTACCCGAATGATCCTAGAGGCTATGTTGTCTGGGGCTTAATGCCCCTGGTAGGGTCTCCCAAGGCAAACAGGTTCTGGGTGATGGGTCAGACTAAGAGCGGTTCGAGACCCCTTATGAAAAAGAATCAACCAAGGAAGCGTATGTTGCCCGGGTTGACGTCACCGGGGCCCCACCCTGCAGCCAGGCCTGGGGTTGGGGCTCGCAGGCGAGCGCCTGGTGGCCCGGCCTTTGCCCATGGGACCCGGCTGGGCACAGCCCGAAGGAGCGACGTGGGCCCACCGTCCCGTAGGCCCACCAACTGCAGGAAGGATCAGAAGGGGCTGGTGCCATGTGTTATGGGTGGCAGTCGTGGGCAGGGGCCCTGACGACCCAAACCCTGGACAACGACTCTGGCTATGAGGACATGGAATGTCACCTCGCTGAGGGGGAAAGAGCCTGAGCTAGTGCGGGAGGTTGAGCGAGATAGCCAGGCTCACCTTCACACACAGTCTGGGCTCTGGAACCCAACTCCTTGAGAGAGGCTGGACTCTCCTCTACTCTGGAGTTACCTGCGGTGAGAGGCGATGAGCTGGTGTGGGCTTGCTTATAGCCCCCCAGCTCAGCCGCCATGTGTTGGAGTTCTCCCCACTGAGCGAGAGGGTCGCTTCCCTGCACCTTTGGATCGGGAATAGGTCTCTCACTGTTGCTTCGGCCTACGGGCCGAACAGCAGTGCAGAGTACCTTGCCTTCTTGGAGTCCCTGGGAGGGGTACTGGAAAGTGCTCCAACCGGGGACTCCACTGTTCTGCTGGGGGACTTCAATGCTCACATGGGTAGCGACAGTGATACCTGGAGGGTGTGATTGGGAGGAACGGCCTCCCCGATCTGAACCCGAGTGGTGTTCTGTTATTGGATTTCTGTGCTAGTCACAGTTTGTCCATAACGAACACCATGTTCTAGCATAAGGGTGTCCATCAGTGCACGTGGCACCAAGACACCCTGGTCAATGATCGACTTTGTAGTCGTATCATCTGACCTTCAGTGGTATGTCTTGGACACTCGGGTAAAGAGAGGGGCTGAGCTGTCAACTGATCACCACCTGGTGGCGAGTTGGATCCGCTGGCAGGGGAGGAAGCGGGACAGACTTGGCAGACCCAAATGTACTGTGAGGGTCTGCTGGGAACGTCTGGCGGAACCCGCTGTCAGGGAGGTCTTCAACTCCCACCTCCGGGAGAGCTCCGACCAGATTCCGAGTGAGGCTGGAGACAATGAGTCTGAATGGACCATGTTCTCCACTTCCATTGTTGATGCAGCCGTCTGTAGCTGCCTGTCGTGGCAGCAACCCCCAAACTTGGTGGTGGACACTGGAAGTAAGGGATGCCATCAAGCTGAAGAAGGAGTCCTATCGGGCCTGGCTGGCCCATGGGACTCCTGAGGCAGCTGACGGGTACCGGCAGGCCAAGCGTGTGGCAGCTCGGGCGGTTGTAGAAGCAAAAACTCGGGTCTGGGAGGAGTTCGGGGAGGCCATGGAGGAGGACTACCGGTTGGCCTTGAAGAAATTCTGGCAAACCGGCGCCTCAGGAAGGGGAAGCAGCTCTCTGTTAACACTGTTTATAGTGGAGGTGGGGAGCTGTTGACCTCGACTGGGGATATTGTCGGGCGATGGAAGGAATACTTCGAGGATCTCCTCAATCCCACTGTCAGGTCTTCTCTAGAGGAAGCAGAGACTGGGGACTCGGAGGTTGATTCATCCATCACCTGGACTGAAGTCACTGAGGTAGTTTGCAAGCTCCTCAGTGGCAAAGCACTGGGGGCGGATGAGATCCACCCTGAGTACCTCAAGTCTCTAGATGTTGTGGGGCTGTCCTGGTTAACACGCCTCTGCAACATCGCGTGGCAGTCGGGGACGGTGCCTCTGGACTGGCAGACTGGGGTGATGGTCCCTTTTTTTAAAAAGGGGGACCGGAGGGTGTGTTCCAACTATCGGGGGATCACACTCCCTGGGAAAGTCTATTCCAGGGTACTGGAGAGGAGAATCCGGCCGATAGTCGAACCTCGGATTCAGGAGGAACAATACGGTTTTCGTCCTGGCCGGACCAGCTCTATACCCTCGACAGGGTGCTTGAGGGTTCATGGGAGTCTGCCCAACCAGTCCACATGTGTTTTGTGTACTTAGAGAAGGCTTTCGACCGCGTCCCTCGCGCCATCCTGTGGGAGGTGCTCCGGGAGTATGGAGTTGGAGGCCCTCTGCTACAAGCAGGAGCTTGGTCCGCATTGCTGGCAGTAAGTCGGAACTGTTCCCAGTGTATGTTGGACTCCGGCAGGGCTGCCCTTTGTCACCGGTTCTGTTCATTATTTTTATGGACAGAATTTCTAGGCACAGCCAGGGGCCAGAGGGGGTTTGGTTCGGGAGCCAGCAGATTTCATCTCTGCTTTTTGCGGATGATGTTGTCTTGTTGGCTCCCTCGAGCCAGGACCTTCAGCATGCACTGCATGCAAGCTGAGTGTGAAGCAGCTGGGATGAGAATCAGCACCTCCAAGTCCGAGGCCATGGTTCTAGGCCAGAAAAAGTTGGCTTGCCCCCTCCAGGTTGGGGGAGAGTTCCTGCCTCAAGTGGAGGAGTATCTTGGGATCTTGCTCACGAGTGAGGGAAGGATGGAGCGTGAGATTGACAGGCCGATCGGTGCAGCGGCAACAGTAATGCGGTTGGTGTATCGGTCTGTTGTGGTGAAGAAGGAGCTGAGCCGAAAGGTGAAGCTCTTGATTTACCGGTCAATCTATGTTCCTACCCTCACCTATGGTCATGAACTTTGGGTCATGACTGAAAGAATGAGGTCCCGGATACAATCAGCCGAAATGAGTTTCCTCTGCAGGGTGGCAGGGCGCTCCCTTAGAGATAAGGTGAAGAGCTCGTCACCCGGGAGGAGCTCAGAGTAGAGTTGCTGCTCCTCCACATCGAGAGGAGTCAGCTGAGGTGGCTTGGGCATCTTTATCGGATGCCCCCTGGACGCCTCCCTAGGGAGGTGTTCCAGGCATGCCCCACCGAGGAGGAAGACCCAGGAAACGGAGTGACTATGTCGCTCGGCTGGCCTGGGAATGCCTCGGAATTCCCCCGGAAGAGCTGGAGGAAGTGTCCAGGGAGAGGGAAGTTTGGGCGTCCCTGCTCAGACTGCTACCCCCGTGACCCGGCCCCGAATGAAACAGAAGAAGATGGATGGACGGATGGACCATCATTATGTCTGAGCAACAACAATGACAACAACAACATGTCTGTCTTCTTATCCTTTGTTTTAGAGTATGTGTACTTACATAAATCTAATTAACACTGACATCTAGGTGGCATGGTGGAACAGGGGTAACACTGTCGTCTCACAGCTAGAAGGCCTGGGTTCGATTCCCACCTGGAGCGCTGTGGGCACTGGGGGCGTGTCTTCCACCATGCCTTTGGTGCCTGCTGCTCAAGGAAAGGGGCCTTCCTGTGTGGAGTTTGCATGTTCTCCCTGTGTTCACCTGGGGTATGCTCCATAAAAAAACCCCACTAAAAAACATGCAAGAAGATCACCACCTGAGCAATGGTGATGATAAAGGAACTGGTCCCCAGCGCCGGTTGGCTGGCAGTCCACCACTCCTGGTCTGCCGCGAAGGAAGGACTGACCAAGGATGGGTCAATAGCAGAGAAGAATTTCACCAAGCGTGGCGTGTGTGTGTGCATGTACTGTGTGGCGTGACAAATAAAGGATGTCTCTCTCTCTCTCTCTCATCTTACAGTACTTAGTAGACCAACTTTTTTACAGGTAGCTCAACATGATCACAACATACCATTGGTGGCAAAGGCTGTGAGTTCAAGACCCAGCTGATGTAGAATGAAAATCTTTTACCTACCAAGAAATTGTGCTGTGTGAAATATTGTGAATTTTGATGCACGTTGTTCTTCCTACTCAAAATTCCCACCCCCAACTCACTGCTGCGCAGCAATGTTTTTTTATACTTTAATGGCTTTTTGCAAATTATTGCTTATTGCTAACCGGAAAAAATGGGTGTAAATCCAACTGTCAGGACTGTGTCTACACCCACATCCACATCCACACACACACACACACACACACACACACACACACACAGCCCTACACTGACCTGTAGTCGTGTGTTCATCTCTAGGAAGTAGAAGTTCTTCTTAGAATCCACCAGGAACTCCACTGTGCCAGCAGAGGAGTACTGTACAGCCCTGGCCAGCTGAACTGCCTGCTCACCCATCGCCTGCCGTGTCACTGGGTCAAGGAAAGTGCTGGAGAGGACACAACACTCAACACTCAGACTCAACCCAGGGGTGCAAAATGGGAGTGTAATAGAAACAAATTCCACAGCTTGAGATTTAACAGCTCTATCTTTTTAAGATACACGCCAAAAAGCCAGAAATATATGAATTCATTATTGCATAGACGGCTGGTCTGCTCTGCTGTGATGTGATGTACTACTGCTATGATGTACAATACGTTTTCTATAACATCAGATTACTATTATAAATATGTAATAATTCATATTGTAATTCAGTTTCAGCATAGGATACACAAAAAATAGTACTACTACACTTTTTTCAAATCTAATCCCCACCAACTGAAGAATGTTGGTGAGATACATTAGAAATTTAATGAAGTGTTTAGGCATTTCCTACAGTCTACATGGTATTCTTTGTACACACTAATGTACACGGTATCTATATATACTAATCTATCTAGTATATCTATATATACTAAGTAATCTGACTGATAAAAACACACGCAATATACATTTTCACCACTGCACTTTTTTCAGCTCCAATCCAATTCTAATACCTGAATTTGAATATACTGAGTATTAATCCAAAACCAGTGTTTAATTAATAAGTGTATGCCTGTGTAAAAGAGACTGAGATCATTCTGGCAACATCAGGCTTGACTTAAACATTGCTTTCCTAATAAACAAATAAATACATATATGTAAATGTGTTGAATTGTTATTTCTCAAATACTAAATATTTAAAATAGCAATAATTGTGCACCAGTAACTTGGCAATTAAATCACAATTATATGACAAACAAGTGCAAACAAACATGGTAAAATAAATCACAATTCACAAGTGCTATAAACATATTAACAAAACATTCAAAATTAAAACAAATCAAAATTCTTTTACACAGTGGTGAATCTGTGTTCAGCATTATTCTTTTTATCATTCTTCTGTCTGTGAAGATTCTCATTCATCTACTAATTCATGTGAAGCACTAAGAAATATAACTCTTCTACAATATAAGCCTTGTAGGTAAGGAGAGACCTTGCTGACAGTTATGACCCGATGGTAGCATTTCACTTCTGGGAAAGCACAGCAACAGACTCTATTCTCCGCCTGAAATGTTTGACTTAAAAAGCAAATTTTTTCCCCAAATTCTAATAATTTTTTGTGACAATTTTGCTAAGACCCTCAGAAAACCACCATTATCTTTTCGTTCATGCTGCATCACTGCAGAAACAGCTGTAGGGGAGGCGCAAGCTTGGCCTCCTGGAATATCTGTTAAGTTGTAGGCAATAACATGCCTGTATTTTAGCATGAGTGCATGAGTCATCTACTAGTTCCTTCCCAGGGCTATTACTGTACAGTAAAGTTAAAACAAAAATAAGCTGTGAAAAAATGTTGTATACTGAAACTAAACTACAATAAAATCTAATACTCAAAAGTAAATTCACATAAAAACTACTTGAAAATTGAATCAACTGAATGCTGAACTGACGGTACAAACCATCCATACCGTCTGTTATTATGAGAAACGTGAGATATCTTCCAAATAAGATGGAAGAACTAACGGCACTAACCCAACTGCAGAGGGAGTACCGCGAGTGTAGCCTCATCTGTTTGACTGAAAGCTGGTAAACTGACATTATGCCAGACTCACATCTTACGCTGGACAATTTCCAACTGCTGAGAGCGGACAGAAAAGCGAAGGAGAGTGGCAAGAGTAAAGGTGGGGGTAGTGACGTTTTTAAACGACATATGGTGTAACCCAGGGCACATAAGTGTAAAAGGGCAGCGCTGCACCAGAGACATTGAGCTGTTAGCCGTTAGCATTTGGCCATACTACCTCCGGAGGGAGTTCTCGTATGTTATCACGATAACTGTGTTCATCCCCCCTGTTGGTCGATGCTGCAACAGCATGCAAGCTTCTGCATACTGTAGTCTCACAGCTCCAGATATCACACCCCCAGGCCCTCCTTCTCATCTCTGGAGACTTCAATCACGTTTCCCCAATAGAACACTGGACTTAATGTATGCGAACACTAAGGATGCTTACACAGTATACCACAGTATACCACAGTATACCCCACCCCACCGACTGGGACGTGTTGTGCAGTCCACATGGGGAGGACATTGACAGTTTAACAACTTGCATTACGGACTACATTAACTTCTGTGTGGAAAACAATTGTGCAAGAAGGTGCGATGTTTCCCAAACAACAAACCCTGGGTGTCTCCGGAATTGAAAGCCCTACTGAACGAGAAGAAGAAGGTCTTTCGATCAGGGGACAAAGATGAGCTGAGGAGGGTGCAGAGGGAGCTGAAACGGGTCACGGTGGCAACAGCGAGGGGGGCCCTGAATCTGGAGACCAGGAATGGGCAAATGAACTGAACCTGTTTTTCAACAGTTTTGATTCTACCCCTGTTCCTCCCCCCACTCACTTGAGCCCAGACCTTAAGCTGCAACTTCTCCACACCCCCTCCCTCCCCCTCACAGCACCCCTGACACCAACACCATCCTCTTCACACCACATAACCCCTCTCCACTCCACTTCACAGACTACACTCATTGAGATTGTGGGGGATTACAAATACCTGGGTGTTCACCTCAACAACAAATTGGACTGGACAAATAATACAGATGCCCTGTACAGGAGGGGCCAAAGTCGTCTGCACCTTCTCAGAAGACTGAGGTCCTTTGGAGTTTGTAAGACATTGTTAAAAACATTTTACCACTCTGTAGTGGCATTTTTCTATGCAGTGGTCTGCTGGGGCTGTGAGAGCTCTGAGAGGGACAGGAAAAGACTTAACAAAATCGGTCAGGAGAGCTGGCTCTGTCCTGGACTGCCCTCTGGACACCATCGAGGAAGTGGGTGAGAAGGGGATGTTAGCCAAGCTGACATCGATCATGGAGAACCCATCCCACCCCCTGCATGAGACGGTGGGGGGCTGAAGCAGCTCCTTCAGTAGCAGACTGCTGCATCCAGTCTGTAAGGAAGAATGCTACCGCAGGTCCTTTATTCCTACATCTGTCAGACTATTTAACTCCAGCATCATATGATGTAGCACTGTGTGGACACCGTCCTTCTTTCTTAATCCCTACATTGTAAACCTGTTTCTGATTTTGCACTACTGTTCAAAGCTAATATATGCTCTATTGCTAATATCTGCTCACATTTATCCATTTAATCTGGTGCAATCTCTAAATTTCTAAAGTTGGATACTTCTCTCAGCTGTGCAATAACGCTATTTATTATCCATATCGGCAACCATATACTGTGTACTTATAAACTGTATATATTGTGCATTTATAAAGACCCAGTATTTCCCTGGTGCAATACTATTTATATCAAGTATCATTGATACATATCATTGATACATATCAAGACATTGCTAATCATCAGCCACTTCATGAAAAAGTGTCTCAAAATGAATGTGTCTGAAATAAAGATGAAAATGATTCTCAATCATGTTTCAATTGAGGAACAAGGAAGCCAGATTGGGATTCAAATGTATGTCTTAACTCTTAGTATGTATGCTATGACCAGAACGAGTTTCAACAAGCTGTTATCTCTGTGTTTCCTCTAGTTAGTTACAGAGTACGGTTAATGTGATTTTATGAATGCAATAATTATGCTGTATGCCACATGAAGTATTATAAGTATAAAAATCTTACAGTTTTTGCCCGCTGCTTTAACACTTTTTGCAAAACTTGGCTCACCGTGTCAAAACTCTACACACAAGCAAAGACACAACGCTGGGAAATAAACCATTCACATCTATGTCAAACTGAAACTCTGCTATTAAAGCCTAACAATCCTTTGTCAAAATGTCACTGACGACAAAATGATACACACTTGCATCATACGAATACACTTTCAGAAGAGCAGCAACACACTAGTGTACTTTATATAAAACACTGCAGTCCTTCATTTTCACTGTTTTTATTCAGTTTCTCAGATGCATTCTGTAAAGCTCAATGCAACACTGTTTGTTACACAGTTTTTGTTATGTTTTTTCCCAACAAAGGTTTTCACAACAATCAAAAAAGAAAAGTACTGTATTGGAATTACTGTGAGGTTAAAGGTAAGGTAAAGGTAAGGTTAAAAATTACATCAACTCAATACTGTACATTACAGTACTATACTTTACAGTACAGCACATGCAGTACAGAGAAAATAAAACAAAAATAACCCTTACCCTAATAACACTTGCTCGATTTATGCTGATGAATACTTGCAAGTATTTGTTGCCGTAGCTGGTGGAGACGGATTGCATTGTTTGCTCTGACTATTTCTACAATGGCAAGTTCCTGCTCTTGGGTGAACAGGCATTGCCGTCCACCCTCAGAAGGTCTTTTAGCCATTCTGTAGGAAAATGCAACCACAAATTGTTATTAGTTTGGTTATTTTTTACATTAATGTATATACTGTACTTTATTGTATATACTATACACAGTACTGAAACATCTCAATATGAATCACTGCATGTTTCACAAAACTTTATTGTATTTACTATACTGTATTGCATACTCTACACAGTACTGTAACATCTCAATGGTACAGTATGTTCTATACTGTACTTTATGTTTCACAGAACTACCAATTTTGGTTGCAAAAGGAGCGTTAGCTAACTATTGCTTTGCTGAGGCCTATTTGTGGCTGGCTGATTGGTGTTCAATTTTGTAAGTAAGCACTTTCAGGTGTGTGTCTAAGTATATCCAATTACCCAATGTGTTTTGTATTTTGAATGGATGTGTTTCGCCAATGGTACCCTGAGATTTCATTTATGAACGAAGTGTCTTATGTATGACATAGTGTGAGGTGTGCAGGAGCAAGTGTATTGCAGAAGGGAGCAAGTGTGTTTCAGAATTGCAACTAAAGTTCAAAGCAGCACTTTTGTTTAGGGTATGGTTACACTGTGTTTAAGGTAAAGTAACAAAAACTTCAAGTTTTGTTACTTTGGTCAAAGCATGTGTCAATAGCGTTCAAGCAATGGGCAAAAACTGTATCATACATCAGTTGATGAAATTTTATTGAGCTGCTTGAAATCTTTGATTCTATGTTATATCAGAATTGTATTAGGTTTATGCTGACTGAGCATTTTATGATTTTGGTTTACAAGTCGATCTTTCAAGTGTTTGATTGGGAGGTCATGTGCTGATTATCAGCACGTGGTCAGCAGGCAGTTTGTTTGTTTGCTTCTAACTTTTACTGAATTTTAACAACTCCTTGTGACCATCGGGTTAAATTTACTGATTGATGGTCTGTCTGTACTATTTTATGGACTATTTATGATCACTGTATCAGATCTTCTGATCTGAGCAACAATCCTTGAAGGCTCCAACTGTGTCATGTTCTTCACTTAACAGCCACAGACACTTTCATTTACGCTGCAATTACATTTAACATGAATGTCACCACTCACTTCTACGGATTGCACTGAATGGCATCGGCTGAACAAATGCCACTGAAGCCTACTGCACTCCCAACAGCAACTCCACCTTTCCCTGGCTTGGTCCCTCTGAAACCACGGAGCCAGAGCCGCTGAGCATCAGACCCATCTACATCTATAACAGCATGACGTGTCCATGGCGAACAGCTCCAAATCCACCATCAATGCCAATGCTCAGGTCATAACCATAGTTATAAGTGACTCCATCATCAGAAATGTTAAAACAATTGTCCCAGGTGCCCCTGTCCATGATAGAGAAGACAAAACTATCAGGACTCTAACAAACAACCCTGACATTACCAAGGTTATTGTACACATAGGTACGAATGACATCCATAAGAAGAAGTCTGAGCTATTGAATTACCTGGGGGCAAAACTACTATCCTTAAACATTTCATACTGCATTGCCCAACTAGGCACTCCTCTCTCAGACAGCCAAACCATCTTAATATTCACTGACCTGCCCCATCATTAGTGATGTCCCAGGGGTCTTAGTTGCAGTTGGATTGGTTACTCATGTTTCTTTTCTGTTGCTCATGAGAAGTCAGGATCCTTCAAAGACCCTAAGAAATTGCCCTATTTCTGACTCTTCCTTTATAAGAGGTCAACTATTAGCTTTGGACGTGTGAACTCATTCTGCAAAATAGCTACGATACCAGTCTGTGTCACTAAAAGACCTCACAGGCCCTTTTTAAAATCTGATTTGACAAATTCAGTCTCTGATTAGAGCTAAACTCATAATTCACAGTGGAGTACATCTCAACAACCTTGTATGCATCCCTGCAACAGATCACAGCAAGACTGTAAATTTGCGAATCGCACATTTAAATATCAGGTCCCTTGTCAATATAACATTTTTTATTAATGATATTATTTAAGAACATCAGTTGGACTACTTATTTTTTTTTATAGAAACCTAGCTTAACACAAACACATCTGCTGTTCAAACTGAAACTGCCACGAGAAATTGTTATTTCTCCTATCCCACTTTAGACAAGGGAAAAGGGGACAGCCACCATATGTACTGATGCTCTGAGACCAAGGGATATTTCTTTTGATATTGTTTCTCTGAGCTCTTCATTTTATGTGGCCTGCGACAGCTTAAAAGGCATATGATTCTCTTAAAATAAAAATGTATGCTGCTTTACAGTGTACAGTGACCATTAACTCCATCTCCCACAATGCATGCCGATTTTGTGACTTGTGAAATGAAATCCTGCCACTAGAGTGCAGTGTTTTTGTATCGGCATTTAACTAAAGCGGTTTTCTAATGAGTGATAGGTGAAAAAGATCAACAAAAAATCCCATAATGTCCAGGAAAAGAAAAATTGATTCAGAGGGAAGGCGATTTAATGAAAGATGGGAAAGCAACTACATGTTGCACATCAAGGAGAAAAACCGGTATGTCTTCTGTGTTGAGAAGCAGTGTCAGTGATGAAGGAATACAATTTAAGACGGCATTTTGATGACAAACACAGACTCTATTATGCTAAATTTAGCCTCCATGAAAAACATCAAATTGTCCAAGAAGTAAAAGTCAGACCACAATCACAGCAGAATAGGTTTACAAAAGCTACAGCCAAAAATGATGCAGCAGTGAAAGCTAGCTTTATTGTGACTGAAGAAATCACCCAAGCTTAAAAGTGTTTTTCAGAGGGTATGTTGTTGAAGCAATGCATGCTAAATGTAAGTGAGCAGGTGTGCCCCGACCAGATGGAGACTTTTCAAAATGTGTTTGTCAAGATAATGACAATTACAGTTAGTCATTTGGCAGGCGCTTTTATCCAAAGGGATGTACATACACAAACTAATGGCACAGCATCGGGGGCAGTTCTGGGGTTCAGTATCTTGTCCAAGGATACTTCGACCGCTCTACCTCCATTTTTTATAAGAGGTGTGAAGGCAGACTTCACTTCCAATGAGGAGCTCTTGGATGTAGCTGCTTTGTATGGGATGACAACGAGCAGGGACATTTTTGATGTGGTCCAGAGCTCCGTAAGTAAAACTATAATAGCCTACTGACTGCGCACCTGTAATGTGTAGAGAAAAAACATGCTTGGTTGGACTAGTGAAGGCCAAAATACAAAAAATAACTGCCACACACCTCTGATAACTTATCATTGCATTATCCACCAAGAGGCTCTGTGGGGAAAGGTTCTGGAACTAGATGATATAATGAAAATACAATATATAATTGTTGTATGCCCTCTGCAAGGCTGTCTGCAGCGACTGTTTTTTGTAAAATGACACATCTGTCAAACATGATTTAGCAGCTCACAATTATTTGCTGTACCATAGTTGATGATATTTGTCTTTGTTATTCACTTGAAAAGTTTGATCTTTGATTGATGGAGTAATGTGGGTTTCTTTACCTGATAAATGAAAGGGATTTATGTTAGAATAACAGAGCAATGTGCTTACAAATATTTTTACATTTATGTAAATGCATGCACAATATTTGTACACTTGAATAAATAATAATCAAATGCAGAAACAGTTATTAACAATATGATAAGGAGTCGTTACATTTTATACAGTCTTACAGTTACAACTTGCTCTTTGAGGGCAACCATAATGCTGATGTGGCCTGGGGTGAAAATGATTTTGACACCCCTGCCTTAGACCATGCCATTACACAGGGTCTTTCTGTCCACATTTCATCAGTTACGGATATGGTTCTGTCTGACTGACTGATATTTTACACCTGAAATGGCAGAAAATAGTATCTTGCATATAAATGACATGTCTAAATAATGTCATGTCTAAATAACATGCTAACTCTCCCTTATTGTCTGCTGATGATCTTTTGCAGGAGTTCTCAAACTTACACTATATTGCCAAAAGTATTCACTCAGCCATCCAAATAATTGAAATCAGGTGTTCCAATCACTTCCATGGCCACAGGTGTATAAAAGCAAGCATCAAGGCATGCAGACTATTTCTACAAACATCTGTGAAAGAATGGGTCGCTCTCAGTAGCTCAGTGAATTCCAGCGTGGTACTGTGATAGGATGCCACCTGTGCAACAAGTCCAGTCGTGAAATTTCCTCACTCCTAAATATTCCACAGTCAACTGTCAGTGGTATCATAACAGGAGTGGAAGCGATTGGGAATGACAGCAACTAGGCCACAAAGTGGTAGGCCACATAAAATGACGGAGCGGGGTCAGCGGATGCTGAGGTGCATAGTGCACAAAGGTCACCAACTTTCAATTGCTACAGACCTCCAAACTTCATGTGGCCTTCAGATTAGCTCAAGAATAGTGCATAGAGAGCTTCATGGAACGAGTTTCCATGGCTGAGCAGCTGCATCCAAGTGTAAAGTTTGATGGCGTGGGGTTGTTTTTCAGGAGCTGGGCTTGGCCCTTAGTTCCTTAGTGAAAGGAACTCTGAATGCTTCAGGATACCAAGATTTTTTGGACAATTCTATGCTCCCAACTTTGTGGGAACAGTTTTGAGATGGCCCTTTCCTGTTCCAACATGACTGTGAACCAGAGCACAAAGCAAGGTCCATAAAGACATGGATGAGAGAATTTGGTGTGGATGAACTTGACTGGCCTGCACAGGGTCCTGACCTCAACCCAATAGAATACCTTTGGGATGAATTAAAGCGGAGACTGTGAGCCAGGCCTTCTCGTCAAACGTCAGTGTGTGACCTCACAAATGCCCTTCTGGAAGAATGGTCAAAAATTCCCATAAACACACTCCTAAACCTTGTGAAAAACCTTCCCAGAAGAGTTGTAGCTGTTATAGCTGCAAAGGGTGGACCGACGTCATATCAAACCCCATGGATTAAGAATGGGATGTCACTTAAGTCCATATGCGAGTCAAGGCAGGCGAGCCAATACCTTTTGCAATATAGTGTATTAGTCAATCTTGTGATTGGGCCAGCACAAGGCAGACAAGGCCATATTAATTCTCCACATACCTCATATTAGGATTACAGATTCCAAATGCTATCAGATATTGTACATTGGGCCTTCTTACAACTTAGTTGTAATTAGTTCTAGACATTGTGTACTAGAGAAAATGAGACACCTTGTGTTTCTGCAATTTAGGAGCTCATATAGACTTAGACTTAGACTGCTTCTTTATTGATCCCAATTTGGGAAATTATTTTGTTGCAGTAGCAATTACACATACAGGCAAACACAGGATGTATACACAATTATTTAGAAAAAGTAATAAAAAATATAAACAGGCATAAAAATAAAAATATAACTAAGTAAAACTAAATATATAGTTACATAATATGCATTATAATGTTTAATGCATATTATATAATATTATAATAATATAATGAAAAATACAATATAACTAAGTATATAAACAGTATTTAAAGCAAAAAAACAGCCAAAAATTTGTGCAGTTTCAGATGATAGATAAGTGTAAACCATAGACCGTATATTCAATATTGCAGTAGTGCAGATAATATGTAAAAGTAATATGTAAAACACAAGAGTTTGTGAGGTTGGTGGGTTAACTGTTTAAGTTACTGTTGTACAGTGTGATGGCTTGTGGCAGGAATGATTTCCTGAAGCGGTCCTTGTGACAACGGAGCTGAAACAGTCTATTGGAGAATGAGCTCTGCTGTTTGTCCACGAGGTGGTGAAGAGGATGTTCAGGGTTATGATGGATAACAGTCTGTCCAGTGTCCTCCTCTCCACCACCTCCTCAAAAGTGTCTATTTGCAGCCAATAATGGAGCTGGCTTTCCTGATCAGTTTGTTCACTCTGTTGGTGTTGCCGGCTCCGATGCTGCTTCTCCAGCACACTGCAGCAAAGAAGAGTGCACTGGCAACAACAGACCGGTAAAAGAACTCCAACATCTTGCTGCAAATGTTGAATGATCTGAACTATCTCAGGAAATAGAGTCTGCTCATCCCCTTCTTATACACAGTGTTGATGTTAGTTTTCCAGTTCAGTGTGTTGTCAAGGTGCACTCTGAGGTATTTGTAATCCTCAACCACAACATTCTCCCTCAGAATACACAGTGATTGTCCTGATCGTCCTGTTCCTTCTGAAATCAATCACCATCTCCTTGGTCTTGGCCACGTTAAGCAGCAGGTGATTTCTACCAGACCATTCCACAAAATCTACCACCACTGTTCTGTATTTCTCCTCTCGTCCACCCTTTATACAACCCACCACTGCTGAGTCGTCTGAAAACTTCTGTATGTGGCAAGATGAAGAGTTGTACTGAAAGTCTGAGGTGTACAAGGTGAAGAGAAAGGGAGACAGAACAGTCCCCTGTGGTGCTCCTGTACTACTTTCCACAGTCTCAGACAGAACATTGCCCAGTCGGACAAACTGCAGTCTATCTGTGAAGTAGTCAGTAACCCAGGAGGTTGTGGGTGTGTTGACTTCCATCACTCGCAGCTTCTCACCCAGGAGCAGCAACTGGATGGAGTATTAAATGCACTGTAGAAATCAAAGAAAGTGATCCTCACAGTGCTGTTGCTACAATCTAAGTGGGAGTGAGCACGCTGCAGCAGGTGTATGATGGCATTATCAAATATCAAATTCTCTGGTGTAACTTGTGTAAATTCAGAAGTTTGCATGACAATGATGTCACCAATTGGGAAACAAGCCACATTAAAACGACATTCATCTAGGGATAGGATTGCAGTGACTAATCTCCAGTCACACTGTATATTCAACGTCACTAACAAATTATCAAACAATAATAATCAGAAATCAGAAATACTTTATTGATCCCCGAGGGGAAATTAGTTTAGTTAGTGAATTCTTTTCAAAATAGAAAACATTTTACTTCATAACGTATTGTAGCCTATGTATAATATGGGGTAGGGCAGGGGTCCACAACAGCGTTTGTCCAAGGGCCAGAATTTTTCTGTGAGGGCCAGACTTTTTTTTTTTAAAAAAAAACAAAAAAAAACAAAAAACAATTTATAGGCCTAATTAGACTTCTCCTTTAGTATCCGTAAAGCAGGTGAACTATGAATTGGGGACTTTCAGGCTTATTGCCAGGGGTTAGCAAGCTGATTGACCATCACTCTTGGGATGGACTGGACCTCTTCCACTGGGGATTAGATGTGTTCATTTTCTGAACTCACTAATTCTGTGCGGGCCGGAAGGTGAGCTGAGTGTGAAGTATACGACCTAGGGCGCCAGTTGACAATATGGGCTGGGTCTGGATTGACTTGCCATTCAAGTCCTGATCTAATGGATAATCTAAATACAATACTACAATTAGTTATTGATCATGTTGCTCCAGTCAGGTGCAAAAAAAATGTCTCAAAAGCAAAAACTACCATGGAGAAAACGGAGTACGAACCATTGCAAAAGAAACGGACCTGGTGAAAGAGAAAACTTCAGGTCAACCACGCTATTTTAAAAGATAGCAGAATACAATGGACCAATCAGAAATGCCGGATCTTATTTCTCTGAACTTAAAAATAAAAATTCTAACAATCCAAAGGTTCTTTTTTCAACTAATGATAATTCCATAAACACTGGCCCTAATCACTTTGATTACCTGACCATTACTAAATGCAATGAATATTCCACCTATTATAGAGACGAGCTTGCGAGCATGAGATATAACAAAATAATATTTAATCATATAGTTAACGTCCCATCTCTTATGGCTATGACAATGATGTCAATGACAAGGAAATATGCTACATTAAAACCACTTTCATCACTGTAAACCACATATGTCAAACTCAAGGCCCGCAGGCCAAAACTGGCCCGCGATGGAATTATCTTTAGCCCGCATGATGATACCTAATTATTATCAGAGCTGGTACTACAAGTCCCATAATGCACTGCCAGTGCATTGGCCTGACAATCAAAGGCCTGTGAGCGCAGGTCCCTGCCCCACTCGTTCATCAGCAGCCTGACAGAGCTCGTTACCTGTGGTCAACTTTTAGCTACCCTCTCCCCGAAAAATGGCTAAACGGGCAGTGGTCTTTGAAAACAGGGGTTTTCAAGGCAGGGGGGAGGCAGAGTATATGTTTGCGGATATGAAGGACAAAGCTGTTCGTCTTCTGTGCGGAGACAGTGTGGCTGTCATGAAAGACTATAACGTAAGAAGACACTATGAAACAGAATCGGAATAAAGGAATTCTGATTCTGATTCTGAAACACTGTGACAGGTAAATTACTCTGGAAAAGCTACATAAAGAGCCAGAAGAAATGAATGCAACTGATTTTTCTTGTATTTAATGTTTAATGTTGTTTATAGATAAAAACGGTCTTATAAGCTGTGTTAGTTCGAGGTTTAAGTATCTGGCTTAGACTAGTGTGCATCAGAGAGCAGCACACTCAGGTTTAATATATGTTTGACTTTGTACTCTTTGGGCATTTTTGGTTTTTGTTTGAAGGAAATTATTTTTTGACTGTGGTTGGCCTGTGGGAAAATGTTTTCATTTGAAATTACAAAGTTGCAGCTAAAGCCATAAGAAATGAATGTAACTGATTTTTCATTTATTTAATGATAAATGTTGTTTTATCGGCAGCAACTTATAGACTGTGTTACTTCCAGGTTCAATATGTGCAATATGGTCATTTCAATCAGTTTTCAATGAACATTGAACCAGACTTGGAACAATTTTTTTTAATTTTGGCCCACTGTGCATTTGAGTTTGACACTTCTGCTGTAAACAATTTCCAGCTATACTGTATATTTAATGTCACAAACAAATTATTGATCAATAGTCAGTTTATTTCAAAACAGAAAATGTTACACTCCATAAGGCAATGTAGCCTATTAGTAACACAAGGTATGGCAGGCATTTGTCCAAGGGCCAGAATTTTTCGCTGGGGGATGGACTGAAAAATATTTAGGCCTAATTAGAATGAAGTCATGTCCATACAAAATTATTTTTATGAGTCTATTTCAGTGTGAAACATTCCCACTCTCACCTGTTGCCAGATTATTCTTTGCCGTCATGCAAGACTCTCCAGCAATTATCTTCAGATTCCCTTCTCAGTATCGACCCTGCCTGCCTCTGACTTTGTCTGCTCCTCTGCCCTCCAGTAACAACCTCAGCCTTCTGTACCTGACTACGTTTATTATCTTGCCCTTCCTGGATCTGTTACTGAGTGACTCTGCCAATTGTTTGGCTTGCCAAACCTAAAACTGTTGCTTGCTCCTGGCGGAGCATTAAGCCAGCCTCACCTAAGACTCTAAGAGACATTCAGGTAGCAATGCTATTGGGACCTAACCTTAACTGTTACACCACCAGGCTGGACTACTTCATGCTCTTCTGTCTGGTGTGTCCTCAAAAAGCTATTTGTCAGTTACAGCTTTTACAGAACATGTTCCAATGAAAACCACATACTTAATCTAATCCAGTCACAGTCTTTTTACCATTGCTTTCTCATGTTTTTTTAACCTGATCCTAATCTTTTCAATTCAATATAATTTCCTTCTATTGTTTTATCATAGATGTTTTTATTATGTGCTTTTGTGTTCAGCACTTGTATTTTGTGCATGAATTTGCTATATAAAGTTTATTATTGTGTATTGTTTATTAAGTATGTGCACCTTGAACTCTGACGAGATTCCTAATTTGTGCCTTAATAGTAAGTAATAGTAAGATAGTGGTAGTTTGTGCTGATCTCATGATCAAAAAGGGGATATCTGTGAAGGAGTCTTCCTTTCAGCCTGAAAAGTAACATGACAGACTCTCCTACAGATGACTGGAGAGTGCAGCTCTCCTGATATGGCTGGGCTTTATCTGGGCTGTTCAACAGATAGACTTTACTTTATTGATCCCAATTTGAGAAAGTTTGCCAGCTTCCCCTTAAAATTTATTACATGTGACCCGAGTGTACTATACAGCATGACTTAAGTAGGCATTTAGGACCCACACACAACACACACACAACCCTCAAATATGCATAGCTGAGCGAAGAATAACCTCACTTGCACACATGTAGTGAGTGTCATGGGTAAGGGTAAAATACTCCCCACCAGGAAGTATCTTTCCTGTGTGGCAGTTCTACTTAAAACATCCAGGACTCCAGAACCTTTTTCAGCTACAAGTTAAACATCTCTCAAGATTTTTACATACATACACATACACGTACAGAAGATGAGGTAACACATGAAGATAATATCAACCATTGATCCTAGCCAGTCTGAATCTCGACCATATTAAAGTATTGTTTGCATTTGCTCTTACTGATTTAAAACAAAAAACTGTCAAGAGCAGACAGAGAGACTCACTAACCTTGGAGCCTCTTCAACAACCTTCTGGTTCCTCCTCTGGATGGAGCACTCCCTCTCATTCAGCCACAGAGCATTACCATGTTTATCAGCCAGAACCTACAAGAAGCACACAGTATTCACTGGTTGTCTCTGGTGAATGAGAGTCAATAGGAATGTATTTTGTCATATTCATCTTTCTCCTTTTTTGTCACAATGGCTGCTTTTAAAACAGCTAATGCTCATAATAATTAATTATTGAAATGTAATAATAAACTATATGTCCCAATCACACTTTGCAACAGACAACATACTGCACCAATTTTCACCTGAATTCTGTTATTAAAAAAAAAAACTAAGAAAATAAAATCACATTGACATAGGTTTTCAGACCCTTAACTCGGTACTAAGTTGAAGCACCTTCAGCAGCAATTGCAGACTAGAATCTTGTTGCATATGATGCAACAAGATGTGCACACCTGGATTTGGGGATTTTGTGCCAGTCCTTCTTTGTAAATCTAATTGGGTGAAAGTCTGGGCTGTGGCTGAGCCACTCTACTCCTGCATTGTTTTTTAGCCATGTACTTAGGTTCACTGTCCTTTTGCAAGGTGAACCTTCAGCCCAGTCTGATGTCCTGAGCACTTTGGACCAGGTTTTCATCAAGGCTATCCCTGTATTTTACTCCATTCAGCTTTTCCCTGTCCCTGCCACTGAAAAACATCCCCACAGCATGATGCACCACCATGCTTCACCACTAATAAGATATTGTGCAAGTAATGAGCGATGCCTGGTTACCTGGTTACATGATGCTTAGAATTGAGGCCAAAGAGTTCAACAGTCCTGTCCTCTTGTTTCACATAATGTGAGAATCTTTAAGGTACTTTCCAAGGGGGCCCAGTGCATCACTTTGGTATATGCCACACTTGATGGTGACTTCTGCAATGGTCTTGAAGTTGGCTTCCAGTGTTGTTTTCCACAGCTGCATTGAGTTCTTGATGAAGGTTATCAGTGCACTGTATAGTGGCAAGCACTCAAGTACCCATGTCTGGGGCACAGGCGGTGCTCAGGTTGGTCTGCCTTGTCTTAGAGTCTTAGGTGACTGCTCTATCGACCAACAGCTGGTACTTGGACCCACCAGTGTTGTTTCCAATAGCCTTCTGAGTTTTGATCATGTGTTGACTCGTGTCTACTCAACTTACTTACTAGGATTCCTGAGAGGATCTTCTAGTTCTTCTTACTTCTAGTCTTGTTATAGAGAGGCAAGTTATCTGTGGGTAGTTTAAGGTGTTGTACCCCTGAGATGATCCTTCACGATCAGGACTGCCCAGTCATTTGTGATGCCGGGATGAGACTACAAGATATTTTTGTCTATGATGACGGTCACCATGTCAGATCTAACAATCACTGTGCCATAAACTCTTGCTGTGTCTTGGTCAGATGACTGACAAGACTATGCATGTATGCATATGCACCAATCACAGCGCATCTTATTTCACGATCACACACAAGTTCAGATGTAATCGGGGAGGTGAGTGAAGCAACTTTTTATCAAACTGAAAGAAGTGTTGTGTGTGATGCTGGCAGTCTTCTGTACGGCCAAAAAAAAAAAAGAAAGAAAGAAAGAAAAAATAGCTCTGTATGTGCTGAATTATTAAAAGCAAATGCAAGAGTCTGCGTAAACTTCGACCCATTATTTATACATTATGTACTCATACACATGTACATTTCATTATTTATACATACTCTCTTTTACTGTTCCACCTGACAGCAGTAACCTCAACATCCCCCCTCCTCCTCCTCACCATGGTTACCTGACTGCACTCTGGAGACAGTACCTGACTGGTAAACACTCAGGAACATATCATGGGAGATGTCACACTAGACGTGTCAAGACTAAAAAAATTCTGACATGTTAGACTTTTCATTGAGGTGTCGTGGTGCCTCTCAGATGTTGCACGACAGGTTGGTTTGCATGTCACACTACATAGGTTTAAAGGCCTAATTGTCATTCACAACACTCCATGGAGACTGTGTCTGTCCCCTGGCCACATAAACTAAGTAAACCAAAGGTACAGAGAAGAGCAGTTAAACATAAAAATCAAACAAAAATTAAAACAACCGCTACAATACTACAACAAGATAACATCAGATCTCTGTCCTCTAAAACTGCTTTAGTAAATGAGTTAATATCAGACCATAATATTGATTTATTTTGTCTGACTGAAACCTGGCTGTGTCATGAAGAGTATGTTAGCCCAAATGAAGCTACTCCTCTGAGCCATATTAATACTCACATTCCTCGAGGCACTGGCCGAGGAGGTGGAATTGCAGCCATTTCTGACTCAAGCCTTTTAATCAAACCTAAACCTAAACTCAACTATAACTCATTTGAAAGCCTTGTTCTCACTCTTTCACATGAAAAATGGAAAACAGTGCAGCCAGTTTTTTTTGTTATAGTGTACCGCTCTCCTGGTCCTTACTCCGAATTTATAGCTGAGTTCTCTGAGTTTCTATTAGGTTTAATCCTTAAAAAAGATAAAGTAATTATTATAGGTGACTTTAATGTACATGTCGACATTGATAATGACAGCCTTAGCACTGTGTTTATCTCAGTATTAGACATAATTGGCTTCCGTCAGAATTTACATGAACCTACCCACTGTTTTAAGCACACCCTTGACCTTGTTCTGACATATGGCATTGAAATTGCGACTTAATAGTCTCCTCATAGAATCCTCTTTTATCGGACCATCATTTAATAACTTTTGAATTCATATTACCAGACTACCAGCCAGTAGGCAAAAATTCTTATACCAGACTCCTCTCTGATAGTGCTGTAGCTAAATTTAAAGATATGATCCCATCAGCATTTAATTCAATGTCATGTCTCAATACGGAGGACTCCTATGCTAACCTTAGTCCCTCCCAAATTAACTACCTGGTTGATAGTGCTACAGGTTCATTGTGTATGGCACTTGACTCTGTGTCCCCTCTAAAAAAAGAAGATAATAAAACAGAGGAGGTTAGCTCCATGGTATATCCCTCAAACCTGCAATTTCACAGAAAATAGAAAGGAAATGGCATTCTACCAATTTGGAAGAATTTCGGTTCGCCTAGCGAGACAGTCTTAAAATAAAGCCCTCTGCAGTGACAGGGTAGCCTATTACTCTGCACTAATAGAGGAAAATAAGAACGATCCCAGGTTTCTCTTCAGCATTGTAGCCAGGCTGGCAGAGAGCCATAATTCTGTTGAACCATGTATTCCTTTAGCTCTGAACAGTAATGACTTCATAAGCTTCTTTAAAGATAAAATTCTTACTATTAGGGACAGAATTCATCAGCTCCTGCCATCAACAGGTACTGTTTTGTCTTCAAACACAGAAACCGTAAAAACTGTTAATAAACCTATCACAGTTATAGACTGTTTTTCATCTGTCGACCTTCACCAACTAATCTGCTTAAAGAAGTTTTACCTTTAATTGACTCATGCTTATTAGACATGATCAATCAATCTTTATCAACAGGCTACGTACCACAGTCCTTTAAAGTAGCTGTAATAAAACCTCTACTTAAAAAACCTACTCTTCATCCAGGGGTTTTAGCCAACTATAGACCAATATCCAACCTTCCCTTTCTCTCAAAAACTCTTGAGAAAGCAGTTGCTCATCAGCTGTGTGACTTTCTACACAAAAATAGTTTATTTGAGGATTTCCAGTCGGGATTTAGAGTGCATCATAGCACAGAGACAGCACTGGTTAAAGTTACAAATGACCTTCTACAAGTGTGTCTTCAGGGCATAAAGACCTGGATGAACAGAAGATAGTACTAGGCCCTAAACATCTTACAAACTCACTTTCTGATGAGATAGCAGTTATGGATGGCATTGCGCTGCTCTCCAGCACCACTGTTATCTTTGATCAGGGCATGTCCTTTCACTCCCATGTAAAATAAATTTCAAGGACTGTCATTTTTCACCTACGTAACATTGCAAAAATCAGGCACATCCTGTCTCAAAATGATGCAGAAAAACTATCCAACTAGGTTGGATTATTGCAATTCCTTACGATCAGGCTGCCAAAATTCGTTGCTGAATATTCTCCAGTTGCTCCAGAATCCTGCAGCACATGTTCTGACAAAAATGAGGAGGAGAGATCATATTTCTCCAATATTAGCCACTCTGCACTGGGTGCCTGTAAAATTTAGAATAGAATTTCAAATCCTCCTCCTTACTTACAAAGCCATAAATGGTCAGGCACTATCTTATATTAAAGAGCTCATAGTACCTTATTACCCCACTCGAACACTGTGTTCCCAGAATGCAGGCCTACTTATGGTTCTCCTGTGGAACCATCTTCCAGTCTTTGTCCGGGAGGCAGACACTGTCTCTACATTTAAGAGTGGGCTTAAAACTTTCCTTTTTGATAAATCTCATAGTTAGGGCTGGCTCAGGCTTGCCCTGGACCAGCCCCTAGTTATGCAGCCATAGATTAGACTGTCGGGGGACCTCCAAATATACACAGAACTCCCCTATCCTTCTCTCCCTCTCCATCTAAACGCTTTCATGTCCTACCACGGCGTGTTACTAACTTAGTTCCTTTCCCAGAGTCTCTGTGCTGTGTCGTCTCGCAGGTTCCCATGGATAGTGGCTGAATCTGGATTGTGGATTACAGCTACATCTCCTGCCATGGCCCTGCCTGACATCCACTTTAAAGGAAGTTTTTCCTTGCCACTGTCGCCAAGTGCTTGCTTATGAGGGAATTGTTAGGTCTCCAGATAAAAGAGCTTGGCCTGGACCAGCTCTATATGGAAAGTGTCCTGAGACCACTTCCATTATGATTTGGCGCTATACGAATTGAATTGAATTGAATTGAATTGAATTGAATTGAATTGAATTGAACAGTCGGCCAAATTCATCAGCCATAACAAAATAGTTTCAAAACCAGTGATCTTGGTGAGTGAATGCCAAGCAATCATGATGCGCTGTTACCTTCTTCAGCCAGGAGAAGTGAATATTGTCCGTCTTTTAGTGGATGTATGCTATAGTGATTTGGTTTGAGTTTCTAGAGCATCACTTATGCTGAAGCGTGTTGGACTATATATACACACACACATATATTATTATTATTATACCTGTATCTCTATGTGTCTGGGGTTGTCTATGTATTTCTCAATGAGCAGTCTGTCATCTCCAAAGCTGGATGCTGCTTCCTGGGATGAGAACCGGAAACCTTCCCTGCAACACAAACACACACAAAAACAGTTACAGAGCATACACAAATTTCAGTCTTTCTATTGGTCTGCCATAATAGTAAAAGCAGAAGTAGGAACTCTACTAATAACATTAATAGAAAAACGGTTGAAGGGAGTTGAAGGAGATGATTTACCATTAAAAAAAAAGGGTCAGTATGCTGTGTAAAACATAAAACAGAATTATAGGAAGCACGAGTTGGTGCAAATGAAAGTGACAACAGGTGTATCTGCTCCTTTGTGTGATGAGGAACAAGAGCACTGCCAGAGCCCTAGAAAATGACCTGCAGCAGGCTACTGATGTGGATGTTTCTGACCAAACTGTCAGAAACAGATTCCATGAAGGCAGCATGAGGGCCTGACGTCCTCTCACAGCCCAGCACCATGCAACTCCATTGGCATTCACAATGGAACACCAGAATTGGCAGGTCTGCCACTGGTGCCCTGTTCTCTTGACAGATGAGAGTAGGTTCACATAGAGTACATGTGACAGACATCAAAGACCTCCATGTAATAGCCAATGGTACCCTGACTGCTGTTCGGTACCGGGGATGAAATCCTCAGAGCAACTGTCAGACCTTACACTGGTGCAGTGGCCCAGGGGTTCCTACTGGTGCAGGACAATGCCAAGCCTCGTGGCCTGAGTGTGTAGGCAGTTCCTGGATGACAAAGGCATTGATACCATTGACTGGCCTTTATGTTCCCCTCACCTAAATCCAACTGAGCACCTATGGGACGTTATGTATTGGTGTATCCAACGCTGCTAAGTACTGCCACAGACTGTCCAGGAGCTCACTGATGCCCTGATCCAGGTCTGGGCGGGGATCCCCCAGGACACCATCCGTCAACTCATCAGGAGCATGCCATTGTTACATCATTTTGTTCTCAACAAATTATACGATAGATAGATAGATAGATAGATAGATAGATAGATAGATAGATAGATAGGACTTTATTGACCCCACATTGGGGAAATTAAGTTGTCACACCAAGTTACAAAAAACAAGCACAGTGGCATAAGAAAACAAAAATTTTAAAGTTTACAAGATACAGAATAGAAAAAACAACTACCTCTATGTACATTTGTACAGATTATTAAAAATAGTAAATGCCAAAGAATTCTACTGCCATAAAAAAGTACTGTTGCTAGTAGTCTTATTGAGAAAAACTAACTACTGGCATGACATGTACAGTGCTGTGAAAAAGTATTTGCCTCCTTCTAGATTTCTTATTTTTTTGCATATTTGTCACACTTAAATGTGTCAGATCATCACACAAATTTAATATTAGACAAACATAACCCGAGTAAATACAAAATGCAGTTTTTAAATAATGAGTTTATTTATTAAGGGAAAAAAGCTATCCAAACCTATATAACCCTATGTGAAAAAGTAATTGCCCCCTGAACCTAACAACTGGTTGTGCCACCTGCAACAGTAATAACTGCAATCAAGCATTTGTGATAACTGGCAATGAGTCTTTCGCATCGCTGTGGAGGAATTTTGGCCCATTCTTCTTCATAGAATTGTTTTAACTCTGCCACATTGGAGGGTTTTCGGGCATGAACTGCCAGTTTAAGGTCACACCACAGCATCGACTCCAAAACCTTAATTTTGTTTTTTTAAGCCATTCAGAGGTGGACTTGCTGGTGTGTTTCGGGTCGTTGTCCTGTTGCATAACCCAAGTGCACTTGAGCTTGAGGTCACTAACTGATAGCCGAACGTTCTCCTTCAAGATTTTCTGGTAGACAGCAGAATTCATGGTTCCATCAATCACAGCAAGTCGTCCAGGTCCTGAAGCAGCAAAGCAGCCCCAGACCATCACACTACCACCACCATGTTTGACTGTTGGTATGATGTTCTTTTTATCAAATGCTGTGTTCTTTTTACGCCAGATGTAACGGGACGCACACCTTCCAAAAATTTCAACTTTTGTCTAGTCAGTCCACAGAATATTTTTCCAAAACTCTTGGGGATCATCAAGATGTTTCTTGGCAAATATGAGACGAGCCTTTGTGTTCTTTTTGGTCAGTAGTGGTTTTCGCCTTGGAACTTTCCCATGGATGCCATTTTTGCCCAGTCTCTTTCTTATTGTTGAATCATTAACACTGACCTTAACAGAGGCAAGTGAGGCCTGCAGTTCTTTAGATGTTGTTCTGGGTTCTTTTGTGACCTCCTGGATGAGTCGTCGTTGCGCTCTCGGAGTAATTTTGGTAGGCAGACCACTCCTGGGAAGGTTCGCCACTTTTCCCAGTTTTCTCCATTTGTGGATAATGGTTCTGACCGTGGTTCACTGGAGTCCTAAAGCCTTAGAAATGACTTTGTAACCCTTTCCAGATTGATAGATTTCAATTACTTTGTTTCTTATTTGTTCTTGAATTTCTTTAGATTGCGGCGTGATGTGTTTCTGTTCGTGATCTCGCATCCTACTTCACTTTCTCAGACAGGTGTGGTCAGTGAAACTGAACTCAGCTTTCCAAAAAATGTGGTTAATCACAGTTGACTGATGATTTTTGATGATTTAACAAGGGGGGCAATTACTTTTTCACATTGGGTCATATAGGTTTGGATAGCTTTTTTCCCTTAATAAGTAAAATCATTATCTAAAAACTGCATTTTGTATTTACTCAGGTTATGTTTGTCTAATATTAAAATTTGTGTGATGACCTGAAACATTTAAGTGTGACAAATATGCAAAATAGTAAGAAATTAGGAAGGGGGCAAATACTTTTTCACAGCACTGTATGGTATTGCACTTGAGAATATTACTGCACCTGAGGAAAAAAACTTCACTTGGGAAACACTGGGTCTATGTATATGCACAATACATGCTGTTTATAAGAATACAGTTGCCAATATGGATGATAAATAGTGTTACTGCACAGTTGAGAGAAGTATACAACTTTGCACCACGTGAAATGGATAATTTTGAGCAGACATTAGCATTAGAGCATATATTTAGCCTTGAACAGTAGTGCAAAATCAAAAAAGGTTTATGATGTAGAGGGAAAGAAAGAAATAAAGACAGCATCAACACAGAGCTACATTACATGATGCTGGAGTTAAAAAGTCTGACAGCTGTTGGGATGAAGGACCTGCGGTAGCGTTCTTTTTTACAAACTGGATGCAGCAGTCTGGTACTGATGGAGCTGCTTAAGCCTCCCACCGTCTCATGTATATGTACAATCAGTAAAGATTTTCAATTTGAATAGTTTGTTCATCACGATCCAATGTGTGATTTTTTTTTTTTTCCTAAGATGGCGTCGTGTGAGTGGCAGCAAGTTGCAGCAGCTCTGTCTTCTGTTTTCCTCACTTAAGTGTTTTTTTGTATTTCTGTGTGTTTTTCTTGTGTTCTTTCTTGTTTTCTAAAACCCCTGTGGATATGTGCAAGTAGGGGTTCTACTTCTGTAATTTTTGCGCTCTTTTTTCTGTTATTTTTTGGACATTGGAGTCTGCCTTGGGAGACCCTTTCAGCCATGGCTCTATTGTCTACACACGGGACCAGCTGTTAGCCCTCAGACACACTGGACTGCTCCACAGTGGGAAACCAGAGATTCCAGCAGAGATAAGGAGGAACTGGAGAGGCTGTAGAGGTGGTCTCAAGTGCCAGGAGAGAAGACGGAGATATAAACCATGTTTACCAGCTGTTATCATGGGAAACGTCAGCTCTGTGTCCAACAAGATGGATGAACTATTGGCGCTAATAAGGCTGCAGCAGGAGTACAGGGAGAATAGTCTTGTGTTTTTCAGAGACATGGCTGAACCAGGACACAACGGACTCTATTGTCTCCTTAGACAGATTTACTCTAGTCTGTGCGGACCAGAAAGTGGCAGAAGAAGAAAGGCGGTGGACTGTGTTTCTTAACAACAGATGGTGTAATCCTGGCCACATCACTGTTAAAGAGCAGTTCTGTAGCAGGGACATTGAGCTTCTTGCAGTCAGCGTTCGGCCATATTACATTCCTCGGGTGTTCTCACATGTTATTGTGCTGACTGTGTATATCCCCCCGTCGGCTGATGCTGCTGCTGCCTGCTGGCGCATAAACAGCACATTGTCTACACTGCAGACAAGACACCCACAGGCCCTCTTTCTCATCTATGGGGACTTCAATCATGCTTCTCTCTCTGCCACTCTCCCCAACTTCACATAGTATGTAAACTGCCACACAAGGAACAATAAAACTCTGGACCTTCTGTATGCTGATGTCAAGGACGCATACACCTCCACCCCCCTCCCCCCTCTCGGTCGCTCTGATCACAACCTCGTCCATCTGCAGTCAGAATACAAATTGATGCTGAAAAGAGAGTCTCCACAGAGGAAGGCTGTGAAGATCCGGACTGAGGAGGCATGTGAGCAACTGAGGTGCTTTAACATCACCGACTGGGACATACTGTGCAGCTCTCATGGGGAGGACATTGACAGTGTGACTCACTGCATCACAGACTATATCAACGTCTGTGTGGAAAACACTGTGCCATCCAAGAGAGTATGGTGCTTTCCCAACAACAAGCCCTGGGTGACCCCTGAACTGAAGGCTCTGCTAAATGAGAAGAAGAGGGCCCTCATCTCAGGGGACAAGGAGGAGCTGTGGAGAGCACAGCGGGAGCTGAAGTATAACATCAGGAGGTGTAACAAAAACTACAGAGAGAAACTGTAACAGCGCCTGGAGAAGAACAATGTCCGAGATGTGTGGAGAGGTCTGAAACATATCTCGGGCCATGGTAAAAGTGGGGATGAACAAGCCACCACTGGAGATCAGGCCTGGGCAAATGAGTTAAACTTGTTTTTTAATAGATTTGACCCCGCCCCCACTCTAGCCCCCTCTCATTGGGGCCCTACTTCTTCATACCTCTCCAGGCCAGTCGTCTCCCCTCAGCTGCAGTCCTTAACACCTCAGCTCGCCTCAGACCACTCTGCTCCAACTCCTGTTGTCATCAAGGACCCCCCACCACCACCACCTACAGCTCTGGACTACCCCCGACAGCCACTACCCCCCATCACTATGGACCAGGTGAGGAGGGAGCTAAAGAAGACAAAGGCCAGGAAAGCCACAGGCCCAGATGCCATCAGCTCCAGGGTGCTCAGGGAGTGCGCAGACCAGCTCAGTCAGGTGGTTCTATACATGTTCAACCTGAGCCTCAGTCTGGAGAGAGTCCTGGCCCTGTGGAAGACCTCCTGTGTGGTGCCGGTTCCAAAAACATCCCATCCCAGGGAACCAAGCCACTACAGACCTGTCGCCCTGAACTCCCACCTCATGAAAACCATGGAGAGGATCATCCTCAGCCACTTCCACGCCCAGGTGAGCTCTGCGCTGGACCCACTGCAGTTCGCCTATCAACCTGGCATCGGGGTGGATGACGCCGTCACCTACCTGCTACACCAGCCCTGTCTCACCTGGAGTCCCCCGGGAGCACTGTGAGTCATGTTTTTTGACTTCTCCAGTGCTCTCAACACCATCCAGCCGTCAATGCTGCGGGGGAAATGGAGGTGGCTGGTGTGGACCAACAGCTGGCTGCATGGACCATTGACTACCTCACTGACAAACCACAGTACGTGAGGCTACACAGCTGTGTGTCAGATGTGGTAGTCAGCAGCACAGGGGACCCCAGGGAACAGTGCTGTGACCACTCCTTTTCGCCCTCTACACCTCGGACTTCATGTACAACTCCAGCCTCTGTCATCTGCAGAAGAAGAGAATGAGCAGGAGTACATGGGGCTAGCTGTAAAAAAGTAGGCTACCGGTTTGTGTGGATGTCAAGCGCGAAACACCGAAATGGATGCGAACAAGATTCTGAATGGAAAGTTTAGATTCAAAAAGTTACCAGATGGGTTGACTGACAAGACCAAAGTTATCTGTGTGTATTGTCGGTGTGAACTGAGTTATCACCATAGCACATCCAGTCTGAAATACCACTTAATGGCCAAACACACGGTGAATGCAAATTCTCAACAATGGATGGCTTTCGACAGAGGCATATGGATGCTATTATGTTCAAAGGAAACTTAAGAAAGGAAAATTTAAGCCATGGTTTAACTGCACTATAGGCTTTTTATGTGAGATTTGATTCATTCAAATGTTAATGACTGCTCAAAGTGAGAATATTAGTGTGAAATATGACACTACACGTTGTTGTTTTCAATTAAAAAACATTTGCACAAAGCAAGCCTATCCACTTTTCCATTTTGATAACAGTATTAAAGTGATAATTCAAGGGACATTTAGAATAGATAAAAATGTGTGATTAATTTGCGATTAATCACGAGTTAACTACGACATTCATGAGATTAATCGCAATTAAATATATATGTGTGTGTGTGTGTGTTAAGCAAGGGCAAGCAAACAGCATAATCTGATTTAAATATCTTTGTTAATAATAATTGATAATCAATTAGTAGAAAAATTTGAACATATTACTCTAATAAAAAGCTGTAGCTAAATCATTAATCATCTAATTGAGAGAAGAAGAGAACAGGACTCCATCCAAAGTCCATAAGTCACTTCAAAGTCCCATCCTTATTGTTGCAGAGTGAGTGAGGAAGAACTTGAACTCCAATTGATAATCTCCAGTCAGTTGGAACATAGTTATTCCTCCTGTACTCAGTCCTCTTGACTTCACTGTAGATTTTTCTTAGTCCTCCTTTACGATGTCAAGCTCCTCAAATTCTCCTCCTCGAGTTGGCTTTAGGTTGTAGAGACATTGGAAGAAGAACCCTGTTCTCTCCTATTTTGGCTTTTTATACCCCTCTCTCTTAATCCCTCCTCTCTATTGCACACGTCCTTCAACACACCAAACTGTTAGATTGCGTGTGCAACTTTTATGTGCGCACGTTCTTTTTTGGTAATTTTTCACTAAGCTTTTGGCCCCTGGCATGGTTTTGTTGGGCCCACAAGTCACAGTCTACATGACCTCCTCATTTAGTTGTGAATGTGTACTTCTTAATTTTTGGGTGCTGCTTAGCGGAAAATTAATCGCTTGATTCCACATCCAAGATCATAAATTGCTTTTCATTAACTTAGCTTAGCTCATTCTGAATTTGATGTCAGCAACACATTTTAAACAAGTTGCGACAGGATCAACCTGTTTGGAACATTCCACAAGTAAACAGGTTAATTGGTAACAGAGGATAGTATCCTGATTGGGTATGAAAGGCAGTGTTTCCTCTTCATTCATTTAGGAGTGGTGGGCCGCCATTCCTAAATCCTAGGCGCCGCTCCTTCAAATTTCTTTTTTCTTTTTTTTTTTGTCGCAAATACACCGCGGCCACATGACTCAACCTTCACAGCAGAGTCCGACATTAATTACTCACAAGAGCACGGCCTTGAAAGTGACATCACGTCAGCACCCAGGCACCAGGTCAGAGAGTCAGAGGAGTGTCGTCTTGGAAAATAGGGCAGCGACTTACCGGTGAAAAGGTAGACTTATTAGCTTAAGATAACTCATAATAGATTTTACAAGTTAAGCAGACATTCGCAAAATATTGATGGGCAGCTAACGTTACGTAACATATTGGTAGCTTAAGTTAATTGGGCCCGGTGCCAACTGAGTGGCACTAACATGAGTAAACTAATTGATAGCATTAAGCTAATATCTACACGCCATGATGTAACTGCTAACTGCATTTTCAGATGAGCTTGTTCAAATATTTCTCTAAGAAGAGAAAGACAGCTGATGAAGATGACACTAGTCAGTAGTGATGTGTCGGTTGCGAACGAAATGGCTCTTAGAGCCGGCTTTTTGAAGTGAACGATTGGAGCTGGCTCCTGCCTGGGAGCCGGAGTGGGAGCCGCTTTGGGTTTTTTTTTCCCTCGACTTTTTTTCCGTTCAAGCCACACGTGATTGGTCAACTACATGATGTGTGGTGGTTTCAGTGTGTACGCACTGAGCAGGGGTGGGAGGAGCGGGGGTTACAGACACAGCGCACGCACACACACACACAACCCCAAATGGGTTGAAAACAATAGCCGGTTCCACTCATGGCTCTACCACACTGATAATGGTGAGTGTTGATGAACCTTTTTTTCCTTTCTTATTTTTTTGCATAATATACATGTCAATATTTCTGTTATATAAATAAAAAATAAAATAATAAATAAATTCAGTGTATTTCCATTGTAAGAGCAATGATCAAAAATGCCACTTTACTCCTATAGGAATGTTCTCATTCATCATCATGTTCATCATTTTGTGAAACAAATGATTGTATGAAGGACGTTACTTCATGGGCTCAGGAACATTTAGTAAAACCATTTTAAGTAAACAAAATTCATTAGCAAAGGACTGAATTTTGTTTTTATTTATGTTTTACACAGTGTTCCAACTGTTTTGGAATTGGGATTAAATAGCTATTGTAGAATTATCTTCAGGAAAGCAAACTGAAATTATTGCATTAGCAGCAATGGTATCATTTGAAGCATTTGAAGCAAACTTAAAGACCAAAAATAATCTGCAGAGGTAGTGACTGTATTTGGTAGTAGTCCTTGTGCTGCTATTTGCAATATATTTTGCAATAGTCAGGCCCAGTAGCTTACGTCATTTAAGCAGTATACTGTAGAAGCAGAATTCCCTCACTATGTTTACTCTGTGATGGCTGATTATTATACATTATTTTTGTGAAAAAGAGTGGATGATGAGATGCACATTGCACATTGACAGTGTGTGACAGAAACAGGGATGTAATACCTTGTCTCTTCATCATTCCAAGCAATCCTCATTCCTTTCCCCCCTCCTCCTGCAGATGCTTTGATCATCACTGGGTAGCCTAGTATCAACACAACAATAAAGCAAAACCACAGTTGTAAAGGTGAAAAAAAGAATCTTAACCTTGCTTTAACCATGCAAATCTAACTAAACTTTGACAAAGAGAAGATATGTAAGAATTAAGTTGCATTTTGGATCAGGCTTATAGTACTTGAGAAAAGTAAGCAATTGCTTATTGTTGTTTCGGTGCCGTCAGGAAGAGCAAGAGAAATGACGACAGATATACCAGTGGAAGGGAAAAAGACAAAAAAGAAAAAAAAAAGGCGCTCCTTGCTCCTAGTAATGAATGGACAGTAAAATCAACCGATCATATAACTTGGACTGTATTAAGAAATGTGTAATCATGACATTAATTTTATGTCATGATGATGAAACTCAGCAAAATTGAATTAATTGTGACACAGCTTCAAAATGTTTGAACATACATCATTCACATGCCAATTATATTGATTTGCTTCCCAAGGGAAAAGGCAGACTTGGGAGCGCATTGCCCAGCAGATCAATGCATCATTCCCTCTCCTTTTGCGCACGAGCGACGAGTGTGAGAAGTGCTGGTACGTGCTGCAATCCCTGTTTGTTTAAGACACTCTTAAGCTTTTTAAAAGTCCTCCTCCCTCCTCCAAACAGTTTTTCACCTTAGGAGCTCTCTTAAAGCCTAAGACGCTTTATGAATAACTTTTAACTTACCAAGGGAAAATTCTAAGAAAAATCTTAGAATTCAAGGAATTCTAAGATTTTTCTAAGAATGATATCACTAAGAGCTACTTTTAGCCTTAGGATGCTTTGTGAATACGGGCCCAGTTGTAGAGGTCATTAAAACCCCAAAATTGCTTTGACATAAGTCTCCCTTACGAGTGCATGTAAACATTTGACTGCAACTCTTTGAAGAGTAAAAAGATAATAATCTTCATAATAATGAACATCTTCTCTGACAGAAGAGGTTGTGGGGTCAAATGGGTGTGGGATCATTTCTGCAATGAAAAAGTGGGATTCAGCTGTGTAATTAACACATTAACACATATGGTACACTTTCATTGTGTTGAGAAATGATGACTTACCAATGTCCTGTGCAATCTTCACAGCTTCTTCAGCATTCTGACACAGAGAGGGGAATATATTTACTGATTATGAATCAAAACATTACTGCTGTGCAGTAATTGTCTCTTCCATGTTTTGAACTGGCTTGTCACTATACTATCAGTAAGACTAGTCTTAATGGTTTCAAATATGAAGTAGCTTGGTTTGGTTTGGTTTATATGACAACATTCAAATAAAGTAGTAAAAACAATTACACGCATATAAGACATTGCCAGCAATAACACAACAAAGTCCAGGACTTAATTCCATCCTGGTCCCTGATGTTCCCAAGTTATGTTTCTTGGTGAAGCTGTCATTGTGTATTGTTTGATTGAATCACTCAGGTTGTGGGTGAATATAGAATACTGATATGTCCACCTGGAATAACCCTGGAATTGAACTTGGATAATGTAGTAGTCAGTTAGTCAGTAGTCTATTAGTTAGTCATGCTAGTGTAATGATTTGGTCCATCATTACTTTATCAGCATTATAGGACATGAATACATAAAATCCCTCATTTTAATTGACATAAAAAATCAAATCAAAAAGGGGAAATGTAATGATTTGGTCCATTCAAGTGCCATGCAATCTCATCCTCCACCTATTCCATATGGCCAGACCCACCTCCCTTCCCTTACCCACCAGCTGCTCCACAGAACAGACCTATATTTAATAATAGAAGAAGAGAGAGACCCTATAACAAATCCAGGTTGCGACAGAGTACCAGTGATCAGTGCTTCCAACGTGGAGGCTATGGCCATTGGGCCCAACACTGTCAGACACAGCAATATCCACAGTCGCAGGGAGGGACTCCTAAATATGCTTTTAATACGTATCCTCCCCCTCCTCAAGTACTCCTCCACCTCCACACCCACAGCAGGGAAATTGGCATCAGGCCCCCGGTTCCTACCAAATGCCACAATACGGCTGCCCAGGAAAATCCATGATGCAGTTTCTGGGGCTGGTGACCTATAGTAAAAACTTTGTGCCAAATTTCTCAGGTTTAGTAGCACCCCTACGAGCACTGATAACACATGGGTACAAAACTATAACTCTCCGTTACAGTGGACGGCATCAGCCGACTCAGCACTTGTGGATGTCAAGACCACTTTGTCTAACGCGTGAGCAGATATGGCAGCAAAAGCAATAGCAGAGTACAATGTGTAGAAACAAATGTCTCAAAAGATACCTGATGACAAATCACACAGAGATCTATGTGTACAGAACACCAAAGAACTCCAAGAAGCCACTCCGTCTGTGTATGGTAAGAAGAAGGAGCCACAAAAGATTCTACAGGGCTCTGGAGAAATCATGAAGGCAAAATTGTAGCTCTGGCTGGACTACTAAACTTACTATGCCAAGAAGTACACAGTAGAGGTCAATGTGCTAGTGCTGTGCTGTAAGATATCACTAAATATTTTGTACAGTCTTGTGAGATATGCAATCAATTTAATCCAAAGGTCTCACTCAAGGCTGGACTGGATAGCTTACCAGCACCCGATGCCCCATGGAAAGAAATAGAAATTTTACACATTTCTACATACAGTTTTTGCAACACGTAGAGGCGTGATACTTGCAGTTATCCTGGTTTTTAGAATTGTTGAAGAATTGTGATCAATTGAGTGATCAAGTGAAAATCTCCTGAAAAAAGAGAATCCTTTCCAGTATTATGATTAATACTCTTGATATAAAAGTAATGCATTTGAATTGTTTTGTTTTATTATTTGAATTGCTTTATTATTTCAATTGTTTTATTATTTCAATTGTTTTATTATTTCCACATTTCTGTCTAATATTTTATTATTTCCACTTGCTTGTGCAATGAAGAATTGCTTGCTGCTGATTAATGCAATGAAGTACAGCTTACACACAGTTGCTCACATATAGGCTGCTGGACGCAATGAACATTTGCTTACACATAATAGCTTTACATTTGAATGTGTTTTCCTCAGCCTTTAATCATTAAGGTAACCAAGTAAGAACATTTTTGTAGATAATTTCGATCAGCGATCAGAAGTGTTTTTCTACTTTACTACTAGTCGCAACGTTTTGCCATACGACCATCAATCTTGTTGGAAGTCCTGCAGCCAGCCTCACCCATCTCTCTGAGTTTAACAGCCACTAAAAGGCACCGCTCCTCTGCTGTTACCGGCAGCAGGACGCCCAGGCCCCGAAGCATGTCTGTCCAACACCGGCTGTCCACCGCGGCTCAACTGGTTCTCCCCGTTAAACCGTAGCACAGATCAGAACAGACAGTCTGTGACCCACTCTTGGCAGTTCGGGATAGCCCTTTGTCAGAGTGCCGCTGGCACAGAAGTAGGCATCTTCCATGCTGCCTTTGAATAAAGAATTGATGTTGTAGGCTATCAAAATCTCAAGTTGCATTAGGCCCGCTTAGTCACTGTTCCAAGAAATTAATACTACATATGCATCCTCATTTTTCTTACAATAATTTCTCATTATCGCCAAGTTCACTCTTTTTATTATTTTATTGCTATAGCTTCTTTAATCAGTGGTTTGTGCTACATCATATAATCCATATTATTTGTCATATCATTTGTCATTTATGTCTATTCTCATTTAGGTCGCTTTCACACCAGAGCTGTTTGGTCCACTTTAAACGGACCAGAGTTCATTTCCTCGGATAGTCCGCTTCGTTTGGGCAGGTGTGAAAGCTCATCCGAACTCTGGTGCGGACCAAACAAGCGAACTCTGGTCCGCCTGAAAACGTGGGTCTCGGTTCGCTTGCAAGTGAACCCTGGTTCGGTTCGTATGCAGTGTGAAAGCTCACCGGACCAAACACAGGTGCAAATGTACATAGTGACGCTATACGCAGTGCATCTACGGTAACAAGTGACCGCTGACATTAGCAATTGCTAGCTAGCTTAGCTCGATTGTCTGAACAACAATAACCCATGAATTCACAATTTGGCATATTTAAACAAAATCAAATCACAACTACCAACAGTCACAGTCCTTAAACTCTGAGCTCATATGTTGTCACATGTTAGAAAAATAACAGAATCAATCCCTGACAAGCTACGATAGTATTATAGGAACAGTGACACAGATTTTATCCAAAATAAGAAAGACTCCAAAATTAAAATATGGATAGGGCATAGGACTCACATCATATTGTTTTGAAGAATTAAAAAGAGATTATGAATTGGAGAAACAATTAGATATTTACAAGTGAGACACCAGGTAAAAAAAGTTGTGACTGAGGGATTGGGGAAATTAGACAACGTTATACTGAATGTTTTCGTGTGAATTTACAAAACAGAGAGTGGATACAGATTAATAGCGAGAATATACAAGACTTACCAGGAGTCTTTACATACAGACACCCAACATGTAAAAAATAAATGGGGAAAGGAAGGAGGAATGGTTGTAACAGAAGATGAATGTGGAAATATTTTCAAGTCACAGTGGAAAAGTAAATCCTAACAAAGATGGAGAGAATCTACCATCTGACATCAAAAACTTTGCCAGAGAGGCAGTTTCAGCCATGATAGAGAATAGTATGATATATTTGTTCATTAATTATTGTGGCCCTTGAAGAATATTACAAAAAATTAAATGGCCCTTGATAGGAAAAAAGGCTTCCCACCCCTGTGGTAAAGCATACCTCTGAAGTTTGTTTCTGAGTGTGGAATGAGTATTCCTACGCTTTGTGACCGATGGAGGGAAAAAAAACACCACTACACCTACAACTGCTGTTCCCACCAACCGAAGACTCAGTGGGTGTTCTTCTACCTCCAGCCCTCAGAGGAAAGCAATGAGCCCATTATGGCTTGACGGACCAGAATGGAGCAAAGAAGACGACATACTCCAAAACCACAAACCACCCAAATGTGAGATTTATGGTTTATCGGAAATGGACCTGGTTGATTGAACAACTTAAGAAATGCACTAGCATTTTTAAAACAATGGACTGAGTAATACTTCTCAGATTTCTGTCCCGATGTTCACGTTAATAGGATTTGTTTGTCTTCTAAATGTGTTGTTTTTGGTGAAAAATGTTTTGTAATTGGGTTGAATGAAAACACTTCACATAATTAACAGTGACAAAATTAAGCATTCTTTTGGTATTGCCCATTATAGCATCAATAACAAAAATACTGATGAAAAAAACTTGGTGAATAGGGAAGAGTGGTCCATAGAGAGAGCTTTGTGTGTGCGTCTGTACCTTGACTACTCCATCAAAGCCTGGGATAGTATTGACCTTAGCAGCCTTAGCGATCAGCTTGCTCTCAATTTTATCCCCCATTGCCTGGATAGCACTGGTGTCTGGGCCAATGAATGTCACGTCCTCTGCCGCCTAGCAACAAAACAATAATACCATGAGATTTACCTTATCACACTTGTAATATTAATATTGAGAGAACAGACAGCTGAAGTCCCACCCCTCTGCTGAGCTACCTCCACTAGCCTCACAACATACACCGTGTTTGCATTTGCTATTTCTATTGCCCACCTTCCTAAATACATGAAACATAATACTGGGGTTGGGAATATTGTCTATGGTTCAGTAACTACTATTGTAAATGCCAGTAAAAGTTGAGCCTGGTCATTTTAGGCATTAGTTAAATATTTTGGCAAACACACTTATTTACTTTCTTTCAGAGAGTGAGATGAAATGATCAATATCAATCTCATGTCCATCTCATGTCTGTGTGTTAAGTACAGTTGAAGTCAGGAATGCTAAACTATTTCTTTAAACAAGGAAAAATAAACTTTTATTTTAGTATAGTTAATAGTTGAGGCTATGTTGTCACATACAGATCTTCCAAGGTCAAGAATAAACTTCCATACTCAACTGCTCTTAGATCTTTGTCAAAATAAATAGACACTAGTCAAATACTTAGCATTACCCACACTTAGTGTGACTTCTTCAATAAGTAAACTTCAGGTGCATTCAATCCACAGAGCACCCACAGAGTTATCATTCAGAAAGCTACTGCATACAATGTAGATCTGTCACCTAGGATATGTTTCACACACAGGAGGTAGAGCGGTTGTTGACCTGTCAGGAGGTTGGTGGTTCGATCCCTTTGCTGGGCAGTCCGCATGCCAAAGTATCCTTGGGCAAGATACTGCACCCCAAAAATTACCCCCTATGCTGTGCTATCTGTGTGAATTCATATGTACGTTGCTTTGGATAAAAGCGTCTGCCAAATGACTAACTGTAATTGTAATCGTCAAGAGAGAATAAGAGTGTACCTGATTCAATGTATTACTTACCAGTCGCTTTGCAAACTCTTTATTTTCAGAGAGAAACCCATAACCAGGATGAACCTTCACAAAGAAAAAAATGCAAGATTTATTTATTTGTTTCAAATAGCTTTCAACAAAGCTATAGCTTTGGGATTTTATAACCATAGGTGTATTCTATAAATTATTCATTCATTCATTCATCTTCTAAACCCGCCTTATCCCTTTCAGGATTGCGGGGGGCTGGAGCCTATCCCAGCTGTCAACGGACGAGAGGCGGGGTACACCCTGGACCGGTCGCCAGTCGATCGCAAGGCAACATACACAGACATACAAACAGTCGCTCTGACACTCACACCTAAGGGCAATCTTAGAGTAACCAATTAACCTAATGAGCATGTTTTTGGTCTGTGGGAGGAAGTCGGAGTGCCCGGAGAGAACCCACGCATGCACGGGAAGAACATGCAAACTTCACACAGAAAGGCCCCCGCCCGACGCGGGGATCGAGCCGGTGACCTTCTTGCTGTGAGGCACGCGCACTACCTGCTGCGCCACCGTGCCGCCCCTTCTATAAATTAAAGGTAGAGAAATATTTGGCATCAAAAAATCTAATCAGATGCATTACTGGTACTGCTGAGGTATAGTTGTTTACAAGTGTTTACTAACTGCACAAAAGGTGAAACATGTGAATCATGCAGCCACGATTCACTGGTTAGAGGAACTGTGTGTTGCCTTTATGAGCATGCATATAAAAGCATATACACAGAATGCCATGCATGCCATTTTACCATAGTCACAGAAAGTAAAGAGCCGTAGAAAAGCTTACAGCTTGTGCTCCAGTTGCTCTGATGGCGTTCATGATGGCGTCCATGTTCAGGTAGCTCTTACTGGTTGGGGCGGGACCAACACACACTGCTTCATCAGCCATCTTTACATGAACCTACAGATACACACGCAGGCAACTTAAATCCAGATGTCATCATAAAAGTAGAAAGTGAGATACACACTTGATACATACACACTGATTGAAGACACTTAGAACAGTGATATGACAACTTTGGTTTCAACACAGACACTGGGATATGTAACATAAACATGTGTTTGACGTAACATCAAATCATCTGAGGTGTAACAATATCCAACAAAAACTAAAATGTTCTGTATTAACACAGAACAAAAAAATACATCTGTATAGTAAGTTACTATTGTTTCAGCTGTAACGTTTGATCTTTTTCAGTCCATGCTCCACCTGTCGACACTGCACTGGTCTCTGGAGATGGAGATTTTCTACTGCACTTTGTTAACGATTACCAGAACCAGGTAGAAACCAGGTGCTACTGTGATATCAACATTTCAAAGTTGGACATAAGTTACGACAGGAATAGATGTTGACAGGAATCTCCTGAGAAATACAGGGATCTAAATCTCAAATCTAAGTTTAACACTAGATGAACACAGATGGCACCTTACAGCATTGGAGTCTACATCACTGTGAACAGCGACAGACTGGATACCCATTTTCTGACAAGTCTTGATCACCTGATGGAAAAACACACAACATTAACACTGACACTTCACTCTGCAGTCAATGTTAAATACAACACCGAGAATTAAATCGTTAGGTACTGGTTGCTATAAGTCAAAAGCAGTAAAGCAAAGTTTGTGGCCAAAAAGTGTTTAAAAAATCTGCCCTCTTAAGGTTTTCTTCACAAGCTCCTCTATCTGGGGTGGTACGAGGTCAGGCTCCAGTGAGTGTACATATGTCTTGAGGTGTTGAACAGTAATCTGCCAACAGTTTCTGTAGGATTTGATTTCCAGTACATATCTGTCAGCCAGTCTTACTCTGCAAGCAATCTCTCCTCTGTTGGCGATGAGGATCTTGTCAAAGGTCTGTGGAAGGAAACATCACACAGATTTGATCTGTTCATCATTGACACAAGTAGGACTTTTTCTCCACCTATTTGTCAGAAAACTAGCAACACTTTTAACCCTAACTCCTGAGTAAGGCAATTTGTTTCAGGAGCACATAAATATAAATCATAAATTTGATTAAAAAAAACTAAACTTAAACTAAATTACACCTTGCCTCACAGTTCCTTCTGTATCTATCTGCAGCTGATTGCTGCACTGGTTAGTTAAACAGGAAGCAGAGAACTGTGCATTACCTTTTCACTGGGATTGTAGGTGGTGGAATATTGAGCGTTGCTGTGCACTACACAGCAGCTGGATTGGAATGAGGCATACTGTAAAAAACACAGATAGTGTGCAAAAGTGTATGTCATTCAGTACAACACGAGAGTTTTTACTGTGACATTTTTGAAATATACTTTACTGTATAGCAAGACTAAACTTAGAGGACAAGCAATGTCTCCACTTATTCAGTACAACATAAAATGACTTCTGTTGTGCTGAATGACAAGAGCCAAGTTATCATGTGTTTTTGGTAATTAAATGAATGTTCAGGCAAATAATTTTCACTTTTGCAACAAAGACAACATTGACATTCAGTAAATTCATTAAAAGTAAATCTGATCTCTCTTTCTGTGTCTCTCTGTCACTCTCTCTCTCATTACATTACACTACAGATGAAACCAGAAGTTTACAAACACTGTAAAAAAGAGACATCAACCTTTTTTTCCTCACTGCCTGGAATTAAATCAGACTAAACCTCTCCTGTTTTAGGTCAGTTAGGATTACCAAAATTATTTCTATTTACTAAATGCTGCAATAATGAGAGAGAGAATATTTCAGTGAAGTTTTTATTACTTTCTTCGAAGTCAGAAGTTTACAGACACAAAGATTACTATGTCTTTTAACAATGTGGGAAAGCCCAGATGATGATGACATGGGTTTGGGAGTTAACTGGCAACATTTGAGTTAATTGGAGGCACACCTGTGCATGTATTTTAAGGCCACACCTCAAACACACTGCTTCCTTGCTTGACATTATGGGAAAATCAAAAGAAATCAGCCAAGATATTAGGAAGGAGTTGTGGAGCTCCACAAGTCTGGTTCATCCTTAGGTGCAATTTCCAGATGCTTGAAGGTGCCACGTTCACTGTGCAAACAATTATCCGCAAATATAGACAACATAGGAATGTCCAGCCATTATACCGCTCAGGAAGGAGACAGGTTCTGTGTCCCAGAGATGAATGTATTTTGATCCGAAATGTGCAAACCAACCCCAGAACCAAAGCTAATGACCTTGTAAAGATGATGGCTGAAGCTGGTAAGAGTGTGTCATTATCCACAGTCAAATGAGTCCTGTACTGACATGGACTAAAGGGCCACTCAGCCAGGAAGAAGCCATTAGTCCAGAAGCAACATAAAACAGCCAGATTACAGTTTGCTAATGCACACAGGGACAAAGACCCTAATTTTTGGAGACATGTCCTGTGCTCTGACAAAACTAAAGCGGAACTGTTTGGCCATAATGTCTATCGTTGCATTTGGAGGAAAAAGGGGGAGGCTTGTAAACCTGGGAACACCATTTCAACTGTGATGTATGGGGGTGGCAGCATCATGTTGTGGGCCTGTTTTGCTGAAGGAAGAACTGGGGCACTTCATAAAATAGATGGTTTTGATCTGATTTAATTTCAGACAGTGAAGAAATAAAGGTTTATGTATCTTTTTTATGGTGTATGTCAACTTCTGGTTTCAACTGTATTTCATAGAAATGGATGTTTGTGATTCAAAATAATGAAACCCTGTCTAACAGTCAAAAGATATATAACAAAATTAAAAAAATATTTTTTTTTATTTACACAATGACTGACTGACAATCTTGTTTGATGAAGTGGGATTCCTTGTAATACATTTTTGAAGTTTTTTCAGTCTAACCACCTATCCTATCTAGCATTGTGTATCTCACAGCTTTAATTATCAAAATAATGAATTCAATGCAAACTTTCAGTAAACATCATTGTTACACTGATGACATTTACGTGCAGGATTTATAAAGGAATTATCTACATTATTCCTGAGAAACACCCCTGTAATGCTCAAAAGAATCTAAATAAGCTTTAAAATTAAATATTTTTCAGATTTTGATCATCAATTCCTATATTACTCTCTACAACAAAATAAAATATGTTTCAAGAAAAACTATATTTTCAGCAGGTTCAGGCTGTCATAAACTGACATGAATGACAACGTACAGTAAAATGCGAAAGTTTGGGCCCCCCAGTCAAACCTTCTATTACTGTGAATAGCTAAGCAAATAAAAGAAGACCTGATTTCCAAATGGCATGAAGTTAGAGATGGCACATTTCTTTTTCATCTTCCACAGTTTTAAATAACAAAAATAGAAAAGAGCCCAAAACAAATGTTTGGGCACCCTGCATGGTCAGTATTTAGTAACACCCACTTAACAGGTTAATTAACTATTTTAAAGAACAACTAAAGTGCAAAACAAATCATTTTACAAACCATGGTACTGTGTTTTAAGAATTCAAGTTTATTCTGTATTTATACCATTCCAGTTGCTATAATTGTGTTTAAGCAAAGTAGCTCAACCAGGTGATCAATAAGTGTCCACCGATAATTTGTAGCCATGGGGCCCCCTATTGGCCAGATCCAGTCTAGTAATGAGACCTTATCGAGGGTTCAAAAAGCATAGCAGCAGCAATTTAGGCTCTAAAGCGACCCAGAGAAGTCTTGCTCAGGGAAGTAAAATGCAGTTCCAGACGTTCAGACATTATTTAATAAATATGCGAATGACCCGGTTTATTGTAACTTTTCTCAGCCGGGAAAATTCACATGCTGGTCCAGAGTCAACGAAACATGCAGCCAGAAGAAAACAACTTTCGAATTGTTCGGTAAATAATTTGACGCTTACATTTTACATTTTGAACTGGCCTTTCGGCTGTTAAAATGAGTAAATGTCAAACACGTAACATATTTTCTACATCCGTTCGGCGCACAACCTGTCTGAAACAATGTCAAAGTTACACTTGACCAACACTTTGACAAACGGAACGCCAGATACCATCACTTACTTGGCAAGCAACATGTTTTTTCACAAATTTAGCAACGTGACTGGTTACTAAATAATAGGTTACCATCTAATCAGGGGAAATTCCGTGTGTGTGTTATCTTTATGTCTGGTCTGTCAAGTACGTTCAGGACCGTCTTTCTTGCCATCTGCAGATTATGGACTATGTTAACAGCTGTCATGCCATTCGCGTGCTGTTTGTAAACACACAGCTGCCATTTTTAACAAACTCGTTCTCTGCGGAATCAATCTGTGGACAGCTCACCTTTACAGTGAACAGCAGCCTGTTCAAGGATGGAGAGAGCCTATGCGCCGCCATGTTGCTAAACTGTGACCGTCAACCACACCACTGACGTGATGACGTTACAGCCTTAGGAGGACGACAGAGGTTATATATATATACATATATATATATATATATTTTTTTTTTTTACCCTAGGATGCCTCTGATTGGCTTACCCTAACCAGCCCAACCCATGTAGGCAACGAGTACTAGCCAATCAAAGGCAGAGCAGGATGGCTTATTCCTCAGTCACTCCCGGAAGAGCGGTGACGAAAGAGCGGGTCACTCCATGCACTTTTTTTCCTCTCGACCTTACTATAAAGCGCAGTTCTAAAAGTTCTTTGGAAGAGGAAATGCCAGACATAAAGTGTTTCTTTTGTCTTGGGGTGCATGCAATATCTGTCAAGAAACAAAATTCCATGTGAGGTAATTTTAGAAGAATAAGTTAGTAACTAACACTGTAACTGTTTTTCATCAAGAAAGGCTGTATGGCTCACAGTGTCAACACAAGAACCACACTAATGGTAGATTTACAAATGCTGTAGGCTTTTATTAAAAGAAATGGGCAGGTCATGAAGGCAACTTCGGTGGCCAAAATGCTTCAGCAGAATAATGTTTATGAAATCTGTAAAGAAGATTACGATAACAAAGGCCTTTGCCATCCAGTATTGATGGGGTTACTGCGTCTGACAATAATGCTGACCTGCGGAGAAAACTTTATAGCAACATTTCTAACTGTTGAGAGTGATGAATTTCATGTTGGTGATGTTTTGAGTGGTATGACTATTTATACCTGGTGAAATGTACCATGCCATTAAGAAATTGGCAGTGAACAAAGCATGTGGGCAGGGCCACACCAAGTAACAGCAGAACATCTGAAACATGCAAGCCATACAATCTCAGTGCTACTTGCAATGTGTTTTTCTGGATTATTAATGCATGGCATACTGCCTGTCTCTATGCTCTCTCTCTCTTCTTAGTGCCAGTGATCAAAGACAAAGCCAGTAAGATCCTGCATAGAAAATCAGCAATCAGTTGCCTTGGCTAATATACTTTCCAAAGGATTGGAATGAGTTCTCATGGATAGGCCTCAACAATACACACATTATACATTATACAACAGTTAGTTCCAACCAAGTAATTTGATTCGACAAGAGACATTCCATGAGTGCTGATGTAGAGTACAACAGGACTGGGACTTTTTACTGACATTATCACTCCGCCGGACAGGAGTTCTAATAACCATTAATTAATGTTGCATCAGTTGTTAACTATCTTAGATTGTGGCAAACTTCAGTTACACTTTGGACGCAACGGCAAAGAGGGGAATGGGGATCTCAAACCTGTCTCATTCATCCTTAAATGTGACAACAATGGAGCAAAATATTTCACCATGACGTTCAACAAAGAGACAAAAAATCATAAAGACCCACTGGAGAGAGACAGAGAAAACCGGAGGGGCTCTATGTATGAGGAGCGAGGAAATGCGCTCTGCCCGGTAGCGTCACTCAAAAATACCTAAAGAAAATTCCGCCTGATGCAAAGGCCCTGCATATACAGCCGAGCCTCGAGGAGGGTGACAGTGGCGACAGGCAGCTTCTGGTATACCGCTGTTCCCCTGGGAGTAAACCAGCCGTCACAGATGTTACCCAAGGAGGCAGGGACACACACGTCTTACACCAACCACAGTCTGAGAGCCACTGCCATACAGAAACTGTCTGATGCGGGACTTGAGGCGAGGGAGATCATGGCAGTGAGTGTACATAGGTGAGATGCTTTATATAAACAGACACAAACTACAATGTCAATTTTGAAGCGTCTGTCAACAGACTCTTATTTCAGTGGTTGCACAGTAAATGGAAACATTCAGATAAATGTAAATGATACAAAGTAGTGGTAATATGCAGACACAGAGCAGTAAACTTGTGTGTAGGAATTGTTTATGTGTTGCCTGGCAACAGCCTTGTCTCCCTTCCAGTTGCAGAACTATTTGTGATGGCGGAGCCAAATAAATGATTAAATAAACAAACAAATCATAATCTCTTGTCGCTTATTACTGATAACTAATAAAATGCACTTGTAGAGAATAGGCCTGTGGCCTCGTGCCTACGACCAAATCACACCAGTGCTGATATTCAGCACAACAGCACTCCCTCTCGTGTGATGTTGCTTAATTATAACCACTCACAGTTTTGTTTTAAAAATGAACATGACACAGACTTCATTCATTTTCTATACCCACCCTATCCCTTTCGATGTTGCGGGTGGCTGGAGCCTATCCCAGCTGTCGGTGGGCGACAGGGATACGCCCTGGACCGGTCGCCAGTCGATCACAGGGCAACATATACAGACAGACAACCATTCAACCATTCACGCTCACACTCACACCTAGGGACAATTTTAAGTCACCAATTAACCTAATGAGCATGTTTTTGGTCTGTGGGAGGAAGCCGGAGTGCCCGGAGAGAACCCACGCAAGCACGGGAAGAACATGCAAGCTTCGCACAGAATGGCCCCCGCCTGACCCGGGGATCGAACCGGTGACCTTCTTGCTGTGAGGGACGCGCACTACCTGCTGCGCCACTGTTCCACCGCCAAGTATAGAAGATACTATAATATTTGTGGTATTGTTTTTTTTTTTGTCTGTTTTGTGCAAACAGACCCAAATGAAATAAACTCAGACAAGGGAGGCAGGAGTTGAGTAACATGTAGATGGATTTTAATAGATGCTTCAAAGAATGCGCAACAGACGAATTCAGATGATGTAGACTAAAACTGGAGAGATGACTGAAGAAGAACAGGCTAGGCCAGGCCAGGCAAGCATCCAAATGCAGTAAGCTCATGAGGCACAGACAGACGGGGCATGGACTAAAGCAGGCAACAGTTTAGCACCTGAGCACAAAAAAACAAAGCCTTAGAAAGGCAGGTAAGCAGATAGGGGAGTAAATATCAAAAATACTTAAGTGATTCTTCTGAAGTCTCAGTCATTACGACAAAGATTAACTGATGATTTGAAAAGTACTGGGTGAAAACACAAGCGCTTATACTGTGTTAGTTGGTGAATCTTGATTGTCTGATTGTGAGCAGGTGAGCTCAGGAGAGGAGAAGAAGAAGAAGAAGAAGAATCGGAGGGACAATCCATTTTATTTGTCACACACAATTACATACATGCAACACACACGCCATGCAATTTTGGTGAAATTTGTCCTCCGCCTTTAACTCATCTGCCGAGAAGGAAGGCGACCAGGAGCGGTGGGCTGCGATCCGACCGGCGCCCGGGGACCCAATCTCTTTTGTCACCATTGGTCAGGTGGTGATTTTCTTGCATGTTTTCAGTGGGGGTATTTTTATGGATGATACCCCAGGCGAGCACGGGGAGAACATGCAAACTCCACACAGAAAGACGGAGGAGACTGGACAAAACCAGTCAGCCACACCCTGCTGTGAAACATACACATCAGACAGGGGAGAAACAGTGAGGAGATCGATAGAGAGGAAAACACAAAGACACATTTGGAAAAGGAGGGGAAAACTGCAGATCTCCACATATCTTTCCTGGATGTATCCAAAGCTTTAGACCAAATGAATCATGGTAAATTTTTTGTTTACAAGAGTAAGAGGTCCCCCTGTATCTGATAAGGACCTGGCTTGTGCAGTGCCAGTGTTCCAAACTGTGTGTGGAAGCCATCCATCCATCCATCCATTTTCTATACCCTGACTATACCTTTCGGGGTTGGGGGGTGGGGGCTGGAGCCTATCCCAGCTGTCGGCAGGTGGGAGGCAGGGTACACCCTGAGCCAGTCGCCAGCCGACTGCAGGGCAACATGTACAGACAAACAACCATTCATGCTCACACTCACACCTAAGGACAATTTTAAGTCACCAATTAACCTAATGAGCATGTTTTTGGTCTGTGGGAGGAAGCCAGTGCCTGGAGAGAACCCACGCATGCACAGGAAGAACATGCAAACAGAAAGACCCCGCCCGACCCGGGGATCGAACTAGCAACCTTCTTGCTGTGAGGCACACGCACTACCTGCTGCACCACTGTGCCACCCTTGTGTGGAAGCCAATATGCAAATTTCATATGTGTACAAATGCCTTTAAAACCACTCTTTTTAGACCCTACTGTACTCCATTCTCCAAAGCCCACTCTATAAAGTGCAGTCACAGTAAAGCAAAAATGAAATGGCTTCAGATGGCATTTAAGGATGCATTCAGAATCCTGCTCAAGCTCCCAAAATGGACAAGTAGCAATCATATGTTTGTGACTAGTAATGTTCCCACCTTTCATGCTTTGTTAAGGAATTTTATTTTGTATGTGACCATTTTAGTTTAAGGACTATGACCAAGTTCTTTACACTAGGTTTCTATGTAAAAGTCTTCACTCACGTAAACACTCAGGGCCAGTTTATACTGTATGACACACTGCCTTTTTTTTTTTTTTTTGGTTAACAGGTGGACGTAGGTCATCAAGTTAGGTGTGAAGGGGTTTCACACCCATCTGACCTATGCTGGGAAATGCAAATTGATGATGGATCCTGAAAAATGATAGTCCATGCTAACTTTACAAGCAGCTTATTGAAAACTATCTGAGTAGGCAGTTAATATTGATCCATTCAGCTGTCACTCCGTGTGACCTTAATGCACTGCTTTTTGTTTATGTGAATAATTGTCAGAGTCCTGAAGAAGTAAAACTATCCAGTAAATAACAAGAAAGAAGCCAAGAATTGAGGAAAGTTTGGAAACTTTGCATAAGAAAAAAGTTTATTTGTTTGCTTTGTATAGCTTTCCCCTCCCCTCCTCATCTCATGACCATGCAGATTTATAGGGCAACAGCTGATTTGAAATTGTTGTAAACTGTAGTTATGCTAAAGTTACTCAGATATTAGGGTTAGGGTTAGGGTTAGCTTTTTTTGTGGTTGATAGAAAATGGTCACAGATGAAATATTTAATTAATAAAATAAAAACTAAAATTAACAGTGAATACTTCCTCATTTAGCCTCAAGTGACTGCTTTCTTTACTTCTATGTATATATTTTTTGGAACATTTACATTAAAATAAAGATGTTTAGCCACAAAATAGTATGACTAACCAATATATGTCATCAATCTATGAAAAAAAAAACAAAAAAAACAAAAAAAAAACTCATTATTTAAAAACCAGTCCTAGACATGTAAAGACTGCTTAAGTAGTTGAGGTATACATGTCGCCGGCTACATGCAATATGTATGTGCTTAATAAAAGACTAATAATAAGTTTTAATATTTAAATTGTTTATTTGACAAATTACATTTTGTTGTGCATGAGAAAAACAATTCAATGAGGAATTCGTTATAGATTTTTTGTATTGCTCTGTAAAGACTGCATGTGATTCATGCTATAAACCAGTGAACCTGCATGAAATATGCAATTTTACTCACCATCAGTAAGTAACCTACCAGAAACTTTCTAGTGTCTCCAACCAGTAATGTGACTTACAATTATAATTTTTAAACATAATATAAAAAAAAACATAGAAATATGCTTTTCTGATATACTACTGGTTCAGTTTGTTTGTGAGGATCTTTTGGTTTAAGGGCCATGACCAGGTGCTTTACACTAAGTTTCTATGTAAAAGTCTTCACTTATGTAAATACTCAGGGCCAGTTTATATGACACACTGCCTTTTTCTTGTTTTAACAGATGGACATAGGTCATCAGGTATGTGTAAAGGGGTTTCACATGCATCTGTCATGTGCTGGGAAATGCACATTGATGATGGATCCTGAAAAATGTTTGTCTGCCCTAACCTTACAAGCAGCCTACTGGGAGGAATCTGAGTAGGCAGTAAACATCAATCCATTCGTTACTCTGTGAGTCCATTACGCACAACTGTGACTACAGTGCCCGAATCACTAATTTATCAAATGTTGCCGTATTAAATGTTAAAAGCAAGATCGGTGTATATAGAGCTCATATTAAATCAGGCTTTTCAAAAAGCTTTGCAATTCAAGACCTTATGAAACTGTTTATATGGAGAAATAATGTATCACTCTAATAATTGAAATTACGTTTATAAAAGCGCTACTGAGTTACATTATACAGAACACAGTGTATACTGTAAGTAATAGCACAATCGTTGAAATTGTAAGCAAACAATGTTTTACTACATAAGGTTACACCTTAAATTTGAAGTCCACCTCATAATTTCACCAGCAGCTATCTCCGCTACAATGGAGTGTGTGCCTGGGCAAAAGTATGCATGAGGTGTGCACATTGTTTTTGTGTAAGCTCCAGTTTATGTGCGGGAAGTGGGGTACGTTAACACATCTGGTTCACGGAGCCTATTCCAGCTAACATTGCATGCGAGGAATAGCCTACTATACCTGGACAAGTTATCAGTACAACACAGGACTAACGTATAGGCGACTGTGTGGACACAGATTTAAACTCACACATACACCCACAGGAAATTCCATTTTCCAATGAATCAGATCTGCACGTGTTTAGACACAGATACAGAGAAACCATGTAAACTTCACACAGAAAGGCCCCAGCAGGAGGATTCAAATCCAGGGCCTTCCACTGCTCCAATGTTCCAACTATGCAGATAACACAAACTTCATAAAATGGGTCCAAGCAGTTGCTTGCTCATATCTAGAGATTATTGCTGTTGGGAATTAAACATCAATGACATAATTCTGCCCTTGCTCTCAAATGTTGTTCTGCACTTAGTATAAAGTCTATGGACCCTCTATACTCTAGACTTCCAGCCTACTGTTTTAAGAGAAATTCGTGTTTCATTCGACATGTGTATTACTGTTGCTGTTTTGTCCATCATTCTTCTTAGTAAATTAATGTACTCACCAAATGAATAGCTTGGGAACATGGAGACTAAAAATGTTTTCAGCCAACCAATGTTAGCCACATGTATTTGGAAGAAAAACCAAAGATGAACAGTAAAATTATTCCCAAAACTATCCATTGTTGACATCCCAGTTTACAAACCCACTTCCTGCTTCAACCTTGACCCACTGTACTTACTGTGGTTGTGCACCCAGTTTTCTTGTGCAATGAGGGATTATTAGTGACACTTTGGTGCACTCACTTTCAGTTTTACCCTGGTTGTAAAAACCTGGGCCAGATGCATAAAACAGTGTAGATTCATGACTAAAACTGTGTATGCACAAAGACAGAATTATGCATGTTTAATCAGATTTACAAAGCCACATATATGCCTGATTCTGTTTTCTAAATCTCAGTCATTGTTGAACTGGGTCTGTGTTTGCTTGTCTCATTTTCACTCCCACAATTATCCATAAATGAATGCAAAAACACCCTTAAACATTTCCTTGCATATTGATCCTTCTGTTGCTCCACCAGTCTTTAAATCTGTTGATTAACTGCAATTTCACGAACTGGGTTGCATCACTGAGATTCTCCAACAGCAGCTGTCATTACACACAGCTGTAGCTATTAATAGAACCTGTATCACTAAGCCATCACATGCACCTGTAAATCATCTCAATCATCATTGTTAAACATCAGAAAGATGATCGCTGATTATTTCATAGAACTCATATTGAAACAGACTTTACAAATAATTTAAAATTAAGTTTATAAATGTGCCTTTGAGTAACAGAACATAGAACACTGTGGACTTCAAAGGCTCAAAGGCAACATGACTTCATGTCCACTTTATCATATCACCTGCAGCTATCTCTTGAGAACCATGTGTATGCCTGGTCTGAAGTATGCTGATGTGCACACATTCTCCTTTTATAAATACCAGTTATGGGTGAGAAATGGTGTTTGCATGGTTTTTGTGTGTATACATTGTTTATACACCTGGCCCCTGGGATCTTTCTCTAAAATTTTCTTTTTTTAAAAAAAATCCTCTGTCATTGTACATTTTAAGCAGTCTTCTTCGGGTAGGTTTTCTTTTATCCCAGCTTCAAATCCAGCTTGAAATGGGCTATGAGTGCATGGATAATGTACATTGGTAAATGTCACTTATTAACCATTAAAAGTGTTCTCAATGCAGTAACTTCAGATTTTTTCACGCTGTACCACAATCTTACACAAGACTTTCCACTTGTTTCCTTGATTCACTGTCACAGTATGCTTACATCAACACTCAAAAGATGTCACCTTTTATGGCTGCACCATTTGATCAAAAGGAAAATAGTAGAGGTCTTTTTTATTGAATACACATTGTCATGTTTAACAAATATGGATGTGACATATATGGTAATTTTGGTAACCTGGGGTCTTGACTAAAATGCAAATGGAGTGTAAACAGATGCAGGTGATCAACCGACTGAAAGGTCCACAGGGTTCAAAGCAAGACTAGTCCCACTGTCTCCAGGCTGCAGCTTCACTGCTGGCTGCTGTGTTGAATTAGAACGTGATCACATGAAACACTTTTGCACAAGTTACTCCCAATGGTTTATTAGTAAAGGCCTCAGTTTGCTTCACACAAAGTGCTCATCAGATTGCCAAACAACATCTGAAACCCCTTTTCTAACAGCAGAATCAGCTGCTTCAAACATTTTTTTTTTATAACTTTCAGACATTGTACACAGTAGTTTGTTTAAAGCACAATGAGGCCTTAACAGATTCACACTTGCCTCAATCCTGTGTGCCTGCTGTTTTGGACCTGCTGTGTCATCATGTGGACAGCGGACATCAGTGACAATTTAGCCCTTGAAATTAGGTGGAGCTCTTAGATAAATTGGTCAATAATCTGCCTCTCTAGAGAGGTCATCATGTACACACACCCTCTTCATATTCTTTAACAGCAGGCAGAGCAGTCACCAACATTCCCTGGTCCATTTGTACAATGTTATCTCCTTTGTTAGTTCAAGTTAGATAGCTAACACTGATTAGATAACTTGCAATTTTATGCTTAACATTTTGTTTGATAACCATAATGATGGAATTCCTCTTGGTCCTTCTGGCAACACATAAGCATTACTTTTGGTCCACAGACAGTGAAGATGTCCAAGCTGAGTCTTGTATTTGTGACAGAGTAAAACCTCTAATCGGATCACAGCCTTCTCCATTTTGGAAAGGCCATTGTTGTTGAACCATACAAGAGCTGGTTCTGGAAAATTACAGCAACTATGATTCCACAGAGCATTCTCTGGCCTGACCTGGCTCTGACAAGACATGATGTCTGTTTTTCACATCTAAATTCACTAGTCCCTCCACCCTACGTGATGTACTCCTCATCATCACTAGGTTCTGATTTAATGTGGTCTGGGTGAAGAAGAGGAAAGTGTGGAGATGTAGTCCTGGTACAGACATACCACTCCTTAATGTTAGACAATTGAGGTAAAGCTGGATTGACTGAGCGCTGGCTCCTCCGCGGGATCCTGCCACTCTGCTGCTTCTGGGACAGCTGGCTCTTCAGGCCTGAAAGGGAGAGATCAAGAGGCATTGACAATGGAGATGAACTCCGCAGCAGCAGCTTATGACCCACTTCGCTGGCTGAGCTGATATCCAATTCGTGATTGGACAGAAGAGGAAAATGAGCGTTTTTGTTGACATGTGATGGAGATAGACGGTTAATTTTAAGGTCGAGGGGCTCAATGAGAGCTTGATGAGGTTGTTCGAGCTGATGAGGGAAGGAGTCGTACACATCTTGGGGTTCAGAGGTAGGTGACGACTTGATGTGAACCTTCATGTGTTTCCGCAGAGAGCTGGGGTGGGTGTAGGACTTGGTACAGCCCATGGCCTTGCAGTCATAAGGCTTTGAGGCCGTGTGGACTTGTGAGTGCTTCTTTCGGTCGCTACTGTTGGCAAAGCGGCGCTCACAAAACTCACACTGGAATGGCTTCTCACCTGTAACACAAATACAACATCGTCATTATCACAGTCTAGAATGGGCCCCTAGCAACTGGTGTAGTTGATGGGATACTCTCCACTCTCCACCACTCACATATATTTGGACATACATATCTATTCTTTCTTTAATGCCAGTGAGTGCAATTTAACCTATGGTGTTTGAATGTAATGAGCTGCAAAGGAACTCTTTCTTGTATGTGTCTCTGTGTTCAGGTAAATGAGTTTTGGAAGGAGGGCATTAGTGAGAAATTCTGAGGATTCTTTGGAAATTTTATTTGCAAATGTTCCTACAGTACCCATGGTTTTCTTATTTCACTCGGTCCAATCAGATCTTAATCTCAGAGCAAAACACTTTAAAGTTTGTAAATTACAAGCAAAGTTATTTAACTTAATCTGGGTGAAATCTATAATAATTGATAACACTAGTGTCTCAGTTAACAATACTGTACAAGACTGAAAAAAATACCATACACTTTGAGGCAAACTGAGTGTTTATGAAGACAACATATTGGGAATGTTCTCATACATGAAGAATTGGGTGGGATATATAAATGCAATGGTATACCTTGCAAGAGGTAAGAAGTTGGTTTATTTGTTGACAGTCTGTGACAGACTGTGCTGGAAAATAGTGCAACAATTTAAGTTGCACCCATAAATGCAAGTTGAAACTCTTATTCAAAGAGGAAATTGTATGTAAACCAGATCGTTTATGAAGGCACCATGCTGAACGATATATACAGGTTTTGGAGCAACATATGCTGCCAAGTATACGTCTCTTTCAGGGAAGGCATTTTTTATTTCAGCAAAACAACGCCAAACCACATTCTGCACGTATTTCAACAGCATGGCTCTGGAGTGAAATAGTCCATGTGCTAAACTGGCCTGCCTGTAGTCCCAACTTGTCACCCTTTAGAAATGTTTGACACATTATGAAATATAAAATATGGCAAAGGTGATCCCAAACTGTTGAGCAGCTGAAATCGTGCATCAAGCAAGAATGCGAAAACATCCCACTTTCAAAATTACAGCAATTGGTCTCCTCGGTTCCCAATCACTTAATGAGTGTTGTTAAAAGAAGAGGTGGTGCAGCATAGTGGTAAACATGACCGTGTTTTGAAACGTGTTGCTGGCATCAAATTCTAAGCTAAGGTATGATTTTCAAAAACAACGAAATTCCTCAGTTTCAATATTTGATTTGTTGTCTTTGTGCTATGAACAATTAAATATGGGATTTCACTGCTTTACAAATCATCACATTCTGTTTGTATGTACGTTTTACAGTGTTCCAACTGGAAATGGGGTTGTATTTCTGTAAATGTCAATGTGGAAAATGTTCAAATCATGTTCACTTCCTCCCCTTCTTTTAAGAGTAATATTGTACATGACACAGGTGAAAACAGAAGAAAGGAAATGAAAAAGGGGTTTGCCACATTTTGCAGTTTACATGCTGTTAGAATAGATGTAATGGAGGATGTTTGTACATGGATGTGAAAAAGTGATTGCCCCCTTCCCGATTTCTTATTTTTTTGCATGTTTGTCACACTTGCTGTTTCAGATCATCAAACAAATTGAAATATTAACACCCCCCCCAAAATTAACTGTGGTTTATCACATCTTTAATTTATCACATAAATTAACTGTGGTTTATTACATCTTTGGAAAGCTGAGTTCAATTTCTCTAGCCACATCCAGGTCTGATGACTGCCACACCTGTTCTCAACCAAGAAATCACTTAAATAGGACCTGCCTGACAAAGCGAAATAGACCAAAAGATCCTCAAAAGCTAGACATCATGCTGCGGTCCAAAGATATTCAGGAACAAATGAGAAACAAAGTAATTGAGATCTATCAGTCTGGAAAAGGTTATAAAGCCATTTCTAAAGCTTTGGGACTCCAGCAAACCACAGGAAGAGCCATTATCCACAAAGGGCGAAAACATGGACAAGTGATGAACCAGCCGACCAAAATTATCCCAAGAGCACAGCGACGACTCATCCAAGAGGTCACAAAAGACCCCACAACAACATCCAAAGAAGTGCAGGCCTCACTGCTCTCTACTCCTCCCCGCATCTGAATCCATTTTTTTTCTCATTTTATTTCATTTTTTGTATATATTTTTGGCCCTCTTTTGTCTTCATCATGCCTTGTTTCTCTTCTGTATTCTATTTTGTGAATTTTCGACCCATATAAACATTATAAAGTTGCAGAGGAGTTGTTTATATTGATGTATAAATGTTGGTAAAACTAAATAAAAATTAAGTTAAAAAAAAAAACATCTTGATGATCCCTAAGACTTTTGGGAAAATACTCTGTGGACTGACAACACAAAAGTTGAACTTTTTGGAAGGTGTGTGTCCCATTACATCTGGCGTAAAAGTAACACAGCATTTCAGAAAAGGAGCATCTTATCCAAAACAGTAAAATATGGTGGTGGTAGTGTGATGGTCTTTGGCTGTTCTGCTGCTTCAGGACCTGAAAGACTTGCTGTGGTAAATGGAACCATGAATTCTGCTGTCTACCAAAAAATCCTTAAGGAGAATGTCCGGCCATCTGCTCATGACGTCAAACTGAATGCGCACTTGGGTTCTGCAGCAGGACAATAATCCAAAACACACCAGCAAGTCCACCTCTGAATGGCTTAAGAAAAGTAGTGCAAAAAGTGCATAGAGTCGGTGTTCAGTAAAGAGCTTGGTCTTTAGTCTTTTTCTAAAGATCGCAAGGGACTCTGCAGAACGAATGGAGTCAGGTAACTCGTTCCACCACTTGGGAACCACAGAAGAAAAGAGTCTAGCTAGAGACTTAGGGGTTTTTGGGTTCCTGGGCAGAGCGTAGTGAGCGGGAGGGAGCATAAACCTGAATGAGGGAGTTCAGGTAGGTCGGACCGGTTTTGGTGGCAATTTTGTATGCAAGCATCAAGGACTTATACTTGATGCAGGCAGCAACTGGGAGCCAGTGGAGGGATATGAACAGTGGAGTGACATGCAGTGAGCAGACCCGAGTCAAGCTGGATACCGATCTGTTGTTGTATAGAGGGACCGGCTGGGATGACAAGGAGCTCAGTCTTTGACAGGTTAAGCTGAAGGTGTCATTCCTTCATCCATGCCAAGATATTGGCGAGGCATGCCGATATGCAAGCCGAGACCGTGGGGAGTTGGACACTTCTTCTCTCCATGATACTGCAAAGGATCTCCCTGAGAGGTAGGACTCAAACCAGCAGAGAGCAGATCCGGAGAAACCAAGCTCAGCAAGTGTGGAGAGGAGGATTTGGTGGTTAACCATGTCAAAGGCAGCCGATAGGTCCAGCAATAGTAGAACAGAGGAGTGTCCAGTAGCCCTAGCTGATCGTAGTGTTTCCACTACAGATAAGAGCACAGTCTCTGTAGAGTGTCTGCATTTGAAACCAGTTTGGCTGGGGTCGTGCAGGTTGTTCTCAGAAAGGAATTCAGAGACCTGATTAAAGACTGTGCACTCAAGAGTCTTGGAAAGGAAAGAGAGGAGTGAAACTGGCCAGTAATTTTCAACCTGAGCTGGGTCAAGTGTAGGTTTCTTTAGCAGTGGGGTTACTCAGGCTTGTTTAAAAGCAGTGGGAAACACACCCATTGTAAGTGAGGAGTTGATCATGTGGGTTACAGTAGGAATAAGTGTGGACGAGATGGCCTGCAGGAGGTTGGAGGGTATGGGGTCCAGTGGACAGGTGGTGGGGCGAGAGTCGAGCAGAAGGTTGGAGACTCGCTCCTCTGTGACATGGGAAAATGAGGAGAGTGAGGCTTTGTTAGCTGGTGGTATCCTACTGAGTTGGTCAGGCTCAGAGAACTGGTTGCTGATGGTCGAAACCTTATCAGTGAAGAGGGAAGCAAAGTGATCTGCTGTGAGGGTAGTTGAGGGTGGAGGCGGTGGAGGGTTGAGTAGCGAATTAAAGCAGAGAATAGTTTCCGAGCGTCTTTGGCACTACTGATTTTCTCGTGATAACAAGTGGACTTAGTGCTTTTCAGGCAGGAGGAAAATGCAGACAGAAGAGTCTGATAGTCACTGAGGTCAGAGGGGTCTCTGGTTTTGCTCCATTTTCTCTTGGCTGCTCTGAGCACCGTCCGTTGCTCTCTGATGATATCGGTGAGCCTTGGACTGGTGGAGGTTTTACGAGCAGGTTTGGTTAAGAGTGGGCATAGAGGTGGCTAGTGAAGAGCAGAGTGCTTCTGTTGCTTCATTCACAGGGAGCGAGGAGAAAACACTGTGAGGAGGCATGGTTGCCAAGACCTCATTAGGGAGTTGAGCCGGTGTGACGGACCGGAAATTTCATCTGAAGGAGACCATTTGTGGTGGAGCTTGAGGATGCTCTGGTAAGGATACAGCGAATGCAATAAAAAAATGGCCTGATACATGTAGTGGGGTGACAGTTAGCTTAGCCATGCAGCAGTTTTGCATAGCAATTAAGTTAAGAGTATTGCCAGCTTTGTGTGTGGAAGCGGCCTGTCTTAGGTCAAATGAGGACAGCAACAAAAGGAAGTCGACCGCATGGGGTTTGTTAAGACGAATATTCATGCCTATCAGCCCCGACTTGGGTTGAGTTGAGGACGTCATCATCCACCTGCTCAACCGTGTCTACGCCCACCTGGACAAGCCGGCGAGCACTGTGAGGGTTAGGGTCCAGTGCATTCAACACCATTCGTCCTGCTCTACTGGGTGACAAACTGACAACTATGCAGGTGGATGCCCCCCTAGTGTCCTGGATTGTGGACTACCTGACTGGCAGACCACAGTATGTGTGCCTGCAACACTGTGTGTCAGACAGAGTGGTCAGCAACACTGAGGGGACTGTTCTCTCTCCCTTCCTCTTCACCCTCTACGGACTTCAACTATTGCACAGAGACCTGCCACCCTCAGAAGTTTTCTGATGACTCTGCAATAGTTGGATGTATCAGCAAGGGCGATGAAGATGAGTAGAGGGCTGCTGTGGACAACTTTGTCATATGGTGTAAGCAGAACCATCTGCAACTAAATGTGGCAAAGACTAAGGAACTGGTGGTGGACCTGAGGAGAACCAAGGCACCGGTGACCCCTGTTTCCATCCAGGGGGTCGGTGTGGACATTGTGGAGGATTACAATTACCTGGGGGTACATACTGACAATAAACTGGACTGGGCAAAGAACACTGACGCTCTCTACAGGAAGGGCCATGTCGTCTCCATTTTCTGAGGCGACTGAGGTCCTTCAACATCTGCCGGACTATGCTCAGGATCTTTTATGAGTCTGTGGTGGCAAGTGCTATTCTCTATGCTGTTGCGTGCTGGGGCAGCAGGCTGAGGATGGCGGACGCCAACAGACTCAACAAACTGATCCGCAAGGCCAGTGACGTTGTGGGGATGGAGTGTGACTCTCTGACGGTGGTGTCAGAGAGGAGAATGCTGAATAGCCAACGGACTATCTTGGACAACATCTCACACCCACTTCATGATGTGCTGGCCAGACACAGGAGTACGTTCAGTGAGAGACTCATCCCACCAAAACTCAAAGACTGAACGCTATAGGAAATCATTCCTGCCTGTGGCCATCAACCTGTACAACTCCTCCCTCTAAATGGCCCTTGGACTTTCACTGACTTTTCACTTTTCACTGCCTGATATTATACGGATACATATTTATACATATTTACGGATACATATATTTTCTTTCTCTTTTCTTTCCTTTCTAATTTCATTCTTGTATGGTGCACCTGCGACAAAAACAATTTCCCCTCGGGGATCAATAAAGGAATCTGAATCTGAATCTGAATGTCACCCATGACAATCAGTGGGGTTCCATCTTCAGGAATGGTTGAGAGTAGCATGTCCAGTTCAGCTATAAAGTTCCCCAGTAGCGCAGGTGGGCGATATACCACCAATACAGCTTAGTGGGAGTAGTAACCATGATTGCATGATATTCAAATGAGGAGCAGTCGCTTAGAGTAGTGAGCTTGGTGAATTTCCAGTTTTTGGAAATGAGTGCGCCTGTGCCACCTCCCCATCCATTAGGATGAGGTGTGTGGGAGAAAGTACAGTCAGCTGAAAGCGCAGCTGGTGTGGCTGTGTTTTCTGGACAGATCCAGGTTTCGGTCAGGGCTAGAATCTGAATTTGATGTAGCTTTACAAGTGCTTGGATAAATTCGGTTTTGTTTACAGCACATCCAAAAACCTAGCTTGCTCTGCTAGTGGTAATCTCAGTCTCTCTTTTATGAGTTAAGTGAAAATCCCCCCCTTTCAGGATTTCGCCGGCTAGCAACAGATAGAGGGCGTGACCCGTGTCAGCCGACCCTACTGTCAAAACTCAGAAAGTGAGAGCAAGTGCTCCGTGACACAACAACAACAACAATAACAAAGTCTGCTAACAGCCTAGCTCCTAGTGTGAGCCAGAAATAACAACAGAAAACACTTACTATTCAATTGCCAACTCCTGTCATCCAAAAACCTAGCTTGCTCTGATTATTATTTAAAATTGTTTGATCTGAAACACTTAAGTGTGACAAACATGCAAAACAATAAGAAAACAGGAAGGTGGCAAACACTTTTTCACACCACTGTATGTTGGAAAATTCACAATACCAATTCAACAAGTGACATGAGCTGAGTGTAAGTCAAAATAGCATGTTAATTCTTTCAGTGCTCGCTTAAAATTATGTTACCTCATGCTCACTTCCTGAATATGAATGGAAAAAAACTACTTCTCTCCTGGGAAGTTTGAGTCCGACAGAAGTGAAACATCCCTCATATCTATACCCCCAAGGAAAAGATGTCAGACGGTTCCTGCCACAGCCCAGTCCCCCATCGAATCATCTGGACTGCTTAACCCACAAGAATGATCAAGAATGAAGCTTCTGCTTCAAAGCCAAGGCTCCAAGTGACTGCATTCCTTTTCAGGTAGTGTGCCCAAATAACCTGGGGAGGTGTACTTTGAGACCTGGTGCCTGACTGCAGGGCAAATAGAGGAAGTCCTGTTCTGGTTGGAACAAATGTTTTGGATGTGGTTTGAAACATAAATATGAAACATATAGCCTGTCGGGAAACCAGTGTCAACAAACAAATGCATTGTGCAAATGCTCTTCTGATCGAAAAAATGTATAAGAAACTTTAAGTCAGCAAGAAGTGTGTTACCATATAGGCAAGCGAGAAAGCTGTTTTGACAGGGTATGCTACAAACATCTGCAGACCACATTGTGACAGAGACAGTGTTATGTAGGCAAGTTTTGTAGTGAGTGAGCTTATAGCTAAGAAGCTAAAACCTAATTCAGAGGGAAAATTGCGAAGGAATGGCTTGTTACTGTGGAGCTGCTGGCATCGAATGAAGTAAAACCGTTTCAGGGTGTCAGTTTGTCTGGAATAACTCATAAAGATGAAGGGAAAACATGATGTGGAAACTCAGTGATAGCAAGTGTTTCTGTGATTTGGCCTTCACGATGGACATTATTATGTACCTCTAAAAGCTGAACCTCAAGCTTCAGCCAGTTTCTGCAGGCTGTAATAAGTGCAACTGAAAAGGGGTAACTGCGGATTTTCCTACTCTGCTAGAACAAAAGCCTGCTGTGACATCTAAATATGCAAGTGAATTTGAAAATTCCTTCAGGCATTTGGCGAGAGGTTTCAGAACACAAAAAGTAAACAAAAGCATTATCATCAGTACCATCTGACATCACAGTGCCAACCACTGCAGAGGTTTATGTGATGGATAGTTTAATATGGCCAAGGCCACCTTGATACAATTGCTACCCTTGCCCCCCACGCCCCCTTGTCCTTGTTCTGATGTGGGCAGTCACTGACAAATTCTTTGACGACCTTTATAGAACACAGTGGTAACTGACAACAATCCCCTGACATGTCGTGACAGATGGTAAATGGTACATATGTATTTATATGATGCCTCTTCTAGTGACCCTAACCCTGACAGTCAACGCACTTTTACAAGTCTGCATTAAACCATTCACATGCACATTCTTACAGTGGCTAAGCCACTTGCTCATTGTGAGCGTTATTCATTCACACACTCACACACCAATGGCACAGCACTAGGGGCAATTTGTCTGTGTATGCAGGGATCACGGATACTTCGACATGTAGGCTGTCGTGGCCAGGGATTGTACCACTGACCTTCTATAGACGACTGCTCTACCTCCACAGCTGCCCCATGGCAACTGCTAAGCTGGATGTGGCAGGACATCAGTGGTTGGCTGCTCACTCAACCTTTGATTTCCACATACAATATAGAGCTGGAAAGACAAATCGGGTGGAACAGATTACAAATCTGAGGATGAGAACAATCAGATAGAGCAGTTCGTATCTCAGTAAAGGCTGTCTATCAGAAGCATCTCAAAGAAGGCATTGTGGAATCATTTCTTCATCTATAATGGATAACCTGAACAGCTGCATAGTGACCAAAATTTCAAATTCCCACTCATAAAAGAGTTTTGTAGTATGCTTGGGATAAAGAAAACCTTGATAACTCCATATCCCTCCAGTGGAGAGATGTAACAAAACACTTCTTGCCACAATACAACTGGATACTCTCCATACCAACTAATGTTTGGGAAACAACCCAATTTACCAATCGACGTTGCTTTTGAAGTCAAGCCTGAAGACAGGGGAAAAGAATCCTACATCAAAAACTTCAAAGAAAGTCTCACAGAGAGCTACTGGACAGCAAACAATAACAGTGCAAGCAGTCAGAAAGTCTAAGTTGGAAGATGGAGATCATATCCGAGTGAGGAATGTTTGAATCCTTGGGAAACACAAAACAGCCACCAGATGGGGCCAGACTATCTACAGTGTAGTAAAGCAAGAGAGGGACCTGCCCGTTAATGTCATAGCTCCTTGTGACACTTGATGTCACTGATAGAGTGTTGCATCATGACTTGTTGCTACCCCATGGCTTCCTACTCTCTGCTGTTGTAGAGCAAGAGCCCTGCATACACAGACAATCAAGATATTCTAAGGTTTTGCAATCTGACAACTGAAAAAAAAGGGTGACCAATTAACTGTGACCAACAGCTGGGCAAGCCCATTACAGACAGAGTTGAAGAATCAGTGGAAGAATATAGTCTTTATCCAGAGACACCACCTTTCCAGCTACAGGAATCCAGGGAGAGAAGTGACAGCATAACAGTTGACAATGAGCCAGCAGTTGAGGCTGTGGAAGCTCAGGAACCCAAAGAGCTGGAGGAAACAGGAGAGGGGAGGAGGTCTCCCTGATGTGAATGAGGATCACAAAGAGGGAGCAGATTAGATAGAAAATGTGGCAAGGAGGGGATCTGCAAGAGAGAGAACCCACCCTAAAAGACACACAAACCCATCATTAGGGAAACATCTAGTTAAAGTTTGAGAAGGCCTTCACTGATGAAGAAAAATGACTTAAAACACTTTTTTTTAACACGTTAAACAAACACACTGATGAGAAACTCAAGGTGAGACTACTACTCTCTTCTTGTCACTAGATACACTGCAGACACAGCAGATGACAGAAAGAGAAGGTCATACTAAACAGACAAATATTAGCTTTTTCTGGCTGAAAAATGTTTAATATTACTTATAAAATGGAAGCTAAAAAACTACAAGGACGCTGGGCTTTCTCATAGATAATACCATCAAGCAAATCATGTTTAGGAAAAAGTACACAAAGGGCAACCATCTACTGCAAACATCCCTTAGAAACTGAGTAAAATTATCTGACAATTGCCTGATCACTGTCAGTAATCAATATAAACACGCAATATGGGACTGTAAACCATAAATCAAACCAATAACTAACCGCAGTCAATGAATGTCTGACAACCATATCATACTTTAGCGGTTGTCAGTGTTTCTGTATTAAAAAATATACTTACATTAAAAATTAAATAAATTGAAGTTCCCTACACTCTTAAGGGAAAACAAACTTCCTTTAAATATGAAATATTAACAGTTCCTTGTGTGTCTACAAAAACACATTACTCTAGAAACGCAACATAAAAAGCATCATATGTCAACAGCCTTCTTGTCATTTGGCATAAAGATACAATGTATTTGTGGACAAACTTTACAGACTTCCTCTTCCTACTAGCCACCATGGGTCAGCTGCACTATGTTAGTGGGGGGCAACCGTTGGAATGAGAGGTGAACCATTCCAAAAATTAAGATTTCTCACTAAAATATGGGCTGCTCAGTATATCGGATACAAGACAAATTTAACACTAAATCATAACACTGTTAATTCACCATGTAACACTGTTAATTCACTGTTTAGGGGAAAAAAACACTACTAATGCATACCTATCAACATCACTGGAAATTGATTACTGAACGCCATATACAGATAAGTGGTAAGTCAAATCTTACAACAACTTATAAACTCTATGTACCTTTGTAGTTAGGAAATACTATGCAGCAATTGCTTGTCAACTTTAAAACACGTGTATGAATACTTATGTTGTATAGTGGTCAGCTGCTTGTACTTATCAGATAACATTAATTGTTAGCTTGGCTACTGTTGATGTCCATTGTGATGATGGACAGATGGCAAACACTTGTTTATTTGCTGCATCGCATATAGTTTTACATGCGGAAATCAACAGACAACTTTCCTTTAAGGGCAGTTCAAGACAACCCAACTGGCTGCATCATAGAAGGCGCGTTATGGCCACACCACAGAGTATCCACAGCACTGGCCATTTGGCTGTGGTATAACTACTGCCCTGAGATGCTCCTAATTGAACTAAAATGTTGTAGTTGACTGAAGAAAAAAACTTGTGACTTGACAGAACTGAACTAAATTTTTTTTCATGGAAGATCCAACAAGAGATACATTTAAGTTAATTTGTTTGTTTTTTAAAGGCCTTGTTTTTTGAAGGGTGAACTCAAATAGTTTTCAGGGAATTGTTTTTTAGTTTTTTTTGTAAATAATGTATGTTGTTACATATAGCAGTAGTTGTGTTTTACTTATCCACCTGATAGAGCCTAGATTCTAGATATTGGTGTAATACTATGCGATTGGCGTCAAACCCATTCTATTGTAACTAGTGGTTACAATTACAGGGGAAATTAAGAGATTATAGGTTGAGCTTTAAAATTCAACACAATTCAGTTTCAATAAAACAGTGGGATGGAATTCCTCCGATTCATTTTTGCATACATTCATTTTGGTGCTATTCTGCTACAACAAAAACAGAGTGTGTGTCTGGCAGAAACCTAGCAGAAACGTCAGTCAAGACAGGCCTCACCATCAACACAGATAAGAGTGCATCAACACCAGTGATTACCCATCCAACGAGAAGGACTAGAAGGCATTAGCACCTTCAACTACCATGGAAGTGTTGTGAGAAAAGATAGAGGGACAGATGCAGACATTCAAGATCAAATTGGGAAGGCTAGAACAGCTTTTGTTACACAAAGGAAATATGCCAAAACACCAAGCTCTGGATATACAACACCAATGATAAGTCAGTGCTGATCTATGGTTCAGAAATATGGAGATTAATAAAATTGTCCACCAACAAAGTCCAAACCTTCGTCAACAAGTGCGTAAGAACCGTCTTAAAGATACAATGGTCAAACAAATGAAGATCTGTGGGAGAGAACAAACAAAGAGAAAGCACACATCCAGATGAGGAAAACGAAGTGGGGCTGAATTAGACATGGAAGACCTTCCTTCCACCAAAACCAATGTAACTAGACAGTCTCCAAGAGAAAATGAGGGCAATCCAGACTCACAAAACATTTCCTAATTACAGGTCAATGTAACACTGTCGTGCTTATCACATAACATTCACACACGTGTGCGCGCACGCGCGCGTGCACACACACGCACAGATTTTTGTGTGTGTTTTTATTTCCTCATTTAAATGTATTGTGTGGGTTATTTGTGTTTAAATATGATTGAAAAAATGTCCTTGCTTTTTAGCTACTTTAAGCATTGCATTATTTCAGTGGTCCCGTAGAAATCCATAGAAATTTGGGGTCATTTGGAAGCTGCAGTTTAAAAGTCCTGCTGAGAAGTATTGCATTATACTGCAAAGTGTTATTTTGTCCACCCAATTTACATGAATGTAGATGGTACCACATTCTACTAAGACACCCTTGCCAAAGGGTTTATACATTCTAACTAATGGGTTTGTAAAATGTAATTTAAAACCTGTTATCTGCCATTAATAAGACCATTTTAGGGTTGCAAGGTTGTGGAAATTCTCCATGGCTGGCATTTAACCTCCTCCTTCATTGCACTTGCTTTGTCTTTTTAGTTCATGAGATTTCTCACTTTATAAAACACCAACAATTAACATGAGTCAGGCACTTTTTGCTAGTTAGTTCAAATAATACATAATCAAGTCTTCAGTTGTTAAAGACGGTTGTTAATTAATGGATTTTGGTGGGGAGTCCTGGAAGCCTAAAAGTTTAAGATAAGCATGTGATCATTATGACAACATCATTCGTGTCTGTTTACAGACCTATGATGAATATCCTTGACACTCTCTTGGGTTACCCCCTAAAAGATACTGAAAGACAACAGTCAAAGGGATTGTTCATAACTTGTAAACTCAAAGGCAGCTCTTATTGATCTATAATAACTGATCTATACAGTATTATTAAATTATTTATTAACCATTAATAAAGCCATTAATTAAAGCTTATAAACATAAAAGTCTGGGTAGAAAGCAGCATTGGGTACTCTACTTGTCTCACTGATATAGTATCACTGATATTGTATCACTATGATAAATCTGACAACTGGGTATACTAATAACTTTGCAACCTGTCACAATAGGCCTATGTGATTTGTCTGATTCTGGGAAATTAGAACCACAACACAATTTCTGCAAACTACATTTTCAGGCAGACTTGGAATTAAAATGATGATTACAGCCTATGTGTAGCCTTTGCCTCAATCCACTAATTTATTTTATATAGATCTGCGTATACTCAATTTCAATCGATTCTGTACTCCTTTTCTCTTTCTCATAATCCAACTGCTTTCTACTGCTTCCTGTCACCTTGCATGACTCCTGAGCTGCAGTTTCGACCCGTAATTCCTCTAGGAAACAAGGGAGCAATAAAGGACGGGTGTGAATCGACACTGAACCGAGCCTACATAAACATGGAGGCGATTCTCAACAAACTGGGAACGCTCTCTATAAACCTCTGTTCTCCATCTCTGTCAGGAGGCTGCAGGCTTGACCGATGACGCGGATTTAAATATTAGAATGATTGTCACAGCGCTCTCTGAGTATACTCATAGAACCATAAAATCCTACCAGTGTGCGTGCGCGTGTGGATCTTGAGGTTCTCGGAGCGTGCAAACATCTTGCCGCAGTTGGGAAATGCGCATAAAAAAGGCTTCTCCCCGGTGTGCACGCGAATGTGGTTAATGAGTTTGTATTTGGCTTTGAATGCCTTCCCGCCGCGCATGCACTCGTCCCACATACAGACATGACTTAGGGTCTCGAGCCCCGCTGCAACATGCTCGGTGGTGACGTGGTCCACCAGTTCGTGCATGGAGCTGAAAGTTTGGTCGCAGACGGATGTCGCCGTCCGCCCAAGCCTCTGCCTCGAGGAAGTTCGATCAATCCATTTACAAACCAGCTCCGTTTTGACGGTGGGGCCTTTAGAGAAATCCAGCAGGCCGTCCATCCCACCGCCGGTACCACTGTCGGTACAAGCGGAGATACTAGTGGCTCTCGGCTGGGGCGGCGAGACGATGCTAGAAGCCCCGGAGTTGTTGTTCCCCAGCGGAGAGACGAGGCCATTGTGCCTGGCCACTACAGCCACCCGTTTCATGCTCAGCACGGCGGGCTGCCCCGCTCCTGTCGCCAACTACAATCCTCTCTTTCACGTAAAATGAGTTCAGTTGAAGTGGCAAAGCGTTCAGCGCTGTCCTGCTTCCTTCCTGTGTATTTTGGTGAAAAGGAGAGCGCATGCGGCAGTGTCTTTACCCCCTGCTGCTCGGTGTTAGATCCCGAGAGTCAGAGCCTCCAAGCTTTTATTTACTGTGAATGGAGGTGAACAGAGTCGACTGAATACAGCAGGCCACGACCCAACACTGTGTAGCGGCACCCTTGTCTCCTTTCCTTACCCGCTCCTTCATTCCTTCTTTTTTTTTTTTCTTTTTTTTTTCTGCCACACCAACAAAGTTATGGTCAAACGTAGGAGTAAGCAAATTCACAGCCAGTCGTTAGACTCTGTTACTCTGTTCATGTGACAAACCAAAGTCAACCCAACATTTGTAAATTTGTGGTGAGAAAATTTGAAAACTAGTAAGTAGTACTGTAATATGTATAAGCTAATATTTGTGTAACCATGATTAAGATCACACATTTTAAGTCACAGTAAGCCAGTTCCAGATTTTTACCATAAAGAGCTATTTTAATAGGTTTCACTATTATTCCCATTAGTTAGATCACAGGGGACTCATCAGTTTCATTGCTGTTATTATTTTTTCTTTTTATTATTATCAATGATACTTTTGAAAAGGCTAAAACCGTTAATGAATCTATAATCCTGTAGAATATAGAATATAATAAACCGTCCTGCCAGGCGTAGCATTAGGGGTGGGCCTGACGGGTCTGGGCCCACCCACTTGTACAACTGGCCGACCCTAAGTGACTTGCAGAATTTTCTTAACATATATGTTTAATGATTAAAATCGGATCAGCATTTTAATAAAACCCTTAAAACAAAAACGTTTCCATTTGGAAAAAAAAAAAAAAAAAAATACAACACTTATTCGGCTATTATCAAGTGAGGTCCAGTCGAGTCACAGCGGGCCATCATTGGTCACCCCAGACATGTTACACTTGTGCACGCACGTCACAATCTGGCAGTTGTTCGCCAAAAAATGGTGACTGAGACGGGCAGTGGATTCTATATTGTAGGCACAGGCTGCTGTGCGTTTTTAGTCAGGCTTTCGCCTTCTGTTTTATGTTGAATACAGGAACATGTCATTTTCCAACTATGTAGAAGCTGTGTATTTAAGAAATTATATCATTGCTTTTTTATACCTGCAAATGCATTTCCCATCAAAACTAGAACTTCTGGAAAATGTAGACAATACGGGAGGTAGAGCTAAATACTCTTGCATGACTTGACTGTCTTCAGATTACCTTCACAGACAGTAGAGGTCATGAATGAAAAGCGCAGCGCACCGCACCACGCTCTCTCTCCTGTTAAAAGTCATTGTAGCTCACCCAGTACTCTGATCGCTCTGTTTCTCCCTCTCCTTGCAATCAATTTAAAGAGTAATGCAGTCAGATCAAACAAAAATGAATTAACAGGCAGTAAAATGTCTGTTTTCGTAATGAAGTGATGTACTGATCTACTTGATCCATAGTGAAAATATAGATAACGAGATAAGCCGCGTGTGCCACTTGTAATAAATACAAACTGTCTTGGTGAAATAATGAGCCACGGCATTGAAAATGTTTTTTAAAAAGATTTTGAACATGTCATAATCAGCTAGATGTACTAGTCACCCTCCACAGCATAATACCAGTTATTTTTGTTTAAATGAGACTACTAGTTGGAAACAGTGTTAACTTTTGTAATTAAGAGGCCCACCCAAAGAAACTGTGGCCCACCCCAAATTGAAACACTGTGCCTGCGCCCTGCCATGAAATGCCACTGTTTTCCAGAAATGACTAAAACACATCAAAGAACCATACTGTTGTTTTTGGACTTTTCTTCATCACAAACACCAAAATGATTTCCTGAATGAAAGGTAAGGGGGTGCTGGTCTTTGCACTAAAACAGAGGATAAAAGTAAGTTAATACACCATAATAAATGTAATAATAATAATAATAATAATAATAATCATAATCATAATAATAGTAACCAAAGGTGTTACGATTCTACTGACCTGTTCTCTCCTAGTGTGTCTTCTTGTCCTTTCCCTGGTGTTATTGTTGCCTGTCTGTTCTCTCTCTCTGTCTGTGCAGTTGGGTGTTCCCCTACACAAATCAGCTCTGCCTCCTCAGGGTTTCACCTTACATGCATGTTCCTGATTAGGCACAGTATTTGAGAGAGCTCTCTCCGACCTGGGCCAGATTATCCTGAACCCATGGTGGTGTCTGGTTGTTCTCATTGTGAGTACTGCTCTTCATTCTCTCCTCTCCTCTTCTCCTGAAGTTTGCTAATGCTAACTGTATTTAAACTGCCACTAATACCGTGCTCCTGTGTTACAGTGTCTACCTGCCACTTCAGCGCGTGCCTTGCCTCAAACCCGCTTCATCGGAGCTCTCTTTGTTCTCTCCCACTCCTTTTGAGTGTGCCTTTTGTTTGGTTTCTCCCCACTCCTTATGAGTGCGTCTTCTGTTGCAATTTTTGTATTAATAAATTCTGTTTAACCGTATTTTACTGTCTCGGGTCTGCATCCTTGGGTCCAAACAAATTTACCGGGCAAAAGCCTAACAAAAGGATCTACAAGGTAGTTGACTACTTTGAAATGCAATGTTCTGCATAGATGTGTGTAGTTCACTATTGGCAGTCTCTAAAAGTGGTGACAAAATGCAGCTGAATGGTTACAGTCTCAAGACCTGCACAAAGCATTAACCATAGGACTGCTGGATTAGATTATAGAACTGGGCACAAGGGTGAAAGAAGAAAAAGAATGGTGTAGAGAATAAAGCCATTATATTATGAGAATAAAATTGCAATTTGAAGTGAATTCTTAATTTAAAATTCATAGACAAAAGCTATGTGACTAAAGGGATAATACTTTTAAAATGTAATGTAGAGGGATAATAATACCAATTAGCAAAATTTTCTTAAAAAATGAAAAGTGAAAGTCTCACCTAGAATAGTCACTTTCAATTTGTTACCTTGTTAAATGAGAATTACTACAGCCACGTTTGTCAGATAAATGTAGAGGAGCAAAAAGTACAGTATTTCTTCCTAAAATGTAGTGCAGCAGAAGTATATCATAGCATTAAATGGAAATACTCAACCAAAGTACAAGCACTTGAGTGAAGTACTTTGTCACCTTCCCACTGTAGCTGTCTGTCAGTCTATATGTCAACATGTCTCACCATCAGTAATAATAAATTAAGTCAGTAAAATAATATCTGAGTGGCATTGCTGAACAAGAGTGAGTTGGCTAGAGCACACTGTGGACTGGTGTGGAAAAACTGTCAAGGTCGAGGTAGTAATTAGGACTCAGACGCAGACTCAGATGTGGAGTGGCCGGTTAATGATTTATTTCGCACAATGATCTTGCAGACACTCAAGTGGATGGTATGCTCAAGAGTTCCTAGAGTGGTGAGGACGGCACAGGATCAGGAGAAGACGAATGGATCCTGAGGACGTAGTGGAGGGTAGTGTAGCGACAAAGAGTCTCCGTAAGGCGAGATGACACGTGGTGGTGAGGCGCAGTTGAGCAACACGGGTGGCGGTGTGGGCTAGAGGCAGGAGGCTGAGGGTGGTCCAGCGGTGAGGAGGCAGGGATGCTGAAGCAGGGAGCAGGATGCTGGTAGTGGGAACAGGTGGACCCTCCGTGGGGGGTGAAGAACAAAACAGCCGGTGAGAAATCACAAGGCTCACAAGGTTTATCTTTCTAGAGAGTATATTCTTAAGTTTCACTAGAGAACACTTAGAGGGCAATGCAGACCAAGCTCCTGCTCCGGTTGTACAGGGACTGTACAGCCCTCAGCAAAGGGCCTCCAACCCCATACTCCCGGAGTACCTCCCACAGAATGACGCGAGGGACACGGTTGAATGCCTTCTCCAAGTCCACAAAACACATGTGGACTGGTTGGGCAAACTCCCATGAACCCTCAAGCACCCTGTGGAGGATATAGAGCTGGTCCAGTGTTCCACGGCCAGGACGAAAACCACCTTGTTCCTCCTGAATCCTAGGTTCGACTATCGGCCTGATTCTCCTCTCCAGTACCCTGGAATAGACTTTCCCAGGGAGGCTGAGGAGTGTGATCCCCTGATAGTTGGAACACACCCTGCGGTCCCCCTTTTTAAAAAGAGGGACCACCACCCCAGTCTGCCAGTCCAGAGGCACCGTCCCTGACTGCCACATGATATTGCAGTGGAGGAGTTTAAGTATCTTGGGATCCTGTTCACAAGTGAGGGAAGGATGGAGCATGAGATTGACAGGTGGATTGGTGCAGCAGCAACAGTAATGCAGCCACTGTACTGGTCTGTCGTGGTGAAGAAGGAGCTGAGCCGAAAGGCGAAGCTCTCAATTGACCGGTCAATCTACGTTCCTACCCTCACCTATGGTCATGAACTTTGGGTCATGAAATGAGTTTCCTCTGCAGGGTGTCAGGGTGCTCCCTTAGAGATAGGGTGAGGAGCTCTGTCACCTGGGAGGAGCTCAGAGTAGAGTCGCTGCTCCTCCACATCGAGAGGAGTCAGCTGAGGTGGCTCAGGCATCTCTATCAGATGCCCCCTGGGCGCCTCCCTAGGGAGGTGTTCGAGGCATGTCCCATCGGGAGGAGGCCCAGAGGAAGACCCAGGACACACTAGAGTGATTATGTCGCTCGGCTGGCCTGGGAATGCCTCGGGATCCCCCCGGAAGAGCTAGGGGAAGTGTCCAGGGAGAGGGAAGTTTGGACGTCATTGCTCAGACTGCTCCCCCCGTGACCCGGTCCCGGATGAAGTGGGAGAAAATGGATGGATTGACACTTAGAGGGCAGACTATACCACTGAGAGGCGGAAATAATTTGGCGACGAGCCCTCCGCTGTTCGCTGTCTTTATCCCGTCCGGGATTGAGATGGGAACCAGCTATGTCAGTGCCAGCTCCCAAACTCCGCCCACCCTCAGCCAAAAGAGGACAAAACGAAAAGACAAGCACCACACAACTACACAGGAAACTAAAAAACACATTTCGCACCAATCATAACAAAAACATCAAGACCTCAAGGGCTGCAAATTATTTTCCCAATCAAATAAAATGCCTATTATTTTCTTGATTCATCGCTTGATCAAAAAAATCATGAAAATAAAATAAAATAAAAAAAAAACAAAAAAACAATACGAATTTCTAAATCCCAAAAAGACTTTGGAGGATTTTGGATATCTATTATGTATATACAGCTCTGAAAAAAATTAAGAGACCATTGCAAAATGACCAGTTTCTCTGATTTTACTACTTATGGGTATGTGTTTGAGTAAAATGAACTTTTTTGTTTTATTCTATAAACTACTGACAACAATTCTCCCAAATTCCAATTAAAAATATTGTCATTTAGAGCATTTATGTGCAGAAAATGACAAATGGTCAAAATGACAAAAAAAGATGGAGTGTTTTCAGACCTCAAATAACACAAAGAAAACAAGTTCATATTCATTTTTAAACAACACAATACTAATGTTTTAAATTAGGAAGAGTTCAGTTCATTGACCTAGCTGTGTGGCATGGAGCATTCTCCTGCTGGAAAAACCAATCCTCAGAGTTGGGGAACACTGTCAGAGCAGAGGGACGAAAGTTTTCATCAAGGATAACCTTGTACGTGGCTAGATTCATGCGTCCTTCGCCAAGACGAATCTGCCCAATTCCAGTCTTGCTGAAGCATCCCCAGATCATCACCAATCTTCCACCCAATTTCACAGTGGGTGCAAGACGCTGTGGCTTGTAAGCCTCTCCAGGTGTTGGGCAAAGCTGAGAATTGGACTCATAAGAATGAGTTTCACAGGTGTTTATTTCTCTTCTTGTAAATCCGGACGAAGGAGAGGAGTTGCTACCCTTCTATCAGGCAAACTACACTTTAAAAAAATATCTGAGATAAGTGATAAGGAGGGACAATTTATCTTAGTGAGGGGAAACACTGAAGGTAACCCAATCACACTGTTAAATGTACATGCACCACCTGAAAGTGATATCCATCTCTTCAAGAAAATTGTTGATATGATATCAGAGACATTAGACCTTCTAATCTGTGGGGGAGATCTAAATATACACTTACAGTCAAAACTAGACACCTCTAATTAAAAAGCACAAGACACGAAGACACTAATTAAGAAAGTTAATAAATTATTTGAGGAGCTTAGTCTAATTGATATATGGAGAGACCTACTTCCTAAACAAAGGGATTCTACTCATTACTCCTCACCCCACTCATTATACACAAGAATAGATTATTTTATAACATTCAGAAAAGACAAGGACAAAATAAACACTTGTGAAATTGGGACAAAAGATTTAAGTGACCACGCACCTGTTTACCTGTCTGTTGACCTAAACCTACAACCAAAAACTAATAATTGGAAGCTAAATTCAGGTCTACTCAATGATCCTCACTGTAAAGAAGAGACTAAAAGGGAGATCCAGTTTTGCTTGGAAATTCATGACAATGGTGATGTGTCCCCTCCTATACAGCCCTAAATCTAAATCTAAATCTAAATCTAAATCTAAATCTAAATAAAGGCATCAGTTGATAGAGCTGCAGTTATGGCCCGAATTGCTGCCTTACAGGAAAGATGCACTGGAGGCACAGGAGCAACACAAAAAAAGGAACAACTGGAGCTGGAGACCGAGCTCACTGTTTCAGATGCTAAGTTGGCAGTTTTGCAGGCTATGGACAGACAAAGACTCTCTCAGGCACCAACTGATGGCATGAACACTTATTTTGAAAAGGAAAGGAGGAAACTGATACAAGACACACTTAATCCCATGGCAAAGAAGAAATTATTTCTCCGCATTTGACCCATTCATCATGATTGGTCAATGCCACAGAGCAAACAACAACCACAAATAAAGCACAATAAATCACACAAGCAAATGTCTATGGAAACATTAAGTGTGTTGCAGCCCAATAAAACACCTGCATGGATAACACAAAACAGGAGGCCACACATGGATCATCGACAAAATGATCAGACTGCATTTGGTGATATTGTCAGTATAATGTGCAAACAAAATGAAATCACATTTGCAAGCTTATGCTTTGTTTCTGCATGGATGTGTCAATGTAATGGAAGACCTACCTTATATGCAGGAACTGACATGCCAAGCAACATGAAACATGCTATTTCCAAGTTGCCATACAAACTGAAAAGTGGAGATCTGGGGGTATTCCAGAAAGCGGGTTATGTGAAAACTCAGAGTAAGTAAGAGATGAGGGAAACTCTGAGTTATCCATTCCAGAAAGAGAGGTAACTGAAACTCTGAGTCAGTCACCATGGTAACAGACTCTGTGAACATAACCTGCTCACTGGCAGGTTTACTATAAGAAACCCTGAGTTTGTACCTGTCTCCTCCCACCAGAAGAAAGCTGTTAGACATGGATTGCCCGTTTATTCCCAATCCGATTGATATTGCATCTGCATTGTTCCTCTTCAATCTGAGGTTCGACTATCGGCCGAACCCTCCTTCCCAACACCTTGGAGTAGACTTTACCAGGGAGGCTGAGTAGGGTGATACCCCTGTAATTGGCACACACTCTCTGGTCCCCTTTTTTAAACAAGGGGACCACCACCCCGATTTGCTACTCCTTAGGCACTGTCCCAGACTTCCACGCAATGTTGAAGAGACGTGTCATCCAAGACAGCCCCTCAACACCCAGAGCCTTCAGCATTTCTGGACGGATCTCATCAATCCCCGCCGGAGGTATGAGTTGAAGATCTCTCAGACAGGGCCCTCCTCCAGACATTCCCAGTTCACCCACACCACACGCTTGAGTTTAGCAGGTCTGTCTAAAGTCTTCCCCCACTCTCGGACCCAACTCACCACCAGATGGTGATCAGTTGACAGCTGCACCCCTCTCTTCACCCGTGTGTCCAAAACGTGCGGCCTCAGGTCAGATGATACGATAACGAAATCGATCATCGACCTTCAACCTAGGCCACTCTGGTACCATGTACACTTATGAACTTCCTTATGTTTGAAAATGGGGTTGATTATGGACAGTCCATGACTAGCACAGAAGTCCAATAACAAACAACTCAGGCCCAGATCAGGGGGGGCATTCCTCCCAATCACACCTCTCCAGGTGTCTCCATCATTGCCCACGTGTGCGTTGAGGTCCCCCAGAAGGACTATGGAGTCCCCTACCGGAGTCTCATGCAGGACTCCACTCAGGGTCTCCAAGAAGGCTGAATACTCTGATACTCTGAACTGCTGTTCGGTGCATATGCACAAACAACAGTCAGAGTTGCCCCCCCCCCGTGACCTGAAGGTGTAAGGAGGCGACCCTCTCGTCCACTGGGGTAAACTCCAACGTAGCGGCACTCAGCCGGAGATTTGTGAGTATCCCCACACCCGCCCAGCGCCTCACACCTTGGGCAACTCCGGAGAAGAATAGAGTCTAATCCCTATCCAGGAGAACGTTTCCAGAGCCGATGCTGTATGTAGAGGTGAGCCCCACCAGATCCAACTGGTAGCTCTATCTCACGCACAAGCTGCGGCTCCTTCCCCCACAGAGAGGTGACGTTCCACGTCCCCAGAGCCAGCTTCTGCCACCCAGGTCTGGTCCGTCGAGATCCCCGGCCTTCACTGCCACCCATATGGCAGCGCACCCAACCCCAGCGGTTTCTCCTGCAGGTGGTGGGCCCACAGGATGAAGATGAGGATGAGACTGCCATGTAGTCTTTTCGGGCTGTGTGCGGCCGGGCTCCGTGGCAAACTCGACCACCGGGCGCTTGCTGACGGGCCCTCCGTCCAGGCCTGGCTCCAGACGGGCACCCTGGGTTTCCTCCGGGCCGGGTATCACCTCTTCTTCCGCATTCTTTCATGGGGTCTTCATGAACCATTCTTAGTCTGAGACCAATCTGCCATGGGAGACCCTACCAGGAGCACTAGGCTCCAGACAACATAGTCCTCAGGTTCACTGGGACATACAAACCTCTCCACCACAGTAAGGTGATGGTACCCGGAGAGGAAATCATATATTCTATTATTTTAAATTATGATATACATTCTGCTGCAACCTCAGAGTGGGTTCAGTAGTTTAATTAGCTGTCATTTTGCAGGGCTTCCAAATGTGATAGGATGCATAGATGGGACACAAATTCCTATTACTGCGCCTACAGAAAACAAAGGGGACTATGTGAACAGAAAATCCTTTCACAACATCAATGTCCAGGTTTATGACCTACCATCTAAAAAATTATGTACATGAAAATGTATACATTACAATACACTGTTACTCATGTCATTGTCTGCACTGTGAATTTTTATGGAGGATACCCCAGGTGAACACAGGGAGAACATGCAAACTCCACACAGAAAGGCCCCTTTTTCCTCGAGCAGCAGGCACTGAAGGCATGGTGGAGGACAAGCCACCAGCGCCCACAGTGGGATTCGAACCGGGACCTTGTAGCTGTGAGGTGACAGTGTTACCACTTGTCCCACCGTGCCACCAAATATGGCCCACTGCAGGACTAGAGCTTGGGCTGAGATGGCCATAGGCATACTCAATTCCTGGTTCCAGTGCCTGCGTAAGCTCAGGGTCACCCCAGAGAGGGCATGTGACATGCATGTGTTGTTCTCCATAATATTGCAACTATTAGAGGAGCAACACCCTGCAGTACAAATTAATGACCCTGAGGATGACCATCTCATCCACCCTGCAGGTGTGCAGGATGGAAGGGCTGTAGGGGACCTAATCAGCAGAAACTATTTTTGATTAAAACAGTCAAATAAAGACAAATTCACATGTGATTTGGTCTTCTTTATTCCCTTAAAGTACAAAAGCAGCAGTTAGGATTTGTAATATAGTTCCAATCATTAACATATTTCACCTGTGAAGCGCACCCACGTCAACTGGCGTTCCAGTAATAGAATTTCAAGGTCTGTTTTTCTAATCTGGCGATCCAGATAGACCATTTCCTTTTCACTTTTCTCTATACCCTTCATGAGGTGGACTCTATACAACTCCTTCACTGGTAACTGGGAAACATATGGACAACATTTAAATCCTACAGTTCTACATACAGATTTAAAATGGTGTTGAACGAAAATCTCACTGTGTCCAGCTGCGCTGTGGAAGTGGATGGACCCTCCTCCTGGTGATGCCCAGCCATGTTCTGTTGAAGGACAAGAATGTCTTAGTTGTTTGTCCATTATCTATGCTCATCACTTCAGTGTACATGTCAAACTCCAAATTCCACTCAAGAATGTAAAGGAATGTGAATGGGTAGAGCAGTGTTTCCCAACCACTGTGCCGTGGCACATAAGTGTGCTGTGAGAAATCATCAGGTGTGCCGGGGAAGATTATCCAATTTCACCTGACTGGTGCTCTAAGGCTTAGAGCACCAGTCAAGTGACATCTTCCTGTGTGTCTTTCCTCAATTCCTGCCAGAATATCAGCTTTGTGTTCAACTAAACAGGCCCAGATTTCACACTGAGTAAGTAAATTGAGACTAGATTTTCATTAAGAAGAAGAAGAAGAAGAACTTTTACTTTATTCGTCACACACATGCACATTCCATGCTTTGAACACAACTACACATCATATTTCAATAAATATACTTTTTGTGACATTTTTTGTTTGGTGGTGTGCCTTATGATTTTTGTAAGGTAAAATATGTGCCGTGGCTCAAAAAGGTTGGGAAACACTGGAGTAGAGCACTGCCAGTAGCACTACATAATATTAAGACACACTTCAGTAGGCTTCTCTGGATGGCTCCCTGTGGCAGCAGACAGCGTTTCATCATCATCATCATCATCATCATCCTGTGATGCAGGAAAAGAGGAAAAGATACTGTTTCAGAATACTTTGAACTACCATTTGAGGCAAGATCTGAGTATGGAATACTTATAGCTACAGGGTGTTCAATTGTTTCAGTAGTAGGAGGCTGAACGAGGCAGATGACGGCACCCACAACTGTTGAGGGGGTGGAGATTTTATATAGTTTTATATATAAGAAGTTTTATATATAATATAAGTTTTATTTTTTAAAAAGACACAAGTGTATACTTGCATCTGATGTAGGCACTTGTGTCCTGGGGGCTGACAGGCTCAGATGAGCTTCCCCCAGGGATGCCCTCAGCCACCGGTCGGTCACGGGTTTGGTTAAGGGCCAGCTCCTCAGCCTCTGTCAGATGTGTTGGAGGTGGTCCTCCACCCACTAAGGCCTCTGCCTTCTTTCTGTTGGCTGAGCAGAACTCAAATGTTAATCTTTTTTTTAAATTAGTATTTTATTGAGTGTTCGTGTACACATCGTCGCATATTAAATCACTTCAATACGTATAAAATAAAAATGTATAAATGTTGTATCAAGTGTTTTTACTAAGTGGGATATTAAGTGAGATGACATGTTAAAAAAAAACTACTTGAAGGGGCCACTGAATTAATATTTACTTTGTTTAATAGCCTTGTTTATGATTTTTGTGAGTGCAACCCCAGTAATTTTATTTCTCCTTTCCCCCTGCAGTTGCTGAGAGTTGACGGTGGTGGCCCTGGTGTCCTGGGTGGTGGTTTCCCTTCTTGTTTTTGGGTGTGCTGTGCATCCCCTGGCCTGGTTTTCCCTTCACTAAGGAGTGCGTGTGTGTGGCTGTGACTGGGGTGACCTTAAATTTTCTGCTAGATCCCTCACACCCTTGTGGACCAATATCCCTGTCAGTAAGCCTCAGCACTGGAGGATCCCCTTGTCCCTACACCCGTGTTTAGGTTGTGTGTATTGTTTTTTTTAGTACTTGTAATAAAGTGTTGAATTTTGACCTGATTTGGAAGCACGTCTCTTGCCTCATGGTAGAGTGAACCTGAGTGCCTTAATTTGGGGTTTGTTGCTCTAACTATTTCCTTGGCCGAAACTCCAACCCAAGGTGGTGTTGTCCGGCTTGTCCTGATTAGTGTCAATATTATATTCGCTAAAGACCTCACCTCCCCTTCCTTCTCCAGCCAGACATTACCAACCTCACACACTGCTGACGTGCACTCACATCACAGCAAATTTTATTGTGGCATGTGTTCTCCTCAATATTGCAACTATTAGAGGAGAGCAACACCCTGCAGTACAAATTAATGACCCTGAGGATGACCATCCCATCCACCCTGCAGACATGCAGGATGGAAGGGCTGTAAGGGACCTAATCAGCAGAAACTACTTTTGATTAAAACAGTCAAATAAAGACAAATTCACATGTGATTTGGTGTTCTTTATTCCCTAAAAGTACAAAAGCAGCAGTTAGGATTTGTAATATAGTTCCAATCATTAACATATTTCACCTGTGAAGTACAACTGGTGTTCCAGTAATAGAATTTCAAGGTCTGTTTTTCTAATCTGGCGATCCAGATAGGCCATTTCCTCTTCACTTTTCTCTATACTTTTCATGAGGTGAACTCTATAAAACTCCTTCACTGGAAACTGGGAAACATATGGACGACATTTAAATCCTACAGTTCTACATATAGATTTAACATAGTATTGACCGAAAATCTCACTGTGTCAAGCTGCACTGTGGAAGTTGATGGACCCTCCTCCTGGAATGTGCTAGTTGATTGTCCATTATCTATGCTCATCACTTCAGTGTACATGTCAAACTCCAAATTCCACTCAAGAATGTAAAGGAATGTGAATGGGTAGAGCACTGCCAGTAGCTATACATAATATTAAGACACACTTCAGTAGGCCTCTTTGGATCGCTCCCTGTGGCAGCAGCCAGCGTTTCATCATCATCACCCTCCTCTGATGAAGGAAAAAGTACTGTTTCAGAATACTTTGAACTACCATCTGAGGCAAGATCTGAGTATGGAATACTTACAGCTGCAGGGTGTTCAATTGTTTCAGTAGTAGGCGGCTGAATAAGGCAGATGACACCATCCAGAACTGTTGGGGGGTGGAGATTTTATATAGTTTTTTATATAAGAAGTTTTATATGGGGGTCACGTGACGCAAATGTCGGAGTAGCAGCTCATTGCCTGTGCTCCAGCAGCTCGGCATCCTTTAGCTTATTTTTTGCCAGAAAAGCGTGGTCACAGTGAGCGGACATTGTAGTCTAAAAGTAAGAGAATGCCTAGCACTCAGAAAAAACTCAACCTTATCGCGAAATCCGCTAAATCAGCAGGGAATCAGTCGCCTCAGAGCAGCCAGGATAACATGGCGGACGACACGCGGCCATTTTTTGGTCAAGTCGACGCAGACAGCTTGGTGGAAAGAATAACTGCTAAAGTGCTTGAAGGCGTGCAGGTTTCCTTTGATAAAAAGATCGATCCGGGTTATTAAAAAAGAAGACATCATCCTGTATGTGTGTGACAGATAGAAAGAGAATGAGAGGATCATCTGTGTCTTTTGCATTAAGGTATTTATAAGACATTGTCTTATAAATACCTGTGTATACAGGTATTACAAACTAACTAGAATATTAGTTTGTAATACTACTAGAATTAACCTGACCATAGAACATTAGCCAAAAATATGTTACTGACATTTTATAATTATCAGATTTACCAAGGGGTTGGGTTGCTTTACTCATTACAAGTGTTCTGAAAGCAGTCCAGCTTACTGCAGGTTTTACTGCATGTCCCTGTTCAATGTTGCCTCCACCACCACTGTCATTGGCCACAGTAGCTGATGAAGACCGCGCATTTGGCAGCATTGGCTTAAAGAGCCAGCTTCTTCTTGTCTCGCAGTTTCTCTGCACCTCCTTTTTGTGTTCCCTCCATTTTCGAAGATCCTAACAGATAATGTTACAGACGCAAAAGAGGGGAAGTGTTTCATGATATGATTGGGTGAGATGAGCCCCGTCACATGTCAGTGAAGAAAATAACCTATGGGCTGCAGACCAGCGTGTGTCGAGGGTTGGTTGGTGGTTATGAACAAATTCTTGCGCTGACTTTTTTTTTTTGCCGAATGCATTACGCCAGCAGGACCAAAGCGAAAGGGGTTGGTGTTTAATGATGTGACTGGGCCAGCCCAATGTCAGTCGGGCCGCTGATCAACTGTCTGGTATTATGGGCCGGTCAGACCAATGTTTAAAATAAAAAAAAAAAGTGGCCAGCTGTTGGCCCAAATGACACGTCTGCCCACCGGGAAAATGCCCACTATGCCAGATGGTCAGTCCGTCCCTGCTGACGTGTCATGAGACGTTTCTGTGTTTCCCCATAAGTTATAGCAACTAGAGGAGGGAAGGGAAGGGAATACGACACCAGTGACAGGTGTCATTGTTCTCAGATTGGTAAGATGATAAAAGTTGAGAAAAAACACAAAATTTAGATGATGTTATGTGAACTAGATAGTCACAAAGAGAGTAAATAGACAGAACAAGCTACTGTGTGAATTCATCGTTAGGTTGCAAGTCTGAAGCTGGCAATATCTGCGGGCTCATCTAGGATCATGGCCACAAAATGTTGACTGCAGATCCCTGAACCACATAGACCTGAAGCAAGAGCCACTTGTCCTGCTGTGAGAATCATTCACCCAGGGAGTTGAGAGTACTTGTGTATCCAGTTCAGATAGCTATAGTTCAGTTCAATTCAATTTTATTTGTATAGCGCCAAATCACAGCAAAAGTTGTCTCAGGACACTTTCCATATAGAGCTGGTACAGGCCAAGCTCTTTTATCTACAGAGACCCAACAATTCCCTCATGAGCAAGCACTTGGCGACAGCGGCGAGGAAAAACTTCCTTTTAATAAATAGAAACCTCAGGCAGAACCAGGATCTGGGTGGACGGCCATCTGCCTTGACCGGTGGGTGAGAGAGGGAGAGCAAGAGAGAGAGAGAGTGAGACAGACAGAGAGAGAGAGACAGAAATGCAGTCAGAGAGAGAGAGAAAGACATGCAGTCAGAGAGAGAGAGACAGAGAGAGACAGACAGACATGCAGTCACAGTAACAGTGACAGTGGATGTAATAACAGTAGTAGCAGTTGCAGTGGATGTCAGGCAGGGCCATGGCAGGAGACGTAGCTGTAATCCACAATCCAGATTCAGCCAATATCCATGGGAACCTGCGAGACGACAAAGCACAGAGTAAATTAAATTAAAGTAAAGTAAATTAGTAACACGCCATGGTAGGACCTGAAAGCGTGCAGATGGAGAGGGAGAGAGGGACAGAGGAGCTTGGTGTATCTTTGGAGGTCCCCCGACAGTCTAATGCTATAGCAGCATAACTAGGGGCTGGTCCAGGATAAGCCTGAGCCAGCCCTAACTATAAGCTTTATCAAAAAGGAAAGTTTTAAGCCTACTATTAAATGTAGAGACAGTGTCTGCCTCCCGGACAAAGACTGGAAGATGGTTCCAGAGGAGAGGAGCTTGATAGCTAAATGCCCTGGCTCCTATTCTGCTTTTGGAGACTTTAGGATGCATAAGTAGACCTGCATTCTGGGAACGCAGTGTTCGAGTGGGGTAATAAGGTACTATGAGCTCTTTAAGATAAGAAAGTGCCTGCCATTTATGGCTTTGTAAGTAAGGAGAATTTTAAATTCTATTCTAAACTTTACAGGGAGCCAGTGCAGAGTGGCTAATATTTGAGAAATATGATCTCTCGTCCTCATTTTTGTCAGATTAGTGCTGCAGCGTTCTGGAACAACTGGAGAAGTTACGAATGCATGGACTAGTTTTTCTGCATCATTTTGAGACAAAATATACCTGATTTTTGCAATATTAAGTAGGTGAAAAAAGGCAGTCCTTGAAATTTGTTTTACATGGGAGTGAAAGGACATGTCTTGACAACTCCCAGATTCTTTACAGTGGTGCTGGAGGCCAACGCAATGCCATCCATAACTGCTATGTCATTAGAAAATGAGTTTCTAAGATGTTTAGGGCCTACTACTATAACTTGAGTTTTGTCCGAGTTTAGCATCAGAAAATTGCAGGTCATCCAGGTCTTTATGTCCTGAAGACATGCTTGTAGTCTAGTTAACTGACTGGTTTCTTCTGGCTTGATTGATAAATATAGCTGGGTATCATATGCATAGCAATGAAAATTTATTGAGTGCTTCCTGATACTCTTACCTAAAGGAAGCATATATAAGGTGAATAGAATTGGTCCAAGCACAGAACCCTGTGGAACTCCATAGCTGACTTTAGCGAGCACAGAGGAGTCGTCATTAACATGTACAAACTGAGAGCGATCTGACAAGTAGGATTTAAACCAGCTTAGCGCCGTTCCCTGAATGCCAAAGAAGTGTTCAAGTCTCTACAATAGGATACCATGGTCAATGGAAAAAGGACTGTGGTACATAGCCTGTTGATAAAGACAGATTGATCATGTCTAATACGAAAGAGTCAATTAAAGGTAATACTTCTTTAAGCAGCTTAGATGGGGTCTAAAATACAGGTTGATGATTTTGATGATGAAATTATTGCAATTAGTTGGTGAAGGTCGACAGGTGTAAAACAGTCTAAAACTGTGACAGGCTGAGTAACAGTTTCTACGGTTTCTGTGTTTGAAGACAAAAGAGTACCTGTTGACGGCAGGAGCCGATGAATTCTGTCTCTAATACTAAGAATTTTATCATTAAAAAAGCTCATGAAGTCATTACTGTTCAGAGCTAAAGGCATACATGGTTCAACAGAATTATGGCTCTCTGTTAGCCAGGCTACAGTGCTGCAGCGAAACCTGGGATTGTTCTTATTTTCCTCTATTAGGGCAGAGTAATAGGCTGTCCTGGCACTGTGGAGGGCTTTCCTGTATATTTTAAGACTGTCTTGCCAGGCGAACCGAAATTCTTCCAAATTGGTAGAACACCATTTCCTTTCTATTTTCTGTGAATTTTGCTTTAATTTGCAGGTTTGAGGCTTATACCATGGAGCTAACTTCCTCTGTTTAATTTTGTTCTTTTTTAGGGGAGCAACAGAGTCAAGTGTCATATGCAATGAACCTGTAGCACAATCAACCAGGTACTCAATTTGGGAGGGACAAAGGTTAGCATAGGAATCCTCTGTTGTATTGAGACATGGCATTGAATTAAATGCTGATGGAATCATCATCCACATCGAGAGGAGTCAGCTGAGGTGGCTCGGGCATCTCTATCGGATGCCCCCTGGACGCCTCCCAAGGGAGGTGTTCCAGGCATGTCCTACCGGGAGGAGGCCCCGGGGAAGACCCAGGACACGCTGGCGAGACTATGTCACTCAGCTGGCCTGGGAACGCCTCGGTATCCCCCTGGAAGAGCTGGGGGAAGTGTCCATGGAGAGGGAAGTTTGGGCGTCCCTGCTCAGGCTGCTCCCCCCGCGACCCGGCCCCGGATGAAGCGGGAGACAACGGACGGACGGAATCATATCCTTAAATTTAGCTACAGCACTATCAGACAGGAGTCTGGTATAAGAATTTTTTAAAAGAGGATTCTGTGAGGAGACTATTAATTCAGGATTCAGGATTCAGGATTCCTTTATTGAATGATTTCCTGTGTCGCTCAGTCCTGACTTTTGGTGGGATGAGTCTCTCACTGAACGTACTCCTGTGCCTGGCCAGCACATCATGAAGTGGGTGTGAGACGTTGTCCAAGATAGTTCGTAACTTAGTCAGCATCCTCCTCTCTGACACCACCGTCAGAGAGTCACACTCCATCCCCACAACGTCACTGACCTTGCAGATCAGTTTGTTGAGTCTGTTGGTGTCCGCCATCCTCAGCCTGCTGCCCCAGCACGCAACAGCGTAGAGAATAGCATTTGCCACCACAGACTCATAGAAAATCCTGAGCATAGTCCGGCAGATGTTGAAGGACCTCAGTCGCCTCAGAAAATAGAGACGACTCTGGCCCTTCCTGTAGAGAGCGTCAGTGTTCTTTGCCCAGTCCAGTTTATTGTCAATATGTACCCCCAGGTACTTATAATCCTCCACAATGTCCACACTGACCCCCTGGATGGAAACAGGGGTCACCAGTGCCTTGGTTCTCCTCAGGTCCACTACCAGTTCCTTGGTCTTTGCCACATTTAGTTGCAGATGGTTCTGCTCACACCATGTGACAAAGTTGTCCACAGCAGCCCTGTACTCATCCTCATCACCCTTGCTGATACATCCAACTATCGCAGTGTCATCAGAAAACTTCTGAAGGTGGCAGGTCTCTGTGCAATAATTGAAGTCTGTGGTGTAGAGGGTGAAGAGGAAGGGAGAGAGGACAGTACCCTGTGGGGCCCCAGTGTTGCTGACCACTCTGTCTGACGCACAGTGTTGCAGGCACACATACTGTGGTCTGCCAGTCAAGTAGTCCACAATCCAGGACACTAGGGGGGCGTCCACCTGCATCGCTGTCAGCTTGTCACCCAGTAGAGCTGGACAAATAGTGTTAAATGCACTGGAGAAGTCAAAAAACATAACCCTCACAGGGCCCACCAGCTTGTCCAGGTGGGCGTAGACACGGTTGAGCAGGTAGATGATGGCATCCTCAACTCCAAGTCGGGGCTGATAGGCGAACTGAAGGGGGTCCAAGAATGGCTTGACCAAGGGCCGGAGCTGCTCCAGGACAAGTTTCTCCAGGGTCTTCATGATGTGGGAGGTCAGTGCCACAGGTCTGTAGTCCTTTGAGGCCCTGGGCCGTGATGTCTTTGGCACAGGAACGAGGCACGACGTCTTCCACAGTATGGGGACCCTCTGGAGACTTGGGCTCAAGTTGAAGACATGGTGAAGAACTCCACACAGCTGGGGGGCACAGGCTTTGAGCACCCTGGGGCTGACACCATCAGGGCCTGGAGCCTTGTTAGAGTGGAGTCTCATCAGCTGTCTTCTCACTTGGTCAGCAGTGAAGCACACTGTGGAGGTGACATGTGGGGGAGGGGTGGTGTAGTCCTCAGGTTGAGGAGTGAAGTTAGTCTGGGAGTCAGTGGAGGTGTTAAGAGAGCTCGCACAGGAGGATGGGGGGATGTGAGAAGGAGGAGAAGGAGAAGGAGGGGGGGAGGAGAAGGAGGGGAGAGGAGGTGTGGAGTGGTTGATGATGGTCGTCCAGGACAGACAGCAGAGGAGTCAGAGGGGGGATGAGTCAGGCCTGAAGTGTCAAATCTATTAAAGAACAGATTAAGTTCATTGGCCCTGTCAACGCTGCCTTCAACTCCTCTGCTGTTCGTCCTGAAGCCAGTGACGGTCCTCATACCACTCCAGACCTCTCTCAAGTTGTTCTGCTGGAGTTTCCACTCCAGCTTCCTCCTGTATTTCTCCTTAGCCTCCTTGATTTTCACCTTCAGTTCCCTCTGTATCGTTCTCATCTCTTCCCTGTTGCCAGCTCTGAAAGCCCTCTTCTTCTGATTGAGGATAACTTTGATGTCCATTGTCACCCACGGCTTGTTATTTGGATAACAATGGACAGTCCTGGCTGGGACAGTAGAGTCCACACAGAAGGTGATATAGTCCGTCATGCACTCTGTGAGCCCATCAATGTCCTCCCCATGCGGCTCACAGAGTGCCTGCCAGTCTGTCACCTCAAAACAGCCCTGCAGTGTCTCGTATGTCTCCTCTGACCATCTCCTCACTGTCCTTGTGGTCGTGGGCTGACTCTAACCAGAAGCACATAAGAGGGAGTGAGGTGCACAAGGTTGTGATCTGACTTGCCCAGAGGGGGGAGGGGGGAGCAGCTGTAAGCATCCTTGACATTAGCATACAGCAAGTCCAGTAAGTCTTCAATTTCAATGCCATATGTCAGAACAAGGTCGAGAGTGAGGTTAAAACAGTGAGTCGGTTCATGTACATTCTGATGGAAGCCAACTGAGTCTAATACTGAGATAAACGCAGTGCTAAGACTGTCATTATCAACATTGACATGTACATTAAAGTCACCTACAGTAATTACTTTATCTGCTTAAAGGACTAAACCTGATAGAAACTCCAAGAACTCAGCTATAAATTCGGAGTAAGGACCAGGAGAGCGGTATACTATAACAAATAAAATTGGCTGCACTGTTTTCCATTTTTCATGAGAAAGAGTGAGAACAAGGCTTTCAAATGAATTATAGTTGAGTTTAGGTTTAGGGTTGATTAAAAGGCTTGAGTCAAAAATGGCTGCAACTCCACCTCCTCTGCCACTACCTCGAGGAATGTGAGTATTAATATGGCTTGGAGGAGTAGCTTCATTTAGGCTCACATACTCTTCAGGACACAGCCAGGTTTCAGTCAGACAAAATAAATCAATATTATGGTCTGATATTAACTCATTTACTAAAACAGCTTTAGAGGACAGAGATCTGATGTTAAGGAGTCCACATTTAATTCTCCTATCTTGTTGTACTATTGCAGTGGTTGTTTTAATTTTAATTAGATTTTTATGTTTAACTCCTCTTCTCTGTACTTTTGGTTTACTTAGTTTACGTGGTCGGGGGGCAGACACAGTCTCTATGGAGTGCTGGGTGGGTAACTGCTCTAAAGGAGGCACAGAGAAGCATGTAGGACTGCAGCTCTGCCTCCTGGTCTCAACTCTGAGTTGTCAGGGGTTAGGTTCATAAATAAAATCGATGAGATTTCTAGAGATGAGAGCTGCTCCCTCAAAAGTGGGATGGATGCCGTCTCTCCTAATCAGACCAGGTCTTCCCCAGAAAGTCTGCCAATTATCAATGAAGCCCACACTGTTTGCTGGACACCACCTCGACAGCCAGCAATTGAATGATGACATGTGGCTAAACATATCATCACTGGTCAGATTTGACAGGGGTCCAGAGAAAACTATGGAGTGTGACATCGTCTTTGCATATGTACACACTGATTCCACATTAATTTTAGTGACCTCTGATTGGCGTAACCAGGTGTCATTACCGCCGACGTAAATAATAATCTTACTGTATTTACGCTTATCCTTAGCCAGCAGTTTCAAATTTGATTCGACGTCACCCGCTCTGGCCCCCAGCAGGCATTTGACTATGTTCGCTGGTGTTGCTAACGTTTCTCAAAATGGAGCTGCCAATAATCAGAGTTGGTTTTTCAGCAAGTGTGTCGCTGAGTGGGGAGAACCTGTTAGAAACATGAAGTGGTTGGTGGTGACCCGTGGGCTTCAGCTTGAGACTATGCTTCCTTCGAACAGTCACCCAGCCTCCCTGGTTTCCCGGCTGCTCGGGAGCTGTCGAGAGACAGCTAGCCGGAGCTGCACTTGGTCGGTCCGCACCGGCTACAGGGACCTGGCTAACTACAGCTAATGCTTTGGTTTCCATGGTGCGGAGCAGCGCTTCCAATTCACTAAGCCCTGCCTCCAACTCAGCAAATAAACTACATTTATTACACGTACCAGTATCACTAAAGGAGGCAAAGGAGTAGCTAAACATGTGACACACCAAGTAGGAGAGAGCTGGAGAGGGACAGAGAGAAGCCATTGCTAGCTGCTAGGCTAAGCTGGTGTAGCTAGCAGAGCAGACAAGCATGTAGACAAATAAAATTAGCGGTCGCTAAATAGACTTATGGGTGCTTGAGCAGAACTAATGTTACTTTAGAGAGGGACAATAGGCCACTGTAACAAAACACAGCAAATTACACTCAGAGGAGCAAGAGCGACAAACGCACGCTGCTAATAACGCATCAACCAGAAACAGGAAGTGAGACGATACGCTTACCTCAGCACGTCAGCATGATCCGATGTGGGATCCTATAGGTCCTTGCCATGAGCTGCAATGGGGCATCCAGAAATGTCTGCATCATCTGATGAGCAGCTTTATTTCCTCGCCACATCACTGAAAGTTGAACAGGAGGTTGACATTCCTGCAGTCACCGGCAGCAATTAAGCTGTACTCTGGGAATGTTTCATCATCTACCTGAATAGTGACCAGCTATTGAATTTGGAGGACCAGGGCTTATCCTGTCTATCAGAATCAGAATCAGAAATACTTTATTGATCCCCGAGGGGAATTTGTTTTTGTTACAGGTGCTCCTTATGAGAATAGAAGAGATAGAAGAGATTTATTAAAAGAGAGAAAATATATATATATATATATATATACACACATACACATACACATATACATATATACATATATACATATATATATATATATATATATAATTCCAAGGGCCATTCAGAGGGAGGAGTTGTACAGTTTGATGGCCACAGGCAGGAATTATTTCCTGTGGCGTTCAGTCCTGCATTTTGGTAGGATGAGTCTGTCACTGAAAGTACTCTTGTGCTTGACCAGCACATCATGAAATGGGTGTGAGACGTTGTCCAAGATGGTCCGTAGTTTAGTCAGCATCCACCTCTCTGACACCATCATCATCAGTGAGTCACAATCCATTCCCACAGTGTCACTGGCCTTGCGGATCAGTTTGTTGAGCAGCCTGCTGCCCAGCATGCAATAGCACAGAGAGTAGCACTAGCCATCCTGAGCATAGTCTGGCAGATGTTGAAGGACCTCAGTCACCTCAGAAAATAGAGATCACTCTGGCCCTTCCTTTAGAGAGCATCAGTGTTCTTTGCCCAGTCCAGTTTATTGTCAATATGTACCCCCAGGTACTTGTAATCCTCCACAACGTCCACACTGACCCCTGGATGGAAGCAGGGGTCACCAGTGCCTTGGTTCTCCTCAGGTCCACTACCAGTTCCTTAGTCTTTGCCACTAGAGCAGATGGTTCTGCTCTACTCTGCTCTACATATCCTCATCACTCTTACTGATACATCCAACTATCGCAGAGTCATCAGAAAACTTCTGAAGATGCCAGGTCTCTGTGCAATAGTCCGTGGTGTAGAGGGTGAAGAGGAAGGGAGAGAGAACAGTCCCCTGCGGGGCCCCAGTGTTGCTGACCACTCTGTCTGACACACAGTGTTGCAGGCACACGTCCTGTGGTCTGCCAGTCAGGTAGTCCACAATCAAGGACGCTAGGGTAGTGTCCACCTGCATTGCTGTCAGCTTGTCACCCAGTAGAGCTAAACGAATGGCGTTCAATGCACTGGAGAAGTCAAAAAACGTCACAGTGCTTGCCAGCTTGTCCAGGTGGGCGTAGACACAGTTGAGCAGGCAGATGATGGGGTCCTCAACTCCAAGTCGGAGCGAACTGGAGGGGGTCCAAGAGTGGCTTGACCATGGGCCGGAGCTGCTCCAGGACGAGTCTCTCCAGAGGAGTGGTGGATGATGGTCAACCAGGACAGGCAGCAGAGGAGTCGGAGGGGGGATGAGCCAGGCTTGCAGTGTCAAATCTATTAAAAAACAGATTCAGTTCATTGGCCCTGTCAACGCTGCCTTCAACTCCCCTGTTGTTGGTCATTCTGAAGCCAGTGATGGTCCTCATTCCACTCCAGACTTATCTCAAGTTGTTCTGCTGGAATTCCCACTCCAGCTTCCTCCTGTATTTCTCCTTAGCCTCCTTGATTTTCACCTTCAGTTCCCCCTGTATTGTTGTCACCTCCTTGCTGTTACCAGCTCTGAAAGCCCTCCTCTTCTTATTGAGGATGACTTTGATGTCCTTTGTTACCCATGGCTTGTTATTTGGATAACAATGGACAGTCCTGGCTGGGACAGTGGAGTCCATATAGAAAGTGATATAGTCCGTGATGCACTCTGTGAGCCCATCAATGTCCTCCCCATGCAGCTCACAGAGTGCCTGCCAGTCTGTCATCTCAAAACAGTCCTGCAGTGTCTCACGTCTCCTCTGACCATCTCCTTGTAGTCGCAGGCTGACTCTTCACCAGAGGCACATAACAGGGATTGAGGTGCACAAGGTTGTGGTCTGACCTACCCAGAGGGAGGAGGGGGGAGCAGCTGTATGCATCCTTAATGTTAGCATACGCCAAGTCCAGGGCTCTTTCTTCTCTTGTAGGAGAGTTCACATACTGAATGAAGCTGGGCAGTGTTGTTGCCATGGTGATGTGGTTGAAGTCACCCGAGATAGCAATGAACGCACTCGGGTGTTGAGTGTGCAGTAGTGTTGTTTTTGGCGGCCTGTTTTACTTTTATTCTTAGTCTAGTCTTTGTGTCAAGCTGTCATTTTAGTTTTTATTAGTTTTAGTCACGTTCATACTCTTTTTAGTCTAGTCAAGTTTCAGTTGACTAAAAGTCTGCGCATTTTAGTCTTATTTTAGTCAGAATTATCTGTGACTATTTTCGTCTAGTTTTAGTCGACGAAAACTGAAGACATTTTAGTCTAGTTTTAAGTCGACGAAAACTGATGACATTTTAGTCTAGTTTTACTTAATGACAATTGTATTTTAGCCTCTTTTTAGTAATGCAATTCTATTTAACCCAGTCAATATAGTATAAGTACCTAGTAGTATAGATGAAACCAAAATTTTCTTTTAGCCAAACCCATTTCACAATTCAAACAAGGTTGTCTTATTATTATATTATTGTTACATTATAGACACAAGAATACATCCATTCCAGACATGGAAGATGCTCTGATTTGAATTCACAACATATTTATTTTACCAGGCAAAGCCAGCTGGCCGGCCATCGGTCCCGTTCTCTGTGTCAGTTGTCTGTCGTTAACGCTAGCCTACTGCAGCTGCATCTTCTAAATAATGCCATGAATGGGAACTACTGCTGTGACATCGCCTGCGACTGCGCAGTGCAACCTGATCTGGCCCCTGAAGTGAGACACAGGTGTAACGGGCTAGTGGAGGACCCAGTTGCAGTGCCGGCCGATTTACGGGGAATACAGGGGAACGGACAACCGGAGCGACACTGTGCCGTACTGAGCAGAGAGCCAGCTCAGAAGGAGTTAGTGTGGAGAGAGCGGATCTAACGCAGAAATCACTGACAGATTTCGGCGTGGTCAAAATCACTCTCGGAGGAGGAATACGCTCTTTGAAACCACCGAGGTGGTAAGATCTGCACACCCGCAGACACAGGGCTAGGACGGAAGGAGTAGTCAAGAACAGGCGAGGCTGGATACCGTAGATCAGTCTGGGGAAAAACGCTGGAGAGTCTGGCATGACGCAAAGACAATCTGGCAACTGGGAAGAATGACAGCATGGCTTATATACCCTCCAGATGAACCTAATAGGCTAGGTGTGCTGATGGGCAGGTATGGGGCGTGGCTGAAGAGCTGCAGTACAGGTAAGTACAATGCTGGACTGTGACACACAGGAAAAAGAAATACAGCAAAATAATAATAACAACGTGACTAAACAAGATGAAATAACATTATAACATTTGTTTCGTCTCGTTTTAGTCAACGAAAATGAAGAGACAATTTAGCAGAGTTTTTATTTTGTAAACCACATTTAGTCTCGTTTTTATTCATCAACAATATTGCATTATATATTTAATTATAGTTATCATCACATGACCAGCATTTATGTTGCGTCGTCTTGTTTTTGTCACGTGATAAAGGTTCATTGACGATGATATTTAGTCATAATTTTCGCTGACGAAAGCGACACTAGTGTGCAGACGGGCTACGGCGGAGTGAATGACATCACATGCCGAAGTCAGGTTGGCAGAGGGGGGGATGTGACAGCTACGATAATGGCATGTGAAAACTCCCTAGGCAAATAATATGGCCTGAGCCCAAGAGCCAACAGTTCAATGTCCAGGCAACAGCTACGTTCCTTGATGGTAATGTGACCAGGATTACACCATCAGTTGTTGACTAGAATGGCAAGCCCCCCTCCTTTACGCTTACCGCTCTTGGTGCAATCCCGGTCGCTCCGAACGTCCAAAACCCCACTGATGGAGACATTGTCGGTGGTGCAGCCATGTCTCTCCGTAAAGCACATCAGGCTGCACTCCCGGTACTCCCTCTGACTCCTGGCGACGTCAGGTCCTAGACTGTTGTTTTGTCATGTCACTTCCTGTTTTATTTTTGTGGGATTCCCTCACTTCCTGTTTGTGTTTCATGTTAGGTGTCTTGACTCCCTGTGTGTGTGATTGTCCATTGTTTTCACCTGTGCCTCATTGTTCCCTCCCCCCTTGTGTATATATGCCTGTTTCCCCAGTGTGTCTTTGTCAGATTGTCTGTGTCCTTTTGTGAGTAGCTTTCCGGCGTTTTTCTCGTGTAAGTTTTCCTCATGTTCCCATCTGTTTAGCCCTTCGTTGCCTTTTTGCCTAGCGATTTTGTACCTTTGCCTTCTGCACAGTTTTCTGATTTTTGTGACTCTCAACTGTTTTTTTGGAGTCCCCATCTGCCAAGTGTTTTTTTTACTGTTGCCTGTTCTGACTGCCTTCTGTGTGCTGACCCTAGACTGTTTAATAAACCGCCTTATCCCACCTGTTAGTCTCTGGTCTGCTCTGTGGGTCCCTGTTTGTCTGTCTGTCTGGTTCTGACAGTACAATCTGACCATACCATGGACCCCGCAAATCCAGAACCTGTCACTCAAGACACAGACTCAGGCACTCAAGACGCAGGGCCAGTGGCTTTGCAGACGTGAGCAACAAATGGCTTCATTAAGACAGGAATTAGTGGAGTCTAACCAGCATCAAGAAGCAACTTTTTCTCTGCTATCCTCCCAGCTAAACCAGCAGATGGTCAGTCTGCACCAGGGGGGTTCACTTCACCTCCTGGCGATGGCACGGTCGCCTCTTCCCTGCCGCAACCCCAGAGTGACACTCACCCCCCCACATCTCCTGAACAGACTCACATGCGGTTGTCAAGCCTGGAGTGGTTCTCAGGTGAGTCTGGAGACTGTAGGTCATTTCTGAACCAACGTGAGCTTCATTTTGAGTTTCAAGCATCCACTGGCAGTTTTCTCAGGTGACACTATCTTTTGACTCTTTGCCTCTCCCTCTCACTGCTGGTGCTGATGCTAGTCTTCTGGACATTAAACTCGCCATTGTAGGGGGAATTAAATTAATGTTGGTATTGCATTCGTTAATAAAATATCGGGGCACCACCTTCCTCAGCTAAGAAGGACTGTACGGAGACTGACTCCTGTAACGCTGATGTTATGATAACGAATGAACCAACAGTAAACCAGTCTGATAATCTGAAGGGTAAGTTCCGGAGATAGGGATCGTTATTACTCAGCTCAAAAGGACATCGTCTGACCACGGCTTAAATAAAAAAAGAACTTATTTATTAAACACAAATGAATAATGAATAATGTATCATGAATAGTACGACAGAGAATATATGAGATCTGAAACAACACAAGCGGAGAGAAACTTATGGCAAACAATGGCAGAATGAGTTTGGCAATAGTGAGAAGTAGTTAAAGGGAAAACTGGGGACGCAAATGTAGAGTTAATTTACTGAACGAATGGTTAAGAGAATTTAGTCAAATTTACAGTATCATAACCTCACGGACCAACTCTTATTCAAACCCGCTTAACATGCCTACTTGGCCAGCGACGCTCCTGTTGGATGTCTGCTCCGAACTGACACGAAGGCTCCAAGCTGTGTCCGTGGCTCTGATCTGCGCGGCAGTCTGCTGGACGAATCGAGCAAACCACAGTGGTGAGCCGGTGTTGGACAGGGATGTTTCAGGGGCTGGAACTCTCCGGTGTCGGTTACAGACGAGGAGCGGCTTCCGATGGTGGTCTAGCCCGAACCAGCGGGTTAGCGGATGGCAGCAGGTTTTAGTAATAAGTGGTGACCGTGAAACAGGACTTTAGATTACTAACAGTAAGATTAAATGTCTCTTCGATGGCCGATCGAAAAGTGTCTCCAAAATTATTATTACATGAGTAGAATTTTACACAAAAACAAAACAAATCAAATCATGTGGCTTAATGTGGCGAGCAAAAGAAAAAGAAAATACGTCTTCTTAAGAATAAATTCAGGCTACTCAGCGTGACTATGAGCAGCAACAAAAAGAAGAGAAGAGGAACGCAAAAACAAAACTAGAATAGAAACTTAGACTGAAAAGGAAAAATTAATACTAGAAGAAGACAAACGGAAGACTAAGACTAACAAGACAGACTAACAAAACCCTAACTACTGGACTCACGAGACTAACTGACAGACTGACTGTCCGCTGCATGCGGCAGATGTTTTTCCTCGCTCCAAGGCGTGTCTAATCACCGATAGGCTGTCGCGCATGTGGGATGGTTCGTAGGCGCGCGACGTCATTTCATCTTGTAAGGCGAGGATTAATTAATGGTTCGTACGAGGGGCTCATCTGCCTCTCACTATGGTCAATCACATATATTTTGAATGGACAATTTTCAATGGCATTCCAACATCGTTCACAACATGCGTTAGGCAATTCTTATGGGTGGCTGACAACGTTAAATGATAACTCATAATAACGGACTCCTGATAAATTTCTAATACTCATCTTAATATATATGATGACTCAAGGTATAACTAACACAAAATGAAGAAATAAAGAAGGGAAGACTATATTTGCCCAAAATGATCATCACTATAACGGTTACTTATTAATAAATGTATCACGTCAAGCGTATTCAACCTAACCGTTACGAACCTCACGATGGCAGTATGGTTCCATGATAAAAACTCAGACAAACTTGGAAGAAAAGTTAAAATCACAGCTTTGTCATTCTACAAGCCACAAACACAAAAAAAACATTGATATCACACAGATTACGGGCTCGACACTGTAAGAAAATCTAAAGTGAGATCAAACATAGAGAATTGGTTATCCTGGTATACTGGAGAACAAGACACACAGATCTACAAAACAGTTTGTTTCAGGAATGGCTAATTTACAACCCATCAGCATTATTTTGTTTGTGGATTCCTCTGAGGTCTGGCATTGGTTCACCTAGACAGCTTTATTGTCCGTATCTCCCATGGGCTATCAAGAGGGAATTAGCACCTCCATGGGAAACATGGGGCAAAAAGGGCAACCTTTGATGTTGAGGTGTCTGTTTCTCTTGCTCCCCCGAAAGAGTGTGGAGGAGATATCTCTGAGCCAGACATCTTGTCTCTGTTCAACTTAGCACTGTCCCTGTAACAGTTCAAATGGTCAATAGCTCTTGAAATTTGGGGTGTTTTACAACTCCATTTCTCCTGAAGGGATGCAGAGAGGGTAAGGAAGGGTCAGTTAGAGGCCAGTTCTGCTACACCATGAAACTTAATCTCCCTTCTGTCCGTCTAGACTTCCCCATGCCTGCCACCGCCCTAGATGGGCATGTGATGCATCTCATTACCCACTGCACCTCTCCAGTGATTCTGACTTTTCCTGACTCCCACACTGAACGGATAACTTTCCACCTTTTTGAGTCACCCCAACACCCTCTTCTCTTAGGCTATCTTTGGTTAACTCGGCATAACCCTCATATAGATTGGCTCTCCATCAAGATTCTGTCATGGGGGAGCAACTGTAAGATGCGGTCCTTCTTGGCTTCTCTGGTTTCCAGTTTGGAGGGGGTTTCCACCTTGCCCGAGGAGGTCAACAAGGAGGAATTTCCAGATTTGTGACCTGCCACGAGAAAACCAGCAACAAGTTGGCCCGGCGCAAGTTGTGTAAACAAAGAAAAATGGATTTCTTTTTTAAAAATTAGTGATTTTCTTTTTTTGCAGAATATGTAAGTTGAAATCATTAAGAAGCGACTCCATGTTTCAAATAACAGTATTGGGGGCCTTAAAACCATAAACTTTGGGGGTGTTGGGGGTGTGGTGATTCAACAGTAAATTAGCATACTGGCTTTCTTTTTCTCTATTCATGTGCTTCTGTTCTTTTTTCGGCCAATCAGCTGCTCGTTAAAAGGGAACCACATGGTTACCTATGCAGCTTCTGGTTATGCCGACAACAATCTCACTTCTGATTCGGAACCTGAACTAGAAGATGAAACTGAAGAAATCGACGAGAGCGACTGCATTACACTGGAGAAGTTGTAATGCAGCTGACCTTAGCTGAAGATGAAGACGATGAAGAATACGACGAAGAGCAGTAGTAATGATGGTGGCGTGTGCGGACGTAGCGGCTCCTCTCTGTCCCGATAATGTGGTGTCTACATGTTTGTCCCAATGCGCACATACAGCCGTGGGACTCTTTTTGACATCGGCAACACAGCAATCTGCAAATTAAATCCGGCACAAGCTAAGGAGTTACTCGACCTTGGCCCACTCCAGCAGCCCGTTTCGACACTGACCGCCATTACTGCAGCGTACCCGAAGAGGAAGCACCACAGGCAGTGCGAGAGGAGGTGGAAGAGGGGAAAGCGCGGGAGTATCTGGGACAGGCTAGCGGAGAATCCACACAAGCCAGCTATACCATCTATCGCACTGGCCAATGTACGCTCTTTGGACAACAAACTGGACTATATACACCTTCTGAGATCGACCCAGCAGACCGTGAGAGAGTGCTGTGTTTTCGTTTTTACAGAAAGATGGCTCAATAACAGCATACCGGACTCCGTCATCCAGCAGCAAGCTTCAAGCCCAGCTTGCAGGGGGGTTCTGGATTTGCTGCCAGCCACCAGAGGGGTTTCCCCTTCACCAATGGAAAGTATGCAGGATACAGAATAGAAAAACAACTAACGTGGACGAGGTCCCCCTCACATTTGACATCCCCATGGGCCGAAGTGTCGTAGAGAAAGGGCAGAAAAATGTGAATATAGTAGGTCATGAGAAATCACACTTCACAGTACAGTGGTGCTGGCATGTTGTGGAGATGGATTGAAATTGCCACAGATGGTCATTTTCAAACGGAAAACCATGCCAAAACACGAATCCCTCCCCTCCAAAGTTGTCATGGCCGTGAATGAGAAAGGGTGGATGAATGAAGAAATGATGAACCTTTGGCTTACAAAGTGCTACACTAAGCATCCAGATGGCTTCTTTGAAACACACAAAGCCCTGCTTGTGATGGACAGTATGCGAGCGCGCATAATGCCACAATTCAAAAATAAAATAAAAGCTTGCAACTCCATACCTGCCATTATTCCTGGAGGCTTAACCGAAGTACTCCAGCCACTCGACATCTCTGTGAACCGGAGCTTTAAGGCAGCCTTGCATCGCCTGTGGGAGGAGTGGATGGTGGATGGAGAGCACAGCTTCACAGCAACAGGGAGGATGCGCCATGCAACTTTCCTGCAAGTCCTTGGATGGATCGACAAAGCTTGGACTTCAGTGGGGGGGGTTTCGATCTAATAAACGACACATAAATTTGCAACCGACACATCACTAATTCCCCTACCTGTTTCACTGTTACAAAAAATAACAGCGGCACAACTTGGTGGGCGTTATCCCGGTAATTCATTATTAATTTAATTTATTATTTATAACATATTATTATTTTTTATGATTAATATTTACAAATACAACGTGTGGCGTGTGAGCGTGTTAACGGGTTGAAATGCGTGTGTCTCACGTCCAGTGCCTGAGACTTGAGAGCCCTGGGCTTTCCTCTTCATGATGCATTTTTTGACTGATGCGACTTATACTCCGAAGTGACTTATAGTCCGGAAAATACGGTAAAAATACATTGTAATGGGAATTCTTATAATTCATCTTCTTTTTACTCAATCACAAGCATTCACTGTCTTAAAGCCAATGAACCAATTCTGACAGTCCTAGAGAAGCCCATCAAGAGCCTCAGACGGCGGTATAATACAGACCTCAAAGACACCCAACAACTTGAGCAACTCCGGCGGGATACGGCTAACGGCCTTTAGCAAATCAACAACATGGCACTACCAGGGAAACTGAAGCTCTGGTGTTACCAGTTTGGGCTGCTACCCAGACTCTTGTGGCCATTGACCATGTACGAGGTCTCAATTAGCCATGCCAATCGTCTGGAAAGGCTGGTGAACTCTCACATAAGGAAGTGGCTTGGGCTCCCCAAATGCCTCAGCAGCGTTGGACTCTACAGCAACAGAGCCCTGTCACTGCCAATTTCTAGTCTGGTTGAAGAGTTTAAGTGTGCCAAGGTGAGGCTGGACATTTCCCTCACTGACTCCCGGGACCCTGTGGTGAGAGACGCCACTCCTCACCTAGCAATTGGGAAGAAGTGGACCCCAAGGACGAGTTAAAGCTGAACTCAAATGCATGCAAAACATAGGTGTCATAACACCTGTTACTGAGTCTACAGACTGGGTCTCCTCAATGGTAGCAGCACATAAGAAGGACAAGGCAGAAATAAGACTGTGCATCAATCCAAAAGACCTCAACACAGCATTGAAAAGGCCCCATTACCCCATGCGCAGTGTGAAGGAGGTGGCAGTACAGATGTCAGGAGCAACAGTATTCTCTGTTCTGAATGGCAAGAACTCCTTCTGGCAGATATGCCTCGACAAGAAATCCTCAATGTTGACCACATTCGGTACACCATTTGGGCGCTACAGATTTCTGCGGATGCCTTTTGGCATTAACTCTGCAAGTGAGGTGTTTCAGTGCACAATGGAACAGCTATTAGGATTATCCATGCTCAGTCATCATGGATGACATCATCATTGGAGGCCACGGAGTAGCTGAACACAATGCCAACCTAAAGAGAGTGCTCGAGCGAGTGAGAAAAGTCAACCTCAAACGCAATCCAGCCAAGTGCAGATTTCGCCTGGACCAAGTGAGCTATGTCGGCCACATCTTCTCGAGCGAAGGTCTAAAAGCTGACCCCCAGAAAACTGCAGCAATCACTGACATGACAGTCCCCACAGATGTCGCTTCACTGCAGCGTTTCCTTGGCATGGTAAACTACCTTGGCAAATACATCCCAAGCTCAGTGACATTGCAGCACCACTGAGGGAACTAACCCACAAGGAAACTGCATGGTGCTGGTATGAGCAACATCAAAGGGCATTTGACCGCCTGAAATCATGCCTGTCCAGCGCGCCAGTGTTAGCATATTACAACGTCAAGACCCCAATCACACTGACCAGTGATCCATCATGCTATGGACTTGGAGCTGCACGCATGCAAAACGGCAAACCAGTGGCATTTGCATGTCGAACTCTCATGGACACAGAGACACAATATGCCCAAATTGAAAGAGAACTTTTGGCTGTTGTGTTTGCCTGCACAAAGTTCAGGGAGTACATATATGGAAAGCCCACAATTGTTGAAACCGACCACCAACCTCTAGTAACAATCCTAAGGAAGCCCATTCACACTGCCCCAGCCCGGCTTCAGAGAATGTTACTCTGACTGCAGTGCTACGACATCAGCTTGGTGTACAAAAAGGGTAAACACATGTATCTGGCAGACGCTCTTTCAAGAGCCCCAAACACACAGATCTCCCAGAGTCCTGCTGACAACGATGCTTTTGAAGTCAGGTCTGTAAGCTACATCTCCACAGCACGCCTTGAAGAACTCAGAAAACACACAGCAGAGGATGAGGTGCTTCACACCCTCAGTGCAGTCATCCAAAGAGGTTGGCCTACCAAAGAAAGGCAACTCCAACCTGTTGTAAAGCCTTTCTTTCCTTACAGAGACAAACTCACAGTGGAGGAAGGAATCATCATGAAAGGCCACAAAACAATCATCCCTCAGTCTCTACAGAAACAGTACATAAATATCGTGCACAAAGGTCACCCAGGTGCTGAAGCAACCAAGCGCAGAGCTAGAAGCATCATCTTTTGGCAAAATATGTCAAAGGACATCTCCAAGGACTTACTCTCATGCGCAGTATGCAACAGCACCAAGCCTCATCACCAGAGACAACCTCTGGAACTCCACCCTGTTCCAGACCTCCCATGGTCCACAGTGGCAACAGACATTTTCGAGTGCCGTGGCAAACGCTACCAAGTGCTTGTAGATTCATATTCTGGATGGTTCGAGAGTGACCTTCTACATGACATAACGTCATCAGCTGTGATCTCCAAGTTGAAAAGACACTTCTCAGTCCACAGCACACCGCACACCCTCTTTTTTGACAATGCTAGACAATACACCAGTCAGCATTTCAAAGACTTTGCCAAACAATGGGATTTTATCCACACCACCAGCAGCCCTGAATATCCCCAGTCAAATGGGCTTGCAGAGAGAGCGGTTCGCAGCGTCAAGGAGCTGATGGAGAAATCTCACCGAGATGGGACTGATGTGTTCCTGAATCTTCTGAACCTCAGGAACATTCCCCACGATCCAACATTAGGCTCCCCCGTTGAACGCCTGATGTCACGTCAGACATGTGCAGCAATCCTGGTGAGCACCAAACTACTGGAACCAGCCCCAAAAAACACCCAGCAAATCAATGCCTAGCTCCTAAACAAAAGGCTCACACTAAAGCGACATTATGACAAGTCGAGTCGTCCATTACAGCCTTTGACAGAGGGACAAGTTGTCAGCATGCAGAACCCTAAAGGTCATAACCAACTTGGGACTGTGAAGGAGATAAGTGAGGCGCCACTATGTCATTCAGTCCAACGGGAAGACATACAGAAGAAACTGCCGCCACATTCTTCTTGTTGCAGAGCCCCCACCACCACTGTTTCATACAGAGGACCCAGACTCACAGAACTCTATTCCCTCCACAATGGACTGTTCAACCCCCAGACGAGTAACACCCACACCACAAACACCAGAACCAAATGCTATGCAACCAAAACGCACATCCCCTCTCCGGCCACTGCCTGCACCACACTTTCCCACTGAGAACAGCAACACACAATACATAACACGTTCAGGACGCACTCGTAGACCAAGCCCAAAATATATGCAATAAATAAATAAATAAATAAAAAGAAGAAAGAAAAGGAGAGAGAGAAGAATTTTTTTCTCCCTGTGTCCATTGTTGTTTAAGTCAACATCACCAGTGTTATGAATATGCCCACATGTTGCAGTAAGTTATAATGAGTGGTAAACTGTTAATCCACATTGATTTGCTGTTGTGTGTGTTAAGTTCAACCAGAAATACCATTACTGGATTCCTTACTGAAAATTGTGCAGCAACACTGTAAGAAAGGAATATTGTTTTATATAGAAGGTGCAAGCTAAAGGGAAAGGATGTAGACCATTTGTTTAAATGATTGCTCTTTTTTGTTTACCGCGAGCTACCGTACCTGTAGATCCATCACAGTACTTTTACCGCTCTCTGATGCTGCTAATGTGGATGTTACCATGTCATGTCAGCTTGCTGTTCCCGCTGCTCTTCAATAAACCGGTGTGTTCATCGAGCAAATGTGATCATTGACTCACACACAGAAACAGGCAAGTCTCTACAATATGTAAGTTGAAATCATGAAGAAGCCACTTCATGTTTCAAATAACAGTATTGGGGCCTTAAAACCATAAATTTTGTATTTGAATTTGGGTTGTTTTAGAGGAAATTCTTAGTCCTAGTTGGGGGTGTGGCAATTCAACAGTAAATCAGCATACTGGCTTTCTTTGGCTATCTACGGCTATTCATGTGCTTTTGTTCTTTTTTCAGCCAATCAGCTGCATGTTAAAAGGGAACCACATAGCTACTTATGCAGCTTCTGGTTATGCGCACATACAGACTCTTTGACATTGGCAATACAGCAATCTACAAATTAAACCCGGCACACGCTAAGGAGTTACTCGACCTCGGCCTACTCTGGCAGCCCGTTTCGACACCGACCCCCACTACTGCAGCGCACCCGCAGAGGAAGTGCCGCAGGCGGTGCAAGAGGAGGCAGAAGCGGGGAAAGCGCAGGGGTATTCGGGTCAGACTAGCGGCAAATCCACACAAGCCGGCTATACCATCTATCGTACTGGCCAATGTACACCCCTTGGACAACAAACTGGACTATATACACCTTCTGAGATCGACCCAGCAGACCGTGAGAGAGTGCTGTGTTTTCGTTTTTACGGAAACATGGCTCAATAACAGCATACAGGACTCCACCATCCAGCTGGACCGGCTAACATGCCACCGAGCAGACAGAGCCCTCATTGAAGGAGGTAAGATCCGCAGTGGCGGGGTCTGTGTTTACATCAGGGATGCTTGGTGTCAAGACGCTGTGGTGATTTGTAGACACTGCTCACCCCTTGTGGAGTTTATGATCATCAAGTGCCGGCCTCTGTTAATGTCCTGTACATATAGCAGCATTGACAATAAAGTTGACTTGACTTGACTTGACTTGACTCATTCAGCTCATTCAGTGACAGACTGATCCATCCCACTGCACCACAGAGTGACAGAATTTATTTTATTTTATTTAATATTAGAAATTAGTATCTACATTTGCTTCTTTTAACTCTTAAGTATATTACCTTTCTTGTTTTTCATTTTTATTCAGGGGCTTTTTGTAACAAAAGAATTTCCATTTCCATTTGATAGCCATTGTTCAAACTACTACAGTAGTTTCTGTCCTGCGGGCTAACAGATACCAGAAGTCACTGATAGCTTGACCAGTAGGGGGCTGGACTTATGTAAATGAGATGCAATGAGCAGCACTGTGTTACCTGGCTCCCCTGGTAGGGGAGAATCTTGAGAATCTTTCCGGCTGGATTTCTCACTAAACTAGTTTGAGGAGTGCCTACATTCAAATGGCCACATCTTCTTCAAATATTTTCAGAATTCCATGTGTTAGATGTCGTTGGAAAGCTTAGAAACTACACTCTCAGAATCTGTAAATAACTCAAAATGCCCCCCGGGAGACTTGTTGCTGGTTTTCTTGGACACATATGGAAGCGATACTCGGAATGAGACAGTTACGTCACCCACACAAACCGAGGCCTCGTTTGTCATTAGTCACGTGATTTCCACAAGAATGGTACAAGCCTCGAATCGGAGTTTCATCTGGCCCACCCACTTTTACTCGACAGATGGTCCAAATCATTTGTCCCATCATTAGTTACATTGTTTCATGCTGATGGTATCTGTTGTATCTTATAGTGACTGTTTGCGCGCTGCTTCGTGCTGCCCGTATGTGCTCTCGTGTGTGGCATTCGCACAGTAAGTGTCCTCTCTCTCAGCGTTATGGTGTTTGACTATGATGTGGCTAATGCTAGTGTGGTCATACACTGTAAAAAAAAAATTCTGTAGGATTTACGGTAAAATACTGGCAGCTGTTGTTGCCAGAACTTCACTGTACAAATATGGTGACAATGTATAAGACATTACGGTACGTTTTTTTGGAAGCTGCAAATTTCATAGTAATGAACAGTTTTGTTTACGGTAAATTAGTAAAAAAAACCTTATATGTATAGTAAACCTGTTTACGGTAAATTGCCTTCAAAAACAACTGGTATAATATAAACCTGTTTAGGGTAACATAAATTCTGTATAATTTACGGTAAAATACTTCACCGTACAAAATACGGTGACTGTATAAAACATTACGGTATGCTTATTTGGCAACCGTAAATTTCATACACTGTAATAAATGTCTGTGAAATTAACATTAATATGCTGTAAAATTGTGACATAAAAAAACTGTAACAAGAAAAACAATGAATCAATGTATAATTTAAAGCAATATATTGTGAAAAACAGAACAATTAATAATTGTTGATTTTACAGTTAGTATATGTTACAATGATGATATTTCCTTGTAGACTTTATGTGTTGCTGTATTATAAACATAGAAAAAATGTAATACTTGAACCAACACAATACAGTTAAAATTGCAATACAACTTGGTTTATAGAACTGAAATAAACTGTATAACATTTTACAAATTAATATGTTGTGATTTTCAGATAAGTACTGTAACTATGATATCATGGATTGGTTGAGAATCAATATAAACATGTTTAGAACTGAGACAGCATTGGCTAGTAGAACTCTTTTTGACACTATAATCTAGATTGACAGCTCTTTATGTAAAAGACAAAAGAAAAAAAAAACTCTCTGTGTGTTTCTTTAATCAGTTCACTATTTTTTTCTTTTTTTTTTTCTTTTAGATTATGTTTCTGTGGTTAAATACGCAGCCTGCTAGAGCACATAGGGAAAAAAATACGGGAAGATATAAACGCTGCGTTAGAATTTAAAACTGCAGGGACCAATCATAGAGCAGCACCGTTTGTGTACTCTTCTGTCATTGGACGCTACGTTATTGCGGGAGCACTTGGCACGGAGCAGACACACCTGGAATTGTGGGAACAGACAGGAACAGACTCAAGGAGAGTGAGGAGTAGCAACGTGGAGCGAGAGCAGGAGACGAAGAGTCGGAGCAGTGACGACGAGGAGCGGGAGCAGGAGGCAAAGAGGAGCAGTCGGGGGAGTCGGAGTAGGGACGTGAAAAACGTCGAGGAGACAAGTGGGAACAGGTACGTTGAATGTTCTGTGGAAAACATAAGTGATATGTACAGGGAAACAGTGTCTCAGTCTCCTAGCACTGTAACGTTATGTGAGGATGCTTCCCAGATCTCAGTAGATCCACCAACCAGTGAAAACTGTGAACTCCCACAGAATTTCAATGAGACTCAGGAATATTTGTTTATTCTATCTAAAACTGCAAGGGCAGCTCCTTCTCCCTGCTTCAACAATACAGACTATTGTTGAGGAGATGCAAAACGTGCATGAGTTAGGACAGGACTTCACTATAAGTAAACTTCGTTCACTTTTAAAAGATGACATGAGTCTAACAGATGATGCCCTCACCAAAATCTGTGATTGTGTTAGAGACTCAGATCTATTCTCTGCCTGCCACCAGGGGCCACTCAGAACAACATATTCAAGAGCTCAGACATTCAAAAATATGTTCAAGTACAGTGAGCCCAAAAAACTAACATTAGGGATTGATGAAAACATGACACAGCGATATGCTTACTACATTCCGGTGAAGCAAACATTGAACACCTTATTAGAATCTGAGTTGTGGAAGAATACAGTGTCCCAACAGAGTAAAGAAACAGACTCACAGGAGTTTAGTGACATACATGATGGACAAACCTATAAGTCAAACAAGTTCTTCAATGAAAATCCAGGTTGCTTAAAGATAATTTTGTACCAGGATGCTTTTGAAATCGCCAATCCTCTTGGCTCTGCTAAGAAAAAACACAAAGTCCTAGCTGTCTATCTTTCTGTGGCAAATTTAGCTGCTTATGTGCGGTCAAATACTGATCACATGTCTCTTGTGTTGTTGTGTGGAGAGAAGGACCTAAAACAGTTTGGATGTGCTAAACTCTTCTCAGAGATGTTGGAGGATTTAAAAGATTTGGAGAAGAATGGAATCTCTGTGGACTATAAAACCATTAAAGCAGCACTGTATTGCATTGCAGGTGATAATCTTGGGTCACACAGCATTGGCGGGTTTACAGAGAACTTTTGTCGCTCAAAGTATTTTTGTAGATACTGCGAAATCACACGAACTGAGTTTGAAAATGATGATCCCAATGTCTGTGGTCCACAGCGCACACCTGAAGCTTACGACTCAGCTGTCAATGATATTGCATCTGGAGACAGGGAGGACGACAAAGGCATAAAGGTAAACTCTGTGTTCAATGCTTTGAAAGCTTTTCATGTTTGCCAGCCTGGTCTCCCACCGTGTTTAGGTCACGACATATTTGAGGGTGTGTTATCCTATGATGTAGCACTGTACTTGAAATATTTCATCAAGAAAAAGAAGTGGTTTACATATACACTTCTGAATCGGCGAATCACTCAGTTCAAGTACAAAGGGTCTGTTGCACTCACAAAACCATGTACTGTCAATGAGGGGTCTAAGCTTTCTGGCCAAGCCATCCAGAACTGGAACTTTTTGAGGTTGCTGCCTGTTTTAATTGTGACAAAGGGCAAAGCCCTGAAGATGAGGTGTGGCAGTTAACTCTCCAGCTTAAAGATATAGTTGATCTGATATGTGCACAAAGGATTTCTGTGTCACAGGTAGCATATCTTGACATCATAATCCAGGAATATTTGGAATCAAGGAAGTGTTTGTTCCCGGAGTGTACATTGAAACCAAAGCATCATTATTTGCGACACTATCCGGCACTAATTTTGAAGTTTGGCCCCCTGATTCGACTGTGGACGATACGATTTGAAAGTAAACACAGCTACTTTAAGAGATGTGCCAGGCATCTGAAAAACTTTAAAAATATTTGCCTTACTTTGGCTGAGAGACATCAGATGTTTCAGGCATATGTTTCAGTGGGGCCAGGAAGCAGTCAGCCTCTGCATGTCAAAGACAGCTGTACATTTTACGCCGACCTTTACAGTGAGACAATTAAACAAGCAGTGAGCGAGTTTGGCTTCTCAGAAAACAACACTAGTGTTTCCACAGACAAACAGTACAAAGGAACAATGTATAAAAAAGGGCATTTCCTTGTGTCAAAAAATGATGAGACTGTGGAATTTGGAGAGCTTCTCATTATTTTAATTAAAAATGATGCAGAGGTGTATTTTGTGATGGATATACATAAAGCTGACTATCATCCTGAGTACCATCTCTACTCCGTGAAAAAAGACTGTGTGATGTTACAATGTCTTGAAATCAGTGACTTCGTTGATTTTTATCCTTAAACATCCTACATTGTTAATGGGCACCAAGTGATTCCACTGAAGCACAGCATCTTCTCCAGATAAACATGATTTTGGGCACTTGTGGGGAGAAAACACAAAAACATTTAATATTGCGTGTTATTTTTCTCATTGTACCAGAAATGACAGACTTGAGACAACATTTTTGCGGAGTGCCATCAATGAGGTCTTTCCTGACCTAGCTGAGGTATCAAAAGACATTTTGGAGGAGACATTGCAGTCCCTTGGCATCGAGACGAGTGACGATTTCAAGTTTCTCGAGGAAAGTGATTTGTTGATGGCTTTGAGGCCCATTCAAGCCAGAAAGGTGCTTGCTGCTTGGAAGTTGAGAAGTAAGTATTCCAACATGGGATGCAGTTAGTACCCATAGAAAAACAAAAACTGTGCCCGTCTCTCTACCTGCTTCATACACCTGAGGGCCAGAGGCATCTGATTCAATTGGAACCGATGACTGAGAAGCAGATTCTCTGAACAAGTCACTGATACTGCTGTCTGCAAAATGTTTGTGACACGTGGGCGGTAAATGAAGATTTGACCTGAAAAACGTGCGCATTCTTTCACAAGACAACTCACAGCACGTCCTTCCACAATATGCTCTTCTAAGTGAGCAATTAAATCTTTACTATCTTGACACTGGCGTTGACACAGCATCATTGCGCATTTAAAATTGGTAACAGTCGTCCCTACAGCAACGTTAACTGGAGCAGATACGTTATGCCTCCGGTAAAAATGAGTCTTAAGTGCTCCATCTACAAATGTCTGCTTGCACCTGGCTCCAAAGCATTTAAATAAACAACGTGGTTCATTTCGATGAAGTTTGCAGTGAAGAATGTAGCCCCTCAATGTCTTAACTGACTTGCCACAGAAATTACAACTAAACATTCTGCCAACCTTTGCTAAAATTAGCAGGCAAATGTTCAGCACAAAAAAACCCTAACGTTACATCGACGATGTTTGGCAGAAGTCAACTCTCAACTCCTAAGATAATGTTAGCCAAAACTGAAGTTATGTTACCTTTAAGTTAAACAACTAGATAGACAACTTGCAGACTTGAAAAAAATCTGTAGACATTTAGGAAATTTAAAGTTACTTACCGGGACCTTGTGCCAACAGTAATCCCCACAGAGGCGCAATAGTTGGGGAGCCAAAGTCTCAAAAATGGGTTGAACCTGACATGGTCTGCCATACTTTTATTTGTGTTTTTTCTGTTAACTTTGACCCTAAGAAACAATAATTGGAGGGTCTGCTCTGCCGGAAATATTGCAAAAAAAAAAAAAATTATGGCCATTTTAGTGTATGCACCCTTTATTTTTTTATTGGAAAAAATGTGAAAAATGATTTTTTTCCTCAAATCCTCAGTGGGTTGGGTAGGCTGTCAATAAATGCATTCCAGATACACAGAACACATGTGCTGACAACATCCACTGAAAAAATAACTCTTAAAACACATTTCTACATGATTTTGCATCAATTTAATGCAAAAAAATTAGGCGTTTTCTCACTTTTTTCCAATATTTTCATCTTTACTTCATTGGCAATCAACTATTCCCCCAAGTTATGACATCAGTCAATATGCCATTCTTTTCACCAAACAGTATACTCATTCCGCAGAAAAAATTACAAAAATCCAACCAAAATCATTGGATCTGTGATGATTTCACTACTAGTTGGCAATCAACAGGCTCAGAACCTCAATAGAATTTTAGGCTACTCTCAAAATTCTGAAAGACATACCGGATATTTAACATGGTTGTTAATGTCCACATTATTAAACATCATGGCCAAGGCATCTTTTTAATTTCAACATAACCCTGTTCTCCTAATGGAAATATGTCAGACAAGAAATATAATACAGCAAAATGACTTTCATTATTTTATTGCCTCAGATGACAACTACTGCAACTTTAATGGAACAAAATAATTCAACATAACTTAATTAACTAGGTGCAGGTCCCTGTGAGGTGGGATAATCAGGAGGGTGGCACACTGCAGATACTGCTCTGGGGACAGACCTTCACCCTCACCACCTGAGGAGACAGCAAACAAGACTGACAGGGTGGGTAATGGGTAATACAGCAGTGCTATGAAAGATGTCCCCCCAACACACACACACACACACACACACACACACACACACACACACACACACACACACACACACACACACACACAGCCTGCCTATGTGTCCCTGTCTTCAAGTGCAAGTTCAGTCCTTGAACATCTGTTGGGGTCCCCTGTGCAGAGACATGCAATGCCACACTTCACATTTGCTCTTGCACAGGAGCATCCTCGGGCACACATGCTTTTCTTGCAGCGGCAGTATTTGCTGTGTTTGAGTTCAGAAGGTTTTGCCTCTTTCAGCATCATGGCTGTCACCAATTTGCCATTGACAAGTTGTCTCCCAAAATCAGTGGCAGCTGGCTGACCCATGTACTATGTTTTTAACATCTTGTTTATGTAGAAGTGAAGGTATATTTTGCTGAATGATGAAGGGTTTCATACTGTAAACTTAAATGTACACATCAACAAAATCTGTAATTTAGAGAGAATAATATAGTTAATTTTAGGGTAATTGCATGCTTGTGACATTACGTTACTACGAACCATAATTGTATATTTTCACAGTAAAACTTTGTATTTTCTACATATTATGACACTAAAAATTTCAAATTATGTACTGTTTCTTGATTTAGGGTAATTCAATGTATCTGGTATGGTGATATACTATTTTGGATTTTATGGTCTTACTTTTGCTATTTGACAGGTCTTACTGTGACTTCTACAAATTTTTTTTTTTTACCATATTTTTAACATCTTATTTCTGTAGAAATTAAGGTATATTTTTGCTGAATGGTGTAAATTTAAATGTACACAGCTGCAAAATCTGTAATTAAGACGGAATAATACGGTTAATTTTAGGGTAATTACATGCTTGTGACATTACGGTATTTTTCCATTCATTTGACCAAAATTTTTTATTTTCACAGTTAAGCTGCGTATTTATTATGACAGTGTAAATTAAAGTTATGTACTGTTTCTCGATTTAGGGTAATTCAGTGTAGCTACTATGGTGATATACTATTTGGGATTTTATGGTCTTGCACTGTAGGTAAGAGCCCTGGTGACTGTCTGCAGCCCTCGTCCTCCCTCGTGTGTGTGTGCGCGTGTCCGCCTTTGTCAAAAGGTATGTATGTGTGTATTTAACTTAGCATGTAAGCACATCATTCTCAGTTCAGTTTAGAAATGCTAACATAATTTCTGGTTAGATAGAACTCCGATCGGGCCGCTATAATCAGCTGACTGTTTGGTCTCTACAAGAAGCTTGTCTGCTGCTTTGTCTCTCCAAGACACTTCTCTGCTGCTCTGTCACTACTAGACGTCTTGCCACGTCTGCTTGATAATGCTTGCTGCTATTTGCTTTCTTCGTGTATCGCTGAGTATGACCACTGCTTGACTCTGCACAGTGACTGTAATGGATTTCTAAATGGGTTTAGTCCCATTTATTTATATATTTATATAATTATTTTGTATATTTTGTTTCTGGTTCCAACTTTGCAAACCTGCCCATTAGTTAGGCTATATATTTTGCTTGATTTTGAATAACTTTGTTTCTTTGTCTTTTGTTGCTGCAACCCCACTAATTTGCTTTCCCCTTTTCAGCTGCTGGAGGCCGGTGGTGGTGGCGGTGCCTGTGACTGGTGGTGGTGTCCTGTTTTGTGTGCTGTGGTCCCCTGGGACTTGGGTTACTTCATTGTCTGTCGTGTGTGTGTGGGTGACTAAGTTGGTTTTGTTTTGTTGTTTGTTTTATTTTGTTTTGCTCACTCCCCCTGCACTAGCACTAACTCGCACTAACTTGTCCACCCAAAAGCCTCAGCTCCTGATTAGGTCCCCCTTTCCCCTTCCTGTATGAATGGCTCTGATAACTTTTAAAATTTATATTTAATAAAAGTGAGTAAAACGAACCTGTGTGTCAATAATTCCCTTGGTGAACTTCCCAGGGTGGCGTTGTTGTGCAACTGTTTAGATTATTGAAGTGTGTACATATAGTATTGCAATCAAATATCTCCTCCTACCCTTGCCACACAGGGATGCATACAAGGTTGTCAAAATTGTGATTTAGGACTGTAGATCTTGTAGTAAACTGCGAAAGCTAAATTAAGTGTGCCATCAGTTAATCAGTAATGAGTTTTCTTTAATGTGCTATCACATTAGCTTTTGTAATATTGTTTTGTAAGATAAGATTCGACTTTATTGATCCCATACCGGGATCAAAAATTTTGTTGTTACAGCCAGCAAGTTACAAAAAGCAAGCACAGTAGCATGAAGAGGTCAAAATAAAAATATAAAAGTATACAAGATACGGAATTAAAAAAAAAAAACTATGTATATGTACATTTGTATAGATTAGTAAATGCCAAAGAATCCTACTGCCATAAAAGTTGCTAGTTGCTAGTAGAGAAGAGAAAACTAACTACTGACATGACATATATTGCACTTGAGAAATACTAGTGCACCTGAGAAAATACTATTTCACTTGGGAAATACTAGCTCTATGTATATGCACAATTATATATAGTTTATAAAAATACAGTTGCCAATATGGATAATAAATAGTGTTGTTGCACAGTTGAAAGAAATATACAACTTAGAAATTTTAAAAATTTAAATTTATTAATTTATTAAATTTAATTTTAAATTTTAAAATTGCATCAAGTTAAATGGATAAATGTGAGCAGATATTAGCATTAAAGCATATGTTACATATATGTATATGTACAAATCAAAAATAGGTTTTTCATTCATTCATCTTCTATTATTGATTATCCCTTTCAGGGTTGGGGGGGGCTGGAGCCTATCCCAGCTGTCAACGGGCGAGAGGCGGGGTACACCCTGAGCCGGTCGCCAGCCGACTGCAACACACACACAAGCATTCACTCTCACATTCAGCCGGAGTGCCCGGAGAGAACCCACGCATGCACGGGAAGAACATGCAACCCTCTTGCTGTGAGGCACGCGCACTACCTGCTGCGCCACCGTGCCGCCCCCCAAAAATAGGTTTATGATGTAGAGTTTAGAAAGACAGCATCAACAAAGAGCTACATTACATGATGCTGGAGTTAAACAGTCTGACAGCTGTTGGGATGAAAGACCTGCAGTAGCTTTCTTTCTTCCAAACTGGATGCAGCAGTCTGTTGCTGAAGGAGCTGCTTAAGCCCCCCACTGTCTCATGCAGGGGGTGGGATGGGTTGTCCATGATCACAGTCAGCTTGGCTAACATCCTACTCTCACCCACCTCCTCGATGGTGTCCAGAGGGAAGTCTAGGACAGAGCCAGTTCTCCTGACCGGTTTGTTTAGTATTTTCCTGTCCCTCTCCGAGCTTCCACAACCCCAGCAGACCACTGCATAGAAAACTGCAGATGCCACCAGTCATATAATGTTTTTAACAGTGCCCTACATACTCCAAAGGACCTCAGTATGTAGACTTGTATTATTTGCTTTTTTGTAATCATTTTGTCAAAAAGTCGAATATGTTTAGAAACTTTATTCTGAAAATTACACCGGAACGTGTTATTAATGTACTTCCTGTCAGAGGTGTCACAAAGTGGACTCCCAAAAAACTTGGTATTTCGCCCGGGTACCGTGCCTTACGTCCTCTGTCGCACAGATTACTGCGTAACTGCTTCGCTCTCTCGTCGGCGCACATTCGGTACGTTAGCAAAACCGTAACATCAACATACATTAAACGTCCGGGAGACCTTAGGCCTAATTGTAACTTAAAACAGATCACTTTTTAAATTAAAAGTAGGGGCTTACCTCATTTGTACAAGTCTAACATAATTTATCTTCCATCGTGGAGCACGGCTGAAGCGGTGACGTTCCTCCCTAAAAGCATACACGGCTACGTCCTGAAAAAACACGCCCATCCGTGTGAAGTACCAATTTTTTGACGGGCAGGCCTGACAAAAAGATATAGCCCGTAGTCCATGTCAACCAAAAGATGACGGAGTCTCCAGACGCCCGCAGCCTACTCTCTGCTTCATCCCAGCTCAACCTGATGGATGTGGACGCGGTGAGAGACTTAATACTTATTCTAATGTAACAGCAATTGACAAAATCTAAAATGAACTATGTGCTGTGCTGTGCCTCCGCATCAGTGTTGTTCTTCCGGCATTGATACACTGTGAGAAGTGGTACCGCACAGCGGCTACTCTAATTCTGGTCGTAGACACTACTTCCCCCCGAGTCCGTAGGAAAAACACGTTTTTGTAAAGAACGAACTCAGCATTATCTCATGACAGGTCCGAACTTAGGCCCCGAAACTCATGTCTGCTTCTTCCGAAGTTGGTCACTGTAAGGAAGACAGCTTCGAATTGGAGAGTGAAGTGGTATGTTAAGACTGGGTTCTGTGACTGTATCAACGCATTTTTTATTATTATTTTTTTTAATTTCTAATTGCATGTTAACTTAGACTGTCCTGAAGGCTGAACGTCACCACGTGATACGTACCATGCAGCTCACAGCGCATAAAAGCGTATCGAAACATTTTTAAACAAGAAATGCTGGCACCAGCTGTGTCTCAGACGTCAAGTTAAAAATGTGTTCTCTTCCAGTAATTTTCAGAAAAATGACACCAATGGTGCTAATTCACGTCCGTGATGTCCCGGCGTCGTCCGTTCACGTTATGAATTTCCCACAATTACGTGGGCATGGCCGGGTGTTTTTGTAGAAGTCTGTTTCCCGTGGGATAATGTTCCCCTCCCGTTAGAATTGTGTTTCCTATAGTGTCACACACCAACTGGTGCAGGTTAAAGTGGAAACACTGACACATCAGCGGCACTGTACGCACGATCTCATACAGCTGTGTTGGTGTTGTCCTTGCAGCATCATAATTATGGTTCTCTAGGAGCATCATTACAACTGATCAGTCACGCTGTTTTGATGCCAAAGTTTTGCTACATGGAGAGGAAGAACAGTAAAATACGCTTATTGGAGATGGTAACCTTACGAACATATGGTTAACATTGCGAAAGTGTGTACTTGAACCTGAACCCAACCAAGTAGTTTTGTTGCCTAAGCATAACGAAGTACAAAAGAAGACGAATTCAAGACTGGCCAAAGGGCAGACATGTGGGATGCAGTTTTTTTTTAAAATAAATCCCGTGACTGATTGACATTTGACAGTGTCTGTTGCCATAGTTCTACTCCTACTCCTGTCATGTAAGAGTGCGTATTTTCCTGGGCTGTAAAACAGTGAAACAAAAAAGAAAAAGCAGCAAAAGCAAAAGGGTTCAACATCACACATGCTGGTTATTCTAAAAAAGGTAAAAACCATATTAAGATATGGACCGTGACTATCTCCATTGGTAAGTCTGGAAAGTATTTAAGCTATTGATCTTGACTAAGGCAACCAGTGACTTTCAGTTCAGTAATACCATTATAATATGCTTATCGTTTAAGGGGTAAATGATTAAAAAAAGTGAAACAGTAATAATTATAGTCCTGGAGATGCATATGTCTTTTGGCTGAACAGACACACTGTTGGACATTTCGGCATGCTTGTGTTAAATATGGCAGACGTTGTGTCAACTACTTCAGACCACAACTGTGAGATTGAGAGTCAGAGTGCCCGTTATACCCCACCCATGCCAGCAGGATTCTGACAATGAATGGTTCAATTCAATTCAGTTCAGTTCAATTCAATTCAGTTCAATTCAATTCAATTCAATTTTATTTGTATCGTGCCAAATCACAACAAAAGTTGTCTCAGGACACTTTCCATATAGAGCTGGTACAGGCCGAGCTCTTTTATCTACAGAGACACAACAATTCCCTTATGAGCAAGCACTTGGTGACAGCAGCGAGGAAAAACTTCCTTTTAACAAGCAGAAACCTCAGGCAGAACTAGGCTCTGGGTGGGCGGCCATCTGCCTTGGTTGGGTGAGAGAGGGAGAGCAAGAGAGAGAGAGAGAGAGAGAGTGAGACAGACAGAGAGAGACAGACAGAAATGCAGTCAGAGAGACAGACAGACAGACAGAAATGCAGTCAGAGAGAGAGAGAGAGAAAGAGAAAGAGAAAGAGAGACAGACAGAAATGCAATTACAGTAACCAGTAACAATGACAGTGGATGTAATAGCAGTAGTAGCAGTTGCAGTGGATGTCAGGCAGGGCAATGGCAGGAAACGCAGCTGTAATCCACAATCCAGATTCAGCCACTATCCATGGGAACCTGCGAGATGACAAAGCACAGAGACTCCGGGGAAGGAGCTAAGTTAGTAATATGCCATGGTAGAACATGAAAACGTGCAGATGGAGAGGGAGAGAAGGACAGAGGAGCTCGGTGTATCTTTGGAGGTCCCCTGACAGTCTAATGCTATAGCATCATAGCTAGGGGCTGGTCCAGGACAAGCCTGAGCCAGCCCTAGCTATAAGCATTATCAAAAAGGAAAGTTTTAAGCCTACTCTTAAATGTAGAGACAGAGTCTGCTTGGACAAAGACTGGAAAATGGTTCCATAGGAGAGGAGCTTGATAGCTAAATGCTCTGGCCCCTGTTCTGCTTTTGGAGACTTTAGGAACCATAAGTAGGCCTGCATTCTGGGAACGCAGTGTTCGAGTGGGGTAATAAGGTACTATGAGCTCTTTAAGACAAGAAGGTGCCTGGCCATTTATGGCTTTATAAGTTAGGAGGAGAATTTTAAATTCTATTCTAAACTTTACAGGGAGCCAGTGCAGAGGGGCTAATATTGGAGAAATATGATCTCTCTTCCTTGTTTTTATCAGAACACGTGCTGCAGCGTTCTGGAGTAACTGGAGAATATTCAGCAACGAATTTGGGCAGCCTGATAGTAAGGAATTGCAAAAATTCAGCCTGGAAATTATGAATGCATGGACTAGTTTTTCTGCATCATTTTGAGACAGGATGTGCCTGATTTATGCAATGTTATGTAGGTGAAAAAAGGCAGTCCTTGAACTTTGTTTTACATGGGAGTGAAAGGACATGTCCTGATCTCCCAGATTCTTTACAGTGGTGCTGGAGGCCAGCACAATGCCATCCATAACTGCTATGTCATCAGAAAATGAGTTTCTAAGCTGTTTAGGGCCTAGTACTATAAACTCAGTGTTCAGTGTTAATTTTTGAGAGAAAGGGAAGTTTGGATATCGATCTATAGTTGGCTAAAACCCCTGGATGAAGAGTAGGCTTTTTAAGTAGAGGTTTTATTACAGCTACTTTAAAGGACTGTGGTACGTAACCTGTTGATAAAATAACCTGTTGACTGTCTTGTCAGGCGAACTGAAATTCTTCCAAATTGGTAGAACGCCATTTCCTTTCTATTTTCCATGAAGTTAGTTTTAATTTGCAGGTTTGAGGGATATACCATGGAGCTAACTTCCTCTGTTTAATTATCTTCTTTTTTAGGGGGGCAACAGAGTCAAGTGTCATATGCAGTGAACTTGTAGCACTATCAACAAGGTAGTCAATTTGGGAGGGACTAAGGTTAGTATAGGAGTCCTCTGTTGTATTGAGACATGGCATTGAATTAAATGCTGATGGGATCGTATCCTTAAATTTAGTTACAGCACTATCAGACAGGAGTCTGGTATAGGAATTTTTGCCTACTGGCTGGTAGTCTGGTAATATGAATTCAAACGATATTAAATGATGGTCCAATAAAAGAGGATTGTGTGAGGAGACTATTAAGTCTCCAATTTCAATGCCATATGTCAGAACAAGGTCGAGGATGTGTTTAAAACAGTTAGTAGGTTCATGTACATTCTGACGGAAGCCAACTGAGTCTAATACTAAGATAAACGCAGTGCTACAGTTCTTCCTCTACCAAAAACTCTTCTCAAACAATAAAGGATCTCTGAAAACAAAATAAATCCAACATCTTGGAGTAACCTCCGTTACTGGTTAATCAACTTCGTCCATGTATACGAAGTAAGTACAAGTAAGTAAGTACAAGTACAAGACTTAGACTTAGACTTTATTGATTCCAATTTGGGAAATTCTTTTGTTGCAGCAGCAGTTTAAACATAGACATAAACATAAAATATATACAATAAAGAAGAATAAGGATGAGAATAAAACTAAGAGAAAAGAATGTAAAAAAATAGATCTAAGTATATAAGTACATAAAATATAACTAAGTATATAGTTATATAATGTGTATTTTATATATATATGTGTGTGTGTGTATGTGTGTGTGTATATATATATAATACCTATTATATAATATATATTCTAATAATAAAATACAATATAACTAAGTATATAAGCGAAGAATAACAGTCATTCTTAAAGAGAGAGAGAGAGAACCAGAGCTATAAACTATGTACCCGAAAAAATATGTGCAAGTTGCAAAGTGATAAATAAATCTAAACTATAAACAATAATGTGCAATATTGCAGTAGTGCAAATAATATGTAAACCTTTGGAGCTTGTGAGGTTGGTGGAGATTAACTGTTTAAAATTACTGTTATACAGTGTGATGGCTCGTGGTAGGAATGATTTCCTGAAGTGGTCCTTGTGACAGCAGAGCTAGAGCAGTCTATTGGAGAAGGAGCTCCGCTGTCTGTCCACAAGGTGGTAAAAAAAATGTTCAGGGTTATCCATGACAGATAACAGTCTGTCCATTGTCCTCCTCTCCACTACCTCCTCAAAGGTGTCTAATTTGCAGCCAGTAATAGAGCCAGCCTTGCTGATCAGTTTGTTCAGTTTGTCGGTGTCACTGGCTCTGATGCTGCTCCCCAGCACACTGCCACAAAGAAGAGTGCACTGGCAACAACAGACTGGTAGAAGATCTCCAACACCTTGCTGCACACGTTGAATGATCTGAGCCTCCTCAGGAAATAGAGTCTGCTCATCCCCTTCTTGTAGACAGCGTTGATGTCGGTTTTCCAGTTCAGTCTGTTGTCGAGTTGCACTCTGAGATATTTGTAATCCTGGTGTAGAGAAAGGGAGACAAAACAGTCCCCTGTGGCACTCCTGTACTACTTTCCATGGTCTCAGACAGAACACTGCCCGGTCGAACAAACTGTGGTCTGTCTGTCTGTTAGTCAGTAACCCAGGAGATTGTGGGTGTGTTGACTCCCATCACTCGCAACTTCTCACTGAAAAGCAGCGGCTGGATGGTATTAAATGCACTGGAGAAATCAAAGAAAGTGTTTCTCACAATGCTACCGCTACAAGCCAGGTGGGAGTGAGCACGCTGCAGCAGGTGTATGATGGCGTCGTTTATGCCCAAGTGAGGTTGTAGAGGGTACAGTGATGATTTCACCTGCGATCGGAGGTGGGCCAGGACCAGCCTCTCCAGCACCTTCATCATGAGTGATTTAAGGGCAATGGATCAGTAGTTGGTAAGGCCAGATGGAGACTTCTTCTTCAGAACAAGAACCACGCAGGACGTATTGCCGGTCCTGTTTCTGATGAAGAGTGACACTGCTCTATAGAGTATATAGAATACAATGTAGGATAGAATTGAGTATTTATAGTGTGTAGTTACAGCGCTATGGATGTATCAGTACATAACACAGTTCGGCTACTGATATTTCAGAGCCATTGTCAGGACCATAGATTCTCACTTGCACTTGTCACTGGAGATGCATTTTAATGTCAGGTATAAAGAGGGTTTTTGGATCAGAGGGAATGCAAAATGTATTGCAAGGTAACACAAAATTAGTTGGAAAAATGTTTTAACCTCCGAGCTTCACAGCTCTGCTCAGCTCAGGGAAGCTAACTCGCTCCTTCCAAATACCAGTCCTGAGTCTGTGTAGATTAGATCAGTGGTCACTTAGGTGTAGTGGTGGAGTGGTTTCCAGTGTTAAATGGAGAAACACATGAAGGACATGCTGGCAGTCAGCCAGATGAAGGATATTTGAATATACACACAACAAAGAAATCACAAACAAATACTGTTTTCTAACTGGGTTTTTGCTGTACTTTGGCTCTCAGATTGACGATAAGGAGTTTGACATTCCCCAAGTGGACACACCTCCCACACTGGAGAGCATCCTCAACGAGGTAAAGTATACGTTACTTTTTGACTATTATACTGAACTATTCTGCATCACAGACTGTCAACAGTATAACGGGAAATTTTTGAAAGGAATTGTAATCAGCTCATCAGAGGCACTGTTTTGTGTATTATGTATATTTTACGTAAATGGTAAATGGACTGTATTTGTATTGCGTTTTTCTAGTCTGACTACCACTCAAAGTGCCCTTACAACACAAGTCTGCGTTGACCCATTCACACAGACATTCACACAGTGGTAAAGCCACCTGCTTATTAGGAGCGTTATCCATTCACACACATACAATAGCGATAGCACATAGGGAGCATTTTGTGGTCTTACTTCATACTTGGTCATGTAGACTGCTGGGGTCAAGGATCGAACCACCGATCTTCTGATAAGTGGACGACCACTCTATCTCCTGAGCCTCAGCTGCCACAGTATAGTAGTTGTTCTCTAAATTAAAATAAGGCTTTATTGATTCCACACTGGCAAAATTCAGTTGTTGCAGCCAAAAAGTATTACAAAGAGCAAGCACGGTGGCATAAAGGGGGCAAAAAAAGTGTACAGAATACAGAAAATTCAATTATGAAATGGTTTGAAGTGAACATTACCATACTTATTTGATCTTTATCTTCTTTTATGTGGGACTCCCATACAAACAAAAATAACTGCCTCACGTGAGATACCTAAGTAAAAAAAAAAAGGCTCAAAACAGTAAAATTAAGTGTCTTTCAAAGTGGAAGCTTTAAGGTTTCAAATGAAAACAACAGAGATGCAGCAGAGGTGCATTGTCACCACCAACTGTTTTCTCAGGTAACATGAGAAAGTAGTAAATAGTCCTGCGACCCAAATCTGGTAGCTGGATTGCATCATGCAACCCACCCAAATTATGTAGTAGAGACACCAAATTCAACACAGACCACCGCCAAAATGTTGCGGGAAATGAAATCTGCATGGTCAAAAGTATTGGCACCCCTTCACAAGTGTCTTTTGTACTAATAAAAGCACATTTCTCCTTGTTAGAATCTTGTGTTAAGGTTATAGGTAGTCAGACGTCAGCTCTGGTAGCATTCCTGACAAATTCTAATTTTTAAAGGACAATAGGCTCCAGTTGACTAACATTATAGTTCAATTGATTTCTATGGAAGGCATGATGTTTTCTCCTCGGATTTCCAAATATTTCAATAAATGTGATGGGATCTGGGAAAACCAGTCACATGTTGAAATTTTACCTTTTGGAGATTTTAATATCACATAGAAGCTTATTTCAAGCTCTTTTCAAATCTGTTTTCATGATCACTCAAAGTCAGCTGATGCTATGCTATAGGTGCTGCGCAAGCAACACGCAGTGCTGAAGCGCACATGATATGGACCAAGTTGTTTTCAAAATGAAGCGAGCGAAAGGATCAGCTATCTGGAACTTTTTCACACTACCTCAGCCTACAAACTCGATGGCTACTTGCAATACCTGGGCAGTAAATGTTCCGAGGGGCGGTGGTAAAACGTCAAGTTATAGCACAACCACAAAGCTCTCAAGCCTCATGCATTGGGCGTGAGACACACGCATTTCAGCCCGCTCACACGCCACATCTTGTATTTCTCAAGCAGAGAAATTACCAGGATAACGGCCAGCAAGTTGCGCCGCTATTTTTTCTAACAGTGGAACAGGTAGAGGAATTAGTGATGTGTCGGTCACAGACAAAACTGCTCTTAGAGCCGCTCTTTGAAATTAACAGTAGGAGCTGGCTCCTGCCTGGGAGCTGGAACGTGAGCCGCTTTGTCTTTTTCTTTTCAAGCCGCATGTCAGTGGTCAACTACATAATGTGTGGTGGCTTCTATGTGTACATGCTTAGCAGGAGGGGGAGGGGCGGGGGTTACAGACACAGCGCACGCACGCACGCACGCACGCACACACACACACACACACACCTGCACTAAGAAATGCTGAATTAAATACATATTTTTATTTATACAAATTTATGTGTCATGTATGAGATCAGACCCCCGTCCCCATGTAAAAAATAGGAAAGAAATGTTTAGATCAAGTCTGATGATCCCAGTCTTTTCCACACAATGAGAAATACCATTTGTTAGTTAATTCAGCACTATTTTTCTGTATCGGTATCGGATTGGTATCGGCCGATTACTAAACCGCAGATGTCGGTATTGGTATCGGAGGTGAAAAAAGCGGATCGGTGCATCCCTAGTTTAAAGAGAAGGATTCTAAATCAGAACACGACCAGTGTGTATCTTGAAAGATCTGACTGAGGTGTCAAAATAATGTTTTGATGCATAGCTCACTTAAGACTGGCGCGAAAATGCGCATTAATATGATTTCGTCTTCATGTTATATGGTTTGCTATGATTAGGGTGACCAGATGTCCCCCTTTGTGCAGGACAGCCATGCATTTCCATTACTTTTCACACATTCTGCAAATTGTGACGTTGTCACAAATTGTTAGTGACACTGTCAATAACAGTTCGACTAACAAGTTAGGGGCGGATTTCATGCACTGTTCGTTTTTCATTCGTAGGACATAACAACAAACAGAGTGCCTAATTTAATTACGTTTTTAACATATTAAACAAGCAAAATATAATGAGATATTTTCAGGAATGATAGACAAGATGTTGTAAAATTATAATTTAATGAAAGCCCAATTTCACCAATATTTTGACTTTCGACCTATTTTCACATTTCCTGGAGAAGTGCCAGCGCGACAGACACTTGTTATTGTACCGCTCTCCAGCCCTTCGGCGAACAAACTGCCTTCTGCTACAACCAAATATTTCAAAATTTGCCTCCTCAGTCCAGAGCGCCTGCTGCCATTTTTCTTCACCCCAGTTCCTATGTTTTCATGCATAGTTGAGTCACTTGGCCTTGTTTCCATGTCGGAGGTATGGCTTTTTGGCTGCAGCTCTTCCATGAAGACCACTTCTGGCCAGACTTCTCCGGACAGTAGATGGGTGTTCCTGGGTCCCACTGGTTTCTGCCAGTTCTGAGCTGATGGCACTGCTGGACATCAATAAATTTGATGTTTTTTTCATTTGCTGCACTAAGTTTCGTTGGCTGACCACTGCGTCTACGATCCTCATCGTTGCCCGTTTCTTTGTCCTCCTTCAAAAGAGCTTGAACAGCACATCTTGAAACCCCAGTCTGCTTTGAAATCTTTGGCTGGGAGAGACCTTGTTGATGCAGTATAACTACCTTGTGTCTTGTTGCTGTGCTCAGTCTTGCCAAGGTGTATGACCTGTGACATTAAACTGTCTTCCGCAACCCCACCTACGTAGCAGAGTTTGGCTGTTCGTCACCCAGTTTTAAGCCTCCTACACAGCTGTTTCTGTTTCAGTTAATGACTGTGTTTCAACCTTCATGTGAAATTGAAGATCATTAGCACCTGTTTGGTATAATTGGTTATCATACACCTGACTGTAATCCTACAAAATCCCTGACTTTGTGCAAGTGTGCCTATAAGAATTGATGCTGGTTTAAGACAAAGGGTAGTAACACCAAATATTGATTTGATTTAGATTTTTCTTTTGTTTGCTCATTTTGCATTTTGTATATTGATAAAAAATAAACAATTGTTATTTATATTTTTGAAAGCATTCTTAGTTTACAGTATTTTTTCACACCAGCCTAAAACTTTTGCACAGTACTGTAGATATACACCAACCAGGCATAACGTTATGACCACTGACAGGTGAAGTGAATAACACTGATTATCTCTTCATCATGGTAGCTGTTAGTGGGAATATTTTTTTTTCAGACACAACCCTGTGTTTATTCCTATTTAAATGCATCAGTCATCACTTTTGACCAGGTGCAATGATTACGTTATGTGTCCCAGGTGAAATGAATTAATGCATAACATTTGTTTGGTGCTATAAAAGACAAGACATTTGCTGTGTTGTCCTTTTCCTGCCTAAAGCTTGCATGCAATACGTCCATGTTTTCAGAATTATCTGAAAAAATTTTCAACCAAATGTTATGGCCAAGACGTTCCTCCCCCTTTTTTTTGTCTAACACGCCGTGCTTCGGAGGAGTGTGTGTGCGGAGCAGGTGGAGCCGACCTCAGCGCGGGATTGGCTCATCCTGGAGGTGTGATCTCCCTCCGCCTCCCACCTCCCACCTTCAGCTGTCCGCTAACTGCACATTAGGAAGAAGGGGTGCTGATCTGCTGTTTATGTTAAACTTTAGTTAAGCAGAGAGGGTTTTGTTTTTGGATTGTTTTTCTTGGTTAATTAGTGTAGTTTCAGAGAGTCCTCTTTTGGTTTTGATTGTTTTTTGATTTATCAGCACTCGTAGGCCCATTTCCTTTAGAGTTGCCTCAGGTTTCTGTTTGTACATATCATTTTCCTTACCTTTAAAATAAATAACTTTGCTCTAACCAGTTACAACTGGTTTATGTTGCTTTCCTTTTCCACCACGAGCTAGGGGTCGTAACAACAAATTTGAGACAGAACTTCCCTAGGCTATGCCTCGTCCGACACCACTGACAATACACCAAAGAGTGCTTGCTCTCAGACAGGATCGACACAAACAAGCTGATATTGCTAATTTGCTTGGAATTATCCCATGGTGCGGTCTGTAAAATCCTCAAAGTTCATCGAGAAGATGGTCATAAGAGGCCATGAAAATCTCCAGGACGACCATAACTGACTACCAGACGAGATGATCGACAACTGCTTAATCGGTGTCATAGAAACCAGAAAATGCCAGTGAACCACCTTCATTGTTTATGGAGAAGACACCATGAAATTAGTTTCAATACCCCCAGTTTTGTTTAAGCCTGACTACGGTTTGTAAATGTTAATTGTGATTTCATTTTCATCGTGATATATTTGGAAGAGATTGATTAATAAAGTTTTGAGATGATACACACTTTATCTGTCAAGAATAAATCACACTGTGACAATCATTTCATGGAAAGAGGAAAAAAAATATTTTATTCCAACTTCGTGAGCAACAGTGTATTAGGCAGCGAGTGAACATTTTGTCCTCAAAGTTGGTGTGTTCGAAACAGGAAAATGGGCAAGCATAAGAATTTGAGCGAGTTTGACAAGGGCCAAATTGTGATGGCTAGATGACTCAGGTTCAGAGCATCTCCAAAATCTGCAGCTCTGTGGGTGTTCCCGGTCTGCAGTGGTCAGTATCTATCAAAAGTGGTCCAAGGAAGGAACCATGGTGTACCGGCAACAGGATCATGGGCAGCCAAGGCTCATTGATGCATGTGGCGAGTGAAGGCTGGCCCGTGTGGTCCATGCCTAACTCTTGGAGTCCATGCCTCGATGGGCCAGGGTTGGTGGTCATAATGATTGCCTGATTGGTGTATACATTCTGTATATACACTACTCACAAAAAGTTAGTGATATTCGGCTTTCGGGTGAAATTTCAGGATGAACCTAAAATGCACTATAACCTTTACAGGTGAACTTAATTTGACCTTCTCTAAACTTTTGAATGCATATGTCCAACTGTTCAGTGTTTCAATACTTTTTGCACAAATTGCTGTTCTCTAACAAGGAGCAGAATGGCAAAATTCACAACAGGTGTTTGATCTATGTATCGACCAATAAATTTCCTAGTTCAATTAGAATTGGTATTTAAACAGTCATGTCCATCATGTTGTTCACATTTTGACATCATGAGACCAAGACGACGCCTAACAATTGATCAACAGTAGCTCGCCATTGCAAGGCTTCAAACACCATGTTCTCAGACGGAAGTGGCCAGCTTATAGTGTCACAGATTGTCATCAGCAGGTTGCAACAGAGATACAGAGAGACTGGAAGAGTCACAGAAGGCATAAAAGTGGACGTCCTCTGGCCACATCCCACACTGATGACCACTTCATTGTGAACAGTGCCCTGCGGAACAGGATGATGAATGCCACTCAACTTCAGCCACATTTAAGGCAGATGAGAGGCACCCAAGTTTCACCTCAGACCATTTGAAACCATTTACATCAGTGTGGTCTAGACGACCTGCAAGGGCACCTGACCACACCACCAGGCATAGGCATCTTGTATGGGCCAGGTAGCATTTACGCTGGATGAGGGACCAGTGGGCCTCAATGCTGTTCTCTGATGAAAGTTGATACAAGTTGAACAGAAATGATGGCCGCCAACAATGTTGGAGACATCAAAGAGAGCGCTATGCATCAGCCACTATTGTCACCAGACTAGCCTTTGGTGACGGTGGTGGTGTTACAGTGTGGGCTCAAGGGCAAATGACAAGTTATTGAGACATTGACATTTTTTGTTGTGGTATACCCACCACTGTTATTGGCTTTTATGTCAATAAGTTGTTTGAGATGAGGAAATCACCATTGCATGCTTCTACTTAAATGCCCTTCTTGCCCTTCTTTCATGATATATCATCATTGTAGTGCGAACTTTTTACATTTTCCATAAATTTCACCAGAAAGCCAAATACCCTAACTTTTTGTGAGTAATGTATGCACGCTACCATTCAAAAGTTTGGGGTCACTTAGAAATGTCCTTATTTCTTAAAGGAAATCACTGTTGTTTTTAATGAAGATAACGTTAAATTAATCAAAAAATACAGGGTTTTGATATGGAGTAGATGTGTGCAAGGGGAGCTCCACTTTGACTTCATCATTTGCCTCGCGCATAAGACATTTAATCATCTTTTTATGTGCCTGAAGTGCACTACAACATTTTATTCAAGATGAAGAAAACTGGTAAAGGAAAGAAGCGAGACAAATGTCCTGTGGAGATGACTCCGGCGACCATTGTGCCATGTTCTTCAACAGACATGTGTGAAGCTGACACTAACGTAGCTAGCTCCCTGGCTCCTACTACCATTGAAGACATCCTGACAGCCATAAAAACGCTGGGCAGCAGGGTCGACATGAGATTCACCGAGCTCAATGGAGTTATCTCGGACTTTAGGGTTGCTCTAACCGAAGTCCGCAAGTGGGCATCCTCTACTGAGGCCGCCACCTCCACGTCTCACATGAGAGAGAACTAGAGGGTCTGGAGAAGCGATATGACACATTAGCTTCCCAATACAAGCAGCAACAAGCTAAGCTAAATGACCTTGAGGACCGCTCCCGTAGGCAGAATATTCGTGTTGTCGGTATTAAGGAGAAGACAGAAAATGGTCAGCCTACGGAGTTTGTATCTAAGCTGCTTCCTAAACTGCTTGGAGAGGAGCATTTCAACCTCCCAGTAGAAGTGGACCCAGGCCCACTGGAGCTTGGCTCCGGCTACAGACGGCGAAGCGAGAGCCATCATCACTAGGATACACTACTATCAGGTGAAAGAGCTTGTGCTACGGCTCCCAAGGGAGAAAGCTCGGGGATGTTTTGTTCCCCTGTTTGGAGAGAGATGGATAGTTATACTGCTAGTCTGGGCCACCAGCTGGTTCCCAAGCCTAGTTTTAACTTGAAGTTAGGGGTATGGAAGCACTGCTCCTGTGTTTATAGGGAGGGGTTCTGTGTTTGTTATGGGGCGTTTTTTCACTACATCTGTAAGTTTACATTTGTTGAGTATGCCTTGCCACAGTAATGGAAAATGTTTTCATTTTTATATATATATATATAGTAGATATTTTCTATGTTGGCTGATTTGAATAGACACAGCAATGGTAAAGTTAAAATAACTAGCTGGAATGTAAGAAGGATGAACAGCAAAGTGTATGCATATTTATGGGCACTTAAATCTGACATATATTTTCTCCAGGAGACGCACATTAGAAAAACAGCAGCAAAAATACTTTGTCCCTCATGGGTTTCTCAGGTCTATCAGTCGAACTTCAGTTCAAAATCTAAAGGTGTTGCAATTATGATAAGAAAGAATATACCATTTATCCACTCTCAAACGATTTCAGCCCAGAGGGGCAGGTATGTGATAGTTAGTGGGACTCTGAACTCCACACCGTTAATATTAGCAAATTTATATGGGTCCAGTTTCGACAACCCACTTTTTTTTTTCAGAACCTTTACAACGCTTTGCCAAATTTGTCGGATTCAAATGTAATCACGTGCAGAGATTTTAACTACGTTTTAGATCCTATTCTTGATCAACAGCACCTCCAAACCAGTGTATTTAGAAACAGTGGCACACTCAACAATCTCATGCAGTATTACAATTTGGTGGCTATCTGGAGGCTTCTCCACTCTACCACGTAGGATTTTTCTTATTTTTCCATAGGACATCAATTCTACTCCAGGATTGATTTCTTTTTGATGAATTCTAAGCTGCTACAGTCAGTAGTTGACAGCACTTCTCATGATATACTAATATCAGATCATGCTTCTGTCTTGTTAAGTCTAGACTTGAATCACAAGATAGGTGAACATAGCTGGGGTTTGAATAATACACTATTAAAAGATGAAGAATTTTGTACCTGTCTTTCTGGTAAAATAGAACTGTATTTAAGCACCAATGATTCGGGTGATGTACATGATTCCACTCTGTGAAGGCTGTCCTTAGAGGCCACATAATATCATTTGAGACAGTAGAGAAAAAAAATCTAAGGAAAAGATGAACTGAAATTGATGATCAGTTGACCAAGCTTGGAGCTTCATACAAAACTGAACGTAAAATAGAAACACTTCATGAAATAACCCTAGTAATTCTATAATGTCAAAAAACATATCAAAATTACTAGTACAAGTCAGACAGAGATATTTTGAGCTTGGTGACAAGCCGCACAGGCTAGGAAGATCAATGAATGTTTAGTGGATTTCTATGCTAATGGCTACCGGTCACAGGGCGACCTACATTTTCAAGCTTTCGATGCATGTTTGTAGAATCTGGATTTACCCAAGCTATCACTGGACTCGGCTGATATGCTAGATGAAGACATCAATCTGGATGAGATCACGCAGGTTATCTCTTCCTTCCCCAATAACAAGGCGGCAGGTCCAGATGGTTTTAACATAGAATTTTTCTAAAATTTTGCCTCTAAGTTGTCTCCCCTGCTCTTACAGATGTTCAATCATACAATGCTGACCTCGGGTTTGCTGCCTACCTTATATTTCGCTAATCCCAAAGCCAGGCTGTGACCCTCAGATGGTGTCATCATACCGCCCGATTTCATTACTATCCATTGAAACCAAAATTCTCAGAAAAATTCTGGCCACTAGACTTAAAGAAAGCATATGCTCTATCATACATCCAGATCAAACCGGGTTTATGGTGGTCGACATGTATTTCAATCTACGCCTAACATACTATATACCAAGCATTCAGGAGAGGCGGTTGTTATTTCACTGGATGCACAATGCGCGTTTGATCAAGTAAGTCTCTTGCGCATTTCTCAGCTGCAAGCATCTATACCTCCTCTCCTGACTTTCATTGATAAGTTTGGCAGTCTCTCAGGATTTGGGAGAAAACTGGGAGAAAAGCGAACTTATGCCAGTCTCCACAGCAGTTAACAAGGCCTATTTGCAATCCATTCCTTTCAAGAAATCCTACAAAGCTTTTACATATTTAGGAGTGATAGTCACTAAAAACCCAAATGAACTCCTCTGATTAAACTGGCAAAGCAAAATTAAGCAAGTCAAAACCAATATCGAGTTTTGGAAAACCCTCCCAATATCCATGGTTGGGAAGATGAAAGCAATCAAGATGATCATATTGCCCCACATTCTCTATCTTTTCCAGTCCATTCCGAGTTTTAGTGCACAATCATACTTAACGCAGTTAGACTTGATTATTATACCTTTCATTAGGAGTTATAAAACTCCAAATTTCCATTTCCTAGTTGAGTATCAGGAGCATCAGAATTTGTGGGTTTCATTATACTCTCATAATACAACTGTTAACCTCTCTAAAAAACACCTATCAAAACCAAAGGATATGCGAGGTTTTGCTTCACCGAATTTTAAGTTGTATTATTGAGCTGCACACTTATCTATTCTTGCATGGTGGAAGAAGGGCCCTCCTGTGGCAGACTCCTGCCCTGCATGTTTGTTTATGGAAAGAATGCTTTGCAAAACAACTTAAACTGTTTAAAGGCTAATTGACGATTAGAAAACCCTTGTGCAATGATGTTAGCACAACTGAAAACTGTTGTGCTGATTAGAGAAGCTATAAAAGTGGCCTGCCGTTGAGCTAGTTGAGTATCTGGAGCATCAACATTTGTGGGTTTGATTATACTCTCATAATTAAACTGTTAGAATCTCTAAAAAACACCTATGAACACCAAAGGATGTGGGAGGTTTTGCTTAACCGACTTTTAAGTTGTTTTATTGGGCTGCACACTTATCTATTCTTGCATGGTGGAAGAAGAGCCCTCCCTCTGAGGCAGATTCCTGCCCTGCATGGTTGTGTATGGAAAGAATGCTTTGCAAAAAAACTTCATTATCTGCTCCTCTTAACAGCCCCACTGCTGTAACAAAGGCATATTTTAATAACCGTTTCGTAATTGGCAACACCATAAGAATCTGGAAGCAGATAAAACATTACATCGAGGCTCCAAAAACCTACTTGGACACCCCATTATGTGATAACCATTCTTTTTTTCCTCCTCTGGAAGTGGAAAGGCATTTGCATCCTAGGTGATTTATATATTAATGGCTTTTTTGCCTCATACTCACAACTTGTAGCTTAATATGACATTCCCAAATCTGGCCTTTTTCAATACTTTCAAATTCGAAATTATGTCAGGACACATTTACCCAACTTCAAAATCTTGGTAGAGCATGAGGCCCTTGAGACAACAAATAAGTTTGACCCTGCTGCTAAAGGGGCAGTTTTGTTCTTTTACCGGATCTTTTACTCCATTGAACACAGCAAGTAATAGGCAGGCATGAAAAGATGAGCTGAATGCAGAATTGGAAGATGACATATAGCTTGAATGTTTAAAAAGTATGCGTGATTGCTCTTTGAATGTCAGGCATTGCCTTATAAAGTTTAAGACATTACATAGACTCTATTATTCTAGAGAAAAACTGCAGTTTCTTTCACCCACACCCACTTCACTGTCAAGCACTTGGAATGCCCAAAAGCATATGCGTGGATTTATATTGATTTTAGTTCAGCTTTTAACACACTTCAACCCCATCTCCTCATCTCAAAACTGAGGCAGATGAGTGTTAACCCTTTTTTAATCAAGTGGTATTTTTCCTTTTTAACCAATCGAGGTCTGCAGGTAAGAATCAATAACACCCTCTCAAAGTGCAAATCAATCAGCCCAGGTGCCCCGCAGGGTTGTGTCAGCTCCCAGGTCCTTTTTACACTTTACACGAATGAATGTACAAATAGTCACCCCGGGAACCTTGTTTTTAAATTTTCTGATGATAGCGCCATCCTCAGCCTACTACACAAAGATTCAAGCCCTTCAGCCTATTTCTCTGAAATAGAGCACTTTGTGCAATGGTGTGATGCTCACCATCTCATCTTGAATGTTCAAAAAACTAAAGAGATGGTCTTAGACCCGAGATCAGTAGAAGACTGCAGTCCTGTTGTCATACATGACTCACCCATTGAGCAGGTCAGCTCATATAACTATCTTGGAGTTAACTTAAATAACTCTTTTAGTTGGAATGTCTATGTGGAAAGTCTGTGTTCCCGTTTACAGCAAAGACTATATTTCTTGCGCAGACTGAGACTGTATGGTGTGGACAAAAGCATCATGTTTTTATTTTACCAGGCGGTACTGGAGAGCTTGGTCCAATATGGGATGTCAGCCTGGTATGGCAGCCTTACTGAAAAGCTGAAAACCAAACTGACTGGCTTGGTCACAAGGCCATGAAGGTGATGGGAAAAAGTGACTATCAGACCTTGCAGTCCATTTATGAACAAACTGTTCTTAGGCAAGCCCAGACGATAGTGACTGAGCCATCCCATGGTCTTCACTTAGAATACGAGCTCCTACCCTTGGGCAGACGATAGAGTCCCCAAATGCAAACTCAACCATTTTAAGAATTCATTTGTTCCAACCTCCATCAAATTCCTGAATAATGCTGCTTGAGGCCAATGATTGTGCAATAATTTTTATAGTGCTTTTATTATGGTGATCTTTTAGCATATGTTTTTTTTTTTCATTGGTATATGTATGTGTTGTGTGTAATGTTATGGGATATGTGCAATACTGTTGTGTAATTGTTGTTAAGATGGTATGCCTGGTGATGTATTATTTGCTGTCATTGTGGCTGTCAAGGCATTTGCTGAGTCCAAGACAAATTTCCCTAAGTGGGACAATAAAGTATATTGTATTGTATTCCTGATGTTTCACCCATTTGCAACAGGTGCAAGTCTATGACTGGTAATTTAATACACTCTTTTTGGTTATGTAGTAAACTGTACACATATTGGAATAATATTTTTCATTGTTTCTCTATGGCTTATGGGAAATGTTGGGAGTCTGATCCGCTTGTAGCCATTCTGGGGGCAACTACCACTTTGTCTTCTGCCAACAAATATGAGAAAAAGGCTATCCTTTTTTTCTTTTTTCTTCTTTTTTTTTTTTTTTTAACACATATCTTTATTGATTTTTAACTTTTAACACATTACATCTCTTTTACAGCATAAATTGGTTGCATTGTGAATACCCACCATAGATTCGGTGATGGACAATGAACACTTTTCCAATGTCTAGCAATAAGCCACTTCGTATGTATGAGACAAAGGTTCAACAGCTTACTTTCATGAGTTCTCAGGGCCACCGTTTCTGGAATAAGTCCCAAAATACAGATCTCAGGGCACATCGGGATTTCTTTGTCTATAATATTGGAGATTGTGTTAATTATCCTTCTCCAAAATTCTTGTATACGGTTACATTTCCAAATTCAATGGTACAAGGTACCTTTCTCCGTTCCACATTTTATACAGGTGTCTGGGATATTAGGGTTAAATTTATTAAGTTTTTCGGGAAAAAGTGACTATCCGACCTTGCAGTCCATTTATGAACAAACTGTTCTTAGGCAAACCCAGAGGATAGTGACTGAGCCATCCCGTGTTCCCATATCTTATAGAAGATATGACTCTTGCTTTTAATTGTGTATGTAAGCCTTTCAACAGCTATGCAGGAGGAGAGTTCGGCCAACCATAGACTCAGTTATGGACAATGAACACTTTTCCAATGTCTAGCAATAAGACGCTTCGTATGTATGAGACAAAGGTTCAACAGCTTACTTTCAGGAGTTCTCAGGGCTACCGTTTCTGGAACAAGTCCCAGAATACAGATCTCAGGGCGCATCGGGATTTCTTTGTCTATAATATTGGAGATTGTGTTAATTATCCTTCTCCAAAATTCTTGTATACAGTTACATTTCCAAATTCAATGGTACAAGGTACCTTTCTCCGTTCCACATTTTATACAGGTGTCTGGGATATTAGGGTTAAATTTATTACGTTTTTCGGGAGTTATAGGTTCTCAAATATTGAATCAATTTAAATCTGCTATTAGTGTTCTGTAATATCTGTCTGAAGGTCCTCTATCCATGCTAATCTTTTATAATTTGAGGACTCTGTAGTTATGTTTACCAATTTCTTATATATTATTGAGATCTTTCCCTTACTATAAGGATCTGATGTTGCCATCTCTTCAAATACACTCAAAGGAGGACATAGTAGTAGGTGGGCTTCTTGTAAAAAGACAATAGATGCTTTCAATTGTTTAAGTCTATATATGACCTGTTTCAGTTTAGCTATTTTACCTAACCCCCTTACATTCCAGGATATGAATATTATCATTTCATTCATCGTATGTAACAATAGTCTGTTCTCCAAAGCTTGAGACCATACCCAAAACAAACTTAAACAGAAACAAAAAAACAATGATGAGTGATAAAGTTATTGACATTTTTCCATAGTGTGGCTCATGAAGGCCGTCAACTTGAACATTATGGCGCTTCCCCCCTAACGTCGAAGACACAACAGTGGGCCCGACTGATCCTACTAAGAGGAGCAAGTCCCATGCAAGCATATCAACTAACTAACAACTAACGGTGCTTCCTTAACACAAACAGCTCTACAAAATAAATTTAGGAAATCAACTCAGCTAGTGTCTTGTCTTAACATACACTGCTGTCACATGTTTTAACTAACACAAAACATCTCTGCTCCGAATGGGTAAATTAGGCTTTAAATGGAAGAACTCTGTCAGTGTTGTAATCAAACATTTTCAAACATTATTACTTACAAATAGGGTTTTCTTAGATGTTCCCTAGCAGAGATTCATTCCAGTCACTCAGTTTATCTTTTGTTAAATGGCTTCTTCTTATCCGCTTGTCTCGTTGCGGGCTTCAGTAAGTTTCTATACTTCTTCTGAAGTGCTGCAGGTCATCGTCTGCCCTCCGTGTCTGATGGTCAGTTTTGCCGGGTATCTGAACCTGTATTCAATGTTCAGTGCCTGTAGACATTTTTTCACACCATCAGACTGCCTCTGTTGTCTGCACACCTCCATGGAGAAATCCGGAAAAAACATCACTTTGTATTGTTGGTACATCACAGTTTTCTTCTCTCCATCACTCTTTGCCGGTCGCGAAAGTTCAAGAACTTCATGATTAGCACACGGGGGAATTGCTGTTCAGAAGTTGGCAGCCTGCCAATTCGGTGCGCTCGTTCAATAATCACCAGACCTGACAGCGAATCTCCAAATACTTCAGGTAACCACTCTTCCAAAAACTTCACAGCATCTGTCCCCTCTGCCTTTTCTAGGAGGTTTACTAGACGTAGGTTACTTCTCCTGTGTCGATTTTCCAAGTCGTCCAGCCTGGGGCTGAGTGTCTCCACCTTCATCTCCAGGGTCTGCACTGTTTCTGCATGTCCCCGACGCTGTCTTCTGTGCTGCTTATTCGGTGCTCAGCCTCAGATAGCCTGCCCGCGAAGTCATGTATTTCCGTTTTTATGTCTTGGATAGCGGACAGAACCCCATCAAATTTCAATGAGAATACGCTTTTCATTTCCGAGATTGCCCTCATCACCTCACCTCCTTTGTTGTTAGCTTTAGCTTCTGCTGTTGCCTGTGTGCATGGCTGCAGCATGCTAGCTTCTTTGGGCTATTTTTCCTGTCTGTCTAGAAGTTTTTTCGTTGTTGTCTTTCGGTTGGCCATTCACGCAGTCCTCGTGTCGTCTCAGACTCTTTGTATATCTGGTTGATGTTATTTCTGAGTAATGAGCGGTTAAATACAGGAATTGGGCTGTTTGCTGCAAGAGCACCTACAGGCACGTCCTACTTGCTTGCCGCCATGTTGCCTCCCCGAGAAAAAGGCTATCCTGTTTGGAACTGTGATCGCAAAAAGGTTAATCCTCCGTGCATGGAGGTCAAACATTGTACCCATGTACAATCTGTCGTTGAGAGAAATGGCAAATATGCTTCACTTGGAGAGACTGAGACTTTATAATGAAGACGGGAGACATGTTTAAAAAGATGTGGGACCCTGTACTGCAGCTGTTTCAACAAAGAGACTAATGTGTCAATCACTGTGAAACACCTTGCTGTGTATATTTCTCATTTTACTATTTATCTTGTACAGTTTTTTGAAAAAATGTGTGTTTAGTTTATTGTCATGACTGTGACTTTCATTATTTCCAGATTTCTTTACATGATGAGCTGATCCTGTTCATGTTTTATTTGTTAGTTTTGTGGTGGGGAGGGTCTTTTTTCTTTTATCTGTTTGTCCTATGTTCTTTGTTCTTTTTCCATTTTGAAAAACAATAATCATATATTTAAAGAAAAATAAATAATTACATAATTAATCAGAAATTCTATCAGACATTCTAGCTGCAAACGGCTGATTTTTAATGGAATATCTACATAGGTGTACAGAGGCCCATTTCCAGCAACCATCACTCCTGTGTTCTAATGGTACATTGTGTTAGCTAATCGTGTTAAAAGGCTAATGGACGATTAGAAAACCCTTGTGCAATTATTATTATTATTATTATTACTGTTAGCACAGCTGAAAACTGTTGTGCTGATTAGAGAAACTATAAAACTGCACTTCCTTTGAGCAAGTTGAGTATCTGGAGCATCAGCATTTGTGGGTTTGATTATACTCTCATAATGGTCAGAAAAAGAGAACTTTCTTCTCAAACTTGACAGTCTGTTCTTGTTCTGTGAAATGAAGGATATTCCATGCAAGAAATTGCCAAGAAACTGAAGATTTAAGATACAACGGTGTGTACTACTCCCTTCAGAGAACAGCACCTCAGTCGCACAGTTTGAAATGAAACATGCATCTTGGCTGAAAGCATCTTCACTACAGTTACACTTGAAAAGAGTAAAATAAAAAAAAAAAAAAAAAAAAAAAAAATCCTTCTCAAAGCATCTTTTTTTTTTTTTCTCTAAACAAGGTAGTATAGCCTCCTCCCAAAGTCCCACAGTTATCTAAAACATAGATTTCCTCTTCCATACATGTCAGTGTTTGTCAGTATTCAGATATACAAAAGCTAGGTACTTTCATTGCATGCATCCCAGGTTAACGGTATCAACATTAACACATTTCTGACCTGCTAAAAGTACCTCTGCCGCTTCAGCAGCGTTTGTCTGGTGTTTCCTTTCTCTTAGTTGTAAGTTACAGATTAGCTGTCATTTCCGTGCATGTGTGTGTGCGCAGTGTAGGAAGTAAAACAGCACGGGCTCTAAGCAGAATAGAAAGAGAAGTGGGAGGCCCCAGTGCACAACTAAGCAAAGAGGACAAGTACATTAGAGTCTCTAGTTGTAGAAATAGACACCTCACAGGTCCAACTGGCAGCTTCATCAAATGGTACCCGCAAAACGCCAGTCTCAACATCCATAGTGAAGAGGCGACTCCGGGATGCTGACCTTCTAGGCAGAGTGGCAAAGAAAAAGTGGGGTGAAATTTCTTCAGATTACTTCAACAAATTGGCTGTAATTGCTGCAAATGGAGGATTCTTTGACGAAAGCAAAGTTTGAAGGACAAAATTATAATTTCAAATAAAAATCATTATTTCTAACCTCATCAATTTCTTGACGATATTTTCTATTCATTTTGCAACTAAAGTGAGTAACAAAGTGAGTTTTCATGGAAAACACCCCAAACTCGGGTTCAGATCGGGGAGGCCGTTCCTCCCAATCACACCCCTCCAGGTATCACTGTCGCTGCCCACGTGAGCGTTGAAGTCCCCCAGCAGAACAATGGAGTCCCCGGTTGGAGCACTTTCCAGTACCCCTCCCAGGGACTCCAAGAAGGCCGGGTACTCTACACTGCTGTTCGGCCCGTAAGCCGAAACAACAGTGAGAGACCTATCCCCGACCCGAAGGCGCAGGGAAACGACCCTCTCGCTCAGCGGGGAGAACTCCAACACATGGCGGCTGAGCTGGGGGGCTATAAGCAAGCCCACACCAGCTCGCCGCCTCTCACCGCGTGCAACTCCAGAGTAGAAGAGAGTCCAGCCTCTCTCAAGGAGTTGGGTTCCAGAGCCCAGACTGTGCGTAGAGGTGAGCCCGACTATCTCTAGCCGGTACCGCTCAACCTCACGCACTAGCTCAGGCTCTTTCCCCCCCAGCGAGGTGACATTCCATGTCCCCATAGCCAGGGTCGTCATCCAGGGTTTGGGTCGTCGGGGCCCCCGCCCACGACTGCCACCCATACCACAAGGCACCGGCCCCTTCTGAACCTTCCTGCGGGTGGTGGGCCTACGAGAAGGCGGGCCCACGTCGCTCGTTCGGGCTGCGCCCGGCCGGGTCCCGGTGTGATTGGGAGGAACGGCCTCCCCGATCTGAACCCGAGTGGTGTTCTGTTATTGGACTTCTGTGCTAGTCACAGTTTGTCCATAACGAACACCATGTTCAAACATAAGGGTGTCCATCAGTGCACGTGGCACCAGGACACCCTAGGCCGGAGGTCAATGATCGACTTTGTAGTCGTATCATCTGACCTTCGGCGGTATGTCTTGGACACTCGGGTAAAGAGAGGGGCTGAGCTGTCAACTGATCACCACCTGGTGGTGAGTTGGATCCGCTGGCAGGGGAGGAAGCGGGACAGACCCGGCAGACCCAAACGTACTGTGAGGGTCTGCTGGGAACGTCTGGCCGAACCCGCTGTCAGGGAGGCTTTCAACTCCCGCCTCCGGGAGAGCTTCGACCAGATTCCGAGGGAGGTTGGAGACATTGAGTCCGAATGGACCATGTTCTCCACCTCCATTGTTGATGCAGCCGCCTGTAGCTGCGGCCGTAAAGTCGCCGGTGCCTGTCGTGGCGGCAACCCTCGAACCCGGTGGTGGACACCGGAAGTAAGGGGTGCTGTCAAGCTGAAGAAGGAGTCCTATCGGGCCTTGTTGGCCCATGGGACTCCTGAGGCAGCTGACGGGTATCGGCGGGCCAAGCGTGCGGCAGCCCGGGCGGTTGTAGAAGCAAAAACTCGGGTCTGGGAGGAGTTCGGGGAGGCCATGGAGGAGGACTACCGGTCGGCCTCGAAGAAATTCTGGCAAACCGTTCGGCGCCTCAGGAAGGGGAAGCAGCTTGCTGTCAACACTGTTTACAGTGAGGGCGGGGAGCTGTTGACCTCAACTGGGGATATTGTCGGGCGGTGGAAGGAATACTTCGAGGATCTCCTCAATCCCACTGTCATGTCTTCCCTAGAGGAAGCAGAGACTGGGGACCCGGGGGTCGGTGCATCCATCACCGGGGCTGAAGTCACTGAGGCAGTCTGCAAGCTCCTCGGTGGCAGAGCACCGGGGGTGGATGAGATCCGCCCTGAGTACCTTAAGTCTCTGGATGTTGTAGGACTGTCTTGGTTGACACGCCTCTGCAACATCGCGTGGCAGTCGGGGACAGTGCCTCTGGACTGGCAGACTGGGGTGGTGGTCCCTCTTTTTAAAAAGGGGGACCGGAGGGTGTGTTCCAACTATCGGGGGATCACACTCCTCAGCCTCCCTGGGAAAGTCTATTCCAGGGTACTGGAGAGGAGAATCCGGCCGATAGTCGAACCTCGGATTCAGGAGGAACAATACGGTTTTCGTCCCGGCCGTGGAACACTGGACCAGCTCTATACCCTCCACAGGGTGCTTGAGGGTTCATGGGAGTTTGCCCAACCAGTCCACATGTGTTTTGTGGACTTGGAGAAGGCTTTCGACCGTGTCCCTCGAGTCATTCTGTGGGAGGTGCTCCGGGAGTATGGGGTCGGAGGCTCTCTGTTGAGGGCTGTACAGTCCCTGTACAACCGGAGCAGGAGCTTGGTCCGCATTGCCGGCAGTAAGTCGGACCTGTTCCCGGTGCACGTTGGACTCCGGCAGGGCTGCCCTTTGTCACCGGTTCTGTTCATTATTTTTATGGACAGAATTTCTAGGCGCAGCCAGGGGCCGGAGGGGGTTCAGTTCGGGAGCCGGCAGATTTCGTCTCTGCTTTTTGCGGATGATGTTGTCTTGTTGGCTCCATCGGGCCAGGACCTTCAGCATGCACTGGGGCGGTTCGCAGCCGAGTGTGAAGCAGCTGGGATGAGAGTCAGCACCTCCAAGTCCGAGGCCATGGTTCTCGACCGGAAAAAGGTGGCTTGCTCCCTCCAGGTTGGGGGAGAGTTCCTGCCTCAAGTGGAGGAGTTTAAGTATCTCGGGATCCTGTTCACGAGTGAGGGAAGGATGGAGCGTGGGATTGACAGGCGGATCGGTGCAGCGGCAGCAGTAATGCGGTCGTTGTACCGGTCTGTCGTGGTGAAGAAGGAGCTGAGCCGAAAGGCGAAGCTCTCGATTTACCGGTCAATCTACGTTCCTACCCTCACCTATGGTCATGAACTTTGGGTCATGACCGAAAGAACGAGGTCCTGGATACAAGCGGCTGAAATGAGTTTCCTCCGCAGGGTGGCAGGGCGCTCCCTTAGAGATAGGGTGAGGAGCTCTGTCACCGGGGAGGAGCTCAGAGTAGAGCCGCTGCTCCTCCACATCGAGAGGAGTCAGCTGAGGTGGCTCGGGCATCTATACAGGATGCCCCCTGGACGCCTCCCAAGGGAGGTGTTCCAGGCATGTCCCACCGGGAGGAGGCCCCGGGGAAGACCCAGGACACGCTGGCGCGACTATGTCGCGCGGCTGGCCTGGGAACGCCTCGGGATCCCCCCGGAAGAGCTGGGGGAAGTGTCCAGGGAGAGGGAAGTTTGGACGTCCCTGCTCAGGCTGCTCCCCCCGCGACCCGGCCCCGGATGAAGCGGGAGAAGACGGTAAAAATACACCCCAAACTGGGGTGACCCCAAACTTTTGAATGGTAGTATATGTATATGTATATACGTGTGTGTGTGTGTGTGTGTGTGTGTGTATATATATATATATATATATTTGTGCTGTCAAAAATATTGCGTTATTAACGCGTTAACGCAAATCAATTTTAACAGCGTTTTTTTTTTTTTATATGATATTAACGTTCTTTGTGACCTAGTGAACTTGTAGTTTTTTATAAGTTATGGCCACTGCTAGTAACTTAAGAAAAACTACAGGATCCGGTTGTAAACTGTAAACAAAACGATAGGCATGCCCCACGCACGTGTTTGGTTTTGCCGCTTCCTTGTCAAAACCAGGCAACAATGGATGGCTTTTGACAGGCATATGTATGCTATTATGTTCAAAGGAAACTTAAGAAAGGAAAGTTTAAGCCATGGTTTAACTGCACTATAGCCTGAGTCCTAGTTTACAATGATGTGCACTTTGTAACTTTATTTTGTATCACCCTGTTTTGATCCCTTAGAAAGGGTTGTTGAAGGGGCTTTTTTGTAACCAAGTATTTATTTTTTTGTCATCTGTTTATTGACCGTGTTAAATTGTGTGAGATTTGATTCATTCAGATGTGAATGACTGCTCAAAGTGAGAATGTTAGTGTGAAATATAACACTACACGTTGTTTTCAATTAAAAACATTTGCACAAAGCAAGCCTATCCACTTTTCCATGTTGATAAGAGTATTAAAATGATAATTCAAGGGACATTTAGAACAGATAAAAATGTGCGATTAATTTGCGATTAATCGCAAGTTAACTATGACATTCATGAGATTAATCACAATTAAATATTTTAATCGATTGACAGCACAATTAGTATTGAATCATTAAAACTTAAAAATGTAAAAGTTTTAAATATTCAGATTTGAAAAGTATCGAAAAATCCCTATTTTTGACAAGACTTCCTGTTGTCTTAATAAATTCAGTGCACATATCATTGACTTGCCATGCCGTTCCAACCATACTTAAGGCCATAACCAAATTTGGACTTGGCCAAGTGATGTACAATTTAAAAACTGTTTTGTGTCTTTTTACAGTAGTTAAAATCACCCAGGATAAAGTTTAGGCCATCCATGAGACGGACTGAAGTTGCAGTACTGAGAGATGATGTTAAGCAGCAGATGAATATATACATCAGTCAGGCATATTAGGGTAATATTCACAGTAGATAGACAGTATTACTGATACAGACAGTAGTTAATTATTACATAATTAACAAGCTGCATAATTACTGCATTTGCAGTTGGAATAAAGCATCCCCACTATGGATGTAGCCTTCTAGCTGAGATGTGCTTGTTTTGTTGTTCTTTGGGTGCTGTCTAGCTGAGGTGTGATTGTTTTGTTGTCCTCTGTGTCTGTAGCTGGAGGATGAGGAGCAACCATTTGTGTTGGAAGACACCTGCGTGCTAAACACAGACAACATGGATGCTCACTCCTGTGACACCTCCTCATTGGCCAGCTCTGACAGTGGAGACCCGGTACACCTCAAACGGCAAGAATATACTCAGACATGTACACACACAAACACACACATTCCTATTGTGAAACAGATAATATGTCACTTTAAAGGTATCTCCGATCATTGTCATTATACATCTTGTTTAAGCCTCAAAATGTAGCAAAATTGTTTGTTTTACATAAATGAGTAAACTGCATAAAAGGTTTGATGACAGACAGTTCCCTACAGCTTAAAGCAGGAGAATCCTGAAATAGTTATTTTTTGCCAAGCCTTGTCTCTCAGGTAGTCAATAGTCTAGATTCACTTTCCTCTTCTGTTATATCCCTCTAGAAAATCTAGGTTTCAGTATGGACCAGGCTCTGACTGTTGGCCAGCATGTTCAGTGCTTTATTCGTTCCTATTTTTAAACTCAGGCTCAGGCTCAGGCCATCTTAAGTCTGTACCTCAAGTCTGTTGCCTTATTTTTATTGTGAAGTGACAAGCTATATCAATACACTTGAATACTTATTGGCTCTGCTTAACAGCAAATTAATCACAAATAAGATTTATATGTAAATTTATTTTGAATTTCAAATGAATTTGAAAATTGTTGGTGACAGTCATTTTAATGGTAAAACATTGTAAACCTTAGTTAGTAATATATTCTATTTAGAACCTTTGTGTATATGTGTGAACAAAGATTACTCTGGGCTGGTCTGTGACACTGCCATAAAAACAGTGCAAAGCTGGACACATCTGCAGGGTGTGTACTGTATTTTCTGGACTATAAATTCATCCAGAGTATGAATCACATCAGTCAAAAAATGTATCATGAAGAGGAAAAACCATATATAAATCACACTGGACTATAAGTCGCATTAATCTAGAAAGGAAAGTTATTCAACTACACAACAGTACACAGAACAACAGGCTGAATAGGTGTCCGGTATGTTAATGTAACACATTAGCAGTTATTTAGCTACACAATAGCATAAAGAACATACCTGGGAGGCTGAATAGGCTAAATTAACATAACAAGCCAGCAAGTCCAACAAGCAAATTACCAATAAGCAAGTTTACCTAGCTCCCGATCTCATTCCACATCACTGAATCCATTGCATTCTTCATCCTTGGTGTCGCTTCTGAACAACTCCGCCAACTCCGGAGGAATATGAAGCACCATCTCCTCTTCTGCGAGGCTAGCGTCAGACTTGGCAGTCAGAAAATATGGTAGTTTTCCGGACAGCATATTGAAGACTCTGTGCAGATGCCAAACCCTAATTCTAACCCTGAAATAGTCCTGTGAAGAAGTGACCACTAGCCAAACACAAACACCCTGTATAACTTACTTTTGATGTGTATTGTCTTATTTTAGTGTACAAGGTAATAGAATTTTGTTTGTGTGTGTGTGTGTGGGGGGGGTGGGGGGGGTGGGGGGGCATATACATGTGTGAAGAAAGAAGAGGACAGTGGATATGAATCCTACAGTACATGGATCTGTTCTTCGACACAGCCTGCTGAAGGGCATCTCTGCGCAGATTGTCTCCGCTGCTGTAAGACAAACAAACACACACACACACACACACACACACACACACACATACACACACACACACACAGAAAAAGGACTCCACCACGCTTTGATGTCCTTCAACACGGGAAAAAATCCTTGCCTTGTTTTTAGTGTTTTTCCTTAACTGACTGGTGGGGAGTCCAAGTAGTAAACAGTGAAACTAACTTTCAAAGTGGAAGCTTTAAGGTTCCAAATGAAAACAATAGAGATGCAGCAGAGGTGCATTATCACCACCAACTGTTGTTTCAGGTGATGTGAGAGCATAGTAAACAGTCCTGCAACCCAAATCTTTGTAGCTGGATTGCTACATCATGCTACCAGCCCAAAATATATAGTAGAGACACCAAAGCCTTTTTCTCAGATGACCTCTGGCCAGTGTCAGCAGAATTAGCTCTGGACATTGTCCAGAGTTGCCCTTTCACACATGTAGCACATATGTCAGTTTCAGACGTGTTCTCACTTACTGGAAATACTCCATTTAGTTTAGGCGAGGGGTGGCACCTGGGTAGAGCGTGCAGGAAGAGGACAAGGACTCATTCTTAAGGATGTCGGTTTTTGGGATGATATCAATACTGCATTCATTTGGACGTCTACAGTATAAGAAAAAACTGGAAGGCAATACATATGCAAGTAGAAAAGTACGAAGAGTACGAAGCATACACTGTGAATGACAGCATGTACCGCATTTTCCGGACTATAAGTCACTCCGGAGTATAAGTCGCATCACTCAAAAAATGAGTCATGAAGAGGAAAAAAACATATGTAAGTCACACTGGACTATAAGAGGCATTTATTTAGAAATTTATTTCACAAAATTCAAGACCAAAAACAGACATTTAATCTGGAAAGGCCAGTTATTCAATTACACGATAGCACACAGAACAACAGGCTGAATAGGCTAAATTAACATAACAAGCCAGCGAGTCCAACAAGCAAGTTACCAGTAAGCAAGTTCACCAAGCTCCCGATCTCATTCCACATCACTGAATCCACTGAATTCTTCATCCTTGTTGTCGCTTCTGAACAACTCTGCCAACTCCGGAGGAAGATGAAGCACCATCTCCTCTTCTGCGAGGCTGTCGTCAGACTTGGTATTCAGCATTCAGTTAATTTTTTCAGTGGTACAGGAGCAGCATATAGTTGTCACAAGCCTAGAGCGCCCCCTCGCGGCTATAGACGGTAATGTTTACTCCTTGGTTCAGTATGAATTGACTTTTAAAAACATGTTAAATTATGTGTATTTTGATATACAAGTTGCACCTGACTATAAGTCACAGGACCAGCAAAACTATGAAAAAAGTGTGACTTACAGTCCCCAAAATACGGTAAATACGGCTTATGGTATAGCTCCCACAGCGGAAATGGTATTGCCAAATCTCCTTTACCATCATACAGCCCAACCTTAATTAAAATGATAGGGTTTTCAAATACTAACTTAATCCAAACACTTGGTCCAGCTGTCAGACTACACTGATCAATGTCAGGATTCTGTTTTTGTTTAAATAAATAAATAAATAAATCATCAGTTAGTAATTCTATGTTCTTTGTTCTTTGCAAGTTTTGGTTCTCAACTAATGTTATTTGGATGATTTATTGTTACAGATGTCTGCACTGTGCCTGTGGCTTCAGAATTGTTCATTTGTTTCAGCAGACTAATGCATTTAAGGTTGTATTCAAGATGATAAAAACATTTGTATTTTCCCTCAGGACAAAGTGGATGCTGGACTGCCAACTGCTATAGTGAGTGTTGGTTTATTCAATCAAGAATTCAACTGTACAGAGAGATATTAGTTAAAAGCACAATTTTGTAACACACTCTATCACGCTTTCTATGACTTTCCTGGCTGGCTAGCCATGAATTCTGTATGCATGATGCATTTTAGCTGTTTCCTAATTTCAAAAGTGACTTTATACGAGAGATATGAGAAATAAATGGATGTTAAAGGTGTTGCTGGTATGTCCTGTAACCTTGAGGCTACTCGAGCGCCCCAAATTCAAGGTTTTTGCATTTATTTTAATTGCTATAATAATTTAAATAAAAATAAGATTGCAAAATGCTGAAGGTCTGTTTTCGAAGGTTTTGTACAACAATACGACAGCAAGGTTGAATATATTTTCAAAGAGAGAAGCAGAAAGAGAATGTGAAGGTTTGCACCTTTGTCAGAGGTTACCACTGTTTATAAAAATAAACCCCAAAAGAATATAGTGACTCATTGTATGAGTGTACAGTTTGATATTGTTTTATGGTGTTTTGTCTATATTTTCCATTTGTTTAGCTTTTCCTGGCTTCTTCTAATCAATTTCTAATCTGTATATTTTTTGTGTTCAGACAATGTCGGGTGTGATTGCTGTGGGAACATCTCATGGTCTGGCTCTGGTCTTTGGTGAGTCTATGCGTGATTACCACTGGTAAAAAGGATATTTCACATTTTAAACTTCATACAATGCAAATGCAACACATACAGTGTAGATAAAGCTAATTTAGGGTAGTTACCAGTTATTTCTTCCTGAAAAAGTTCAAATGGGCAGCTGTTATACCTTATAATAAAGATATTTGTGTTGGGATGTCCTGGTGCCTCAGTGATTAAGACACATACCACATTCTATGATGACAGTGTGTTTGACTACAGCTGGGCACCTCAAGGTTTGTTGCATTTTGGGGGCAAAATAGCGCAATCTCTCCTTTGTTTTCATTTAATTGAAGAAAGTTATTACCTACCCATCCTTTAATGTAATCCAGACATTTAGCAAGGGTAGGGGGTCCAATTTGGTTGTTGGGTTGGACTGGGAGGTACTGCTGCGTGTCATGCTTGTAACAGTGAAATTAGATATTATGGTTCAAAATAATTTTGCCCTGCAGAAGCATATTGACGGAAAGTAGGAGAGAGCCAAGGACTGAGCTTGAGGGACTCCACACGAGACATACGTGGAGGGGGGGAATGAATTATTAACAGTGAGAAGACTCTGACCCAGTGATGCAGGCGATCAATAAGTATTGTGTGGTCCACTGTGTCAAAGGCAGTGCTTATATCTAAAAGAACCAAGAGTGAGTAGTGACCACCATCGGCTGCTACATAAAGATCATTGCTTGCCACTTAATCAGCAACAGTGCGGATTCTGTACTGTACCCGATAAGCCAAGGGAAACTTTTAAAAAATATTGCACTTTGAAGGAATGGTAACATCTGTTGAAATAGGTCTGAAGTTATTTGATTTTAGTGGATCATCACCGTTTTTTTTTAATTCACAACATGTTTGAGCCAAGGTGGGACATTCCCGGTGAGAAGAGAGCTGTTAATAATATTGAGAATGCTCAAGCCAATTTCCTTTTTCATCGGCTTATAGTTGGAACAATATCATGGCATCCGGTAGCGGATGTCATGGCAAAAATGATTTTTTCAAGTTGGAGCAGGGAAATGGGCAGAAAAATTCCAAATGCTGGTGGACTGTTGTGGTGAACAATGATAGCTTCTGAGTGACTTTCAGTCTTATATTTTCAACCTGGTCTAAAATTATTTTTTTGAAGTCTATGCAGCTGATTGGTGAGGTCTCCAGGCTAGGTCTAGAAGGGGGATTCATAACAGATTTAGTGGTGCTGAATAAGATTCTTAGGCTATGGTTATTCTGAATAATTCTAGAGAACTGTTTTGCTCTTGCTTGCTTGACAGACTGCTGGTATTTTGTCAAAAGATGTAAATAAATATCATTGGAGATCTGAAGCCTGTCTTTCTGCCACTTAATGCTCTGCCTTTCTGCAGTCCCATGTCCCAGCTCTTGTCTGGTCATTGAGTTGCTTTTTCTTTTCATAATACCACTAGGACTGGCAAAGTCCATTGCATGTTTCTTGTCTAGAAGCTCTTTAATACATATTGGGCTTATTTTAATGATAACAAATTATTTAACAGAGTCATATGTATAAAGGAGGAGAAAGATTTTTATGTCTTTGCACTGGCAACAACCGTGGTTGGAAGCATTAAATTTCAGTTTGTCCATCCCATTCTGTTAAAGGGATATCTGAGGAACACCTTCAGGGAATTTCTTGAAGTATTACACAAACATTCACTTGGACTCAAGGATGAACTGATTTCATTTTGGTGGTCAAAGGTCGAGGTCACCCTGACCTCAACTAGTAACCTGACTGGTTGATGGAGACATACAGCGGCAAGGCAGTAATTCTAGTTTATTTTGTAATCAAATTCAGACAACAGTTCTGCTCTTAAAAGTCAGTCACACTGATGTCCACTACATGCATTTCATAACGCACTAACACACTGCATTACACAACTGATGTTGAGAGGAGACTGCTGTCATTTACTGAAACTTCTGGCTGCTTATTTTGTGACCCTGTGTTTCACTTGCTCACATTGCATACAAAGCATATATGAACATTTAAATGTAAATCTTCTGTATTTTGCTTAATGTTGAGGAGAGTCTATATCCCATCCAGACCTTCCCGCCACAACAGATGAACACAGACATCCTCTCTGAAATGCTACAGGACAGTTTATAAACACTTGAGGAAACCCTCTTGAGAAAACTGTGGATAAGTATATGGCTTCTCTCTGTGTCATTGTGTGTCTGAGAATTAGAAACCTCACAGTTTCTCATTTTAGCTCAAGGGCCACATGGAGGAAAATCTATTCCCAAGTGGGCCGGACTGGTAAAATCATGGCATAGTAACTTAAAAATAACGACAACTTCAGATTGTTTTCTTTGTTTTAGTTTAGTCCAAAACAGTACAAGCAGATTCTGGAAATGTACACATCACAAATAATCCTCTTGACAAAACACTTCAAATTAGTTGAAAATTCTGAGGACAAAATTGGTGCAATGTCAAGACAATGCCTCAGTAATTGGAACTTAGACTTTTTCTCAGTGTATCTACAAAGGCATACAACTTTAAGTCACGGCCTGTCTGGGATTGAACAAAATACAAACAACTCTTCTAGGTATCAGATACCTCATTTGTCATTTCCACATCTTAAACCTGAGCTAACTCACCACACTATACAAACTGAAACTATTCAAGAGGGTTGAGTTACTCCCTGCCTTGTAGATATCCAGTGGACACATTTAGAACAGCAGTTTCTTTCACTGAAAAATTGCAGCTCATTTTTATACTTTGGAAAATCATCTCGCAGGCCAGATTAAACCCATTTGTGGGCCTGATGCGGCTGGCAGGCCATAAGTTTGACACCCCTGCTGTAGACCATTCTATCTTCTATCTATCTGAAGTTTCCACCACTGTTGTGTATGTCCCCCCCAGCGCTAACACAAAGGAGGCTATGTGTGTTCTCTACCGGACTATCAGTGTGTTGCACTACACTCACACTGAGGTTTTCTTCATTGCTGCTGAAGATTTTAACCAGGCCAACATGAAGACAGTTCTCCCACATTTCCACCAGCATGTGGATTGTGCAACCAGGGGAGTGAACACACTAGACAAGGCCTACACAAACATCAAAGATGCATTCAGAGCAGCCCCCTGCCCCCACCTTGGCTCTTCAGACCATTTGTCTGTTATGCTAATTCCTGCATACAAGCCCCTGCCGATCAACAAATGTATGGATGATGTCAGCACCATGAAGAACATCATCACCTGGACCAACCAGAAACCCTGGATGACTGTGGATGTACGAATAATGCTAAAGGCATGGAACTCAGCCTTCAAGTTGGGAGATGCTGATGTACTGAGAACAGCAAGAGCCAACTTGAACTGTGCCACCAGACTCTGCCCACAGCCGATAATCCAGGATCACAAACTACAAGATAACCCCTCCTGCATGTGATGATGATGCTGACTTCCTCATCGATCTCAATATCTTCTTTGGGAGGTTTGATGCACTAAACAGCACTTCTGCGGAGAAAGGTGTTCCCCAGCAGGATGAAGAGGCACCCTGTCTCGACACAGCTGATGTGCGGAGGTCTCTGAGGAGAGTCAACTCATGGAAGGCCCCGGGTCCTGACAATATACCTGGTGGGGTGCTCAGGGAATGTGCAGATCAGCTGGCTCACATTCTAACGGATATTTTTAACACCTCATTGTACCAAGCCAAAGTCCCATCATGCTTCAAGTCTGCCACCATCATCCCATTGCCTAAAAAACCTCAGATCACATCACTCAATGACTTCCGGCCCATCGCACTCACTCCCATTATGATGAAGTGCTTTGAGAGGCTGGTAAAGGAGCATATCATCTCCAGACTCCCTCCCACGTTCGACCCCTTCCAGTTTGCCAACTGGCCTAACTGCTCCACTGAGGACGCCATCTCCTCTGCTCTTCACCTGAGCCTTGCACACCTGGAGCAAAAGAACACTCGTGCGGATGCTGTTTCTGGACTTCAATACCATCACTCCACAGCATCTGGTAGACAAACTGGGACCCCTGGGCTTCAGCACCCCCCCCCGTGCAACTGGCTGCTTGACTTCCTCACTGAAAGACCACAGTCAGTGCGGGTCGGACAGAACACCTCCCATGTCATCACCCTCAGCACAGGCTCGCCTCAGGACTGTGTCCTTAGCCTTCTGTTGTTCACCCTGGTGACACATGACTGCGCCCCACGGGCTGCCACCAACCACTTTGTGAAGTTTGCAGATGACACAACAGTGGTGGGTCTCATCAGGGACGACAACGACCTGGCCGACAGAGAGGAGGTGGAGCATCTGGTGGGCTGGTGCAAAGACAACAACCTGATCCTGAACATGGAGAAAATCAAAGAGATCATTATCGACTTCAGGAAGAACCAGCCCAGTCACACTCCACTTTACGGCAACAACATGGCTGTGGAGGTGGTCAGCAGCACCAAGTTCCTGGGGGTGCACATCACAGACGACCTCACCTGGTCTGTGAACACCGCATCACTGGTCAAAAGGGCACAGCAATGCCTACACTTTCTGCGAAGGATGCAGAGAGTCCACCTGCCCCCAACCATCCTCACTACATTCTACAAAAGCACCATAGAGAGCATCTCGCCATCTCTGTGTGGTGTGGAGGCTGTGGTGCCGCTGACTGGAAGAATGTGAGGAGAGTGGTGAGGACAGCGGAGAAAATCATTGGGACATCTCTCCCCTCCATTCAGGTCATTGCACCTAAACGCTGCATGTCCCATGTAAGAAACATCATCAGGGATTCCTCACACCCCGACCATGGTCTGTTCTCCCTCCACCAGGTCCTGTAACAGCTTTTTCCCCCAGGCCATCAGACTGCTGAACTCTAAATGAATATTTTTGCACCACTGTTAACACCTCAGGCCATTCTTCACAAATGCACTTTAAACTATTTCCAGTGTATATTTGTGCTGCTTATTTTGAACTTACTGCATATTCCTGCTGCTATTTTTAACTTACTGCATATTCTGCTGTTTATTCTACACACTTTATTTTACATAACTGTATATATCATAATATTCTGCTGTTATTTTAACATACTTGTAACACACACACACACACACACACACACACATATATATATATATATATATATATATATATGAAATTTCAATTGCAACAGGCTCAGCACAGGGTTGAAAATATTTAAAAAGTATATATATGTAATTATATATATATGTATATATGAAAAATATATAGGAAATATAGGAAATTTTGTTCAGTGTACACTTGGTGTCTACTGAATGACAATCAAGTTTGTCTAAGGAGTCAGATATTAGTCATGGCTGTTGAGGAATCTGTCAAGAGCGTGGAGTGAAATGGTGAGTTCAGAATTGACAAGGTTGCGAGTGGAAAGATAGCTGACATTCAGGGTCTATATGACACCTGGCCATGGATGTGGTCAAGTTTGCCTTTCATCTGAAGGTAGGCAACAGCATCATACACATGCTTAGAAGGATCACAGAATGCATGTATATGGGATTTGTCAATGAGGGGCTTGATTTCATGAAAGGAAGAGAAACTTGACAGATTGAAGGACCCCCTCATTTCCAAAAAAATCTGTCGATAGACCCCCACATGCACGACTGCCCAAAAATCTCACAGAACTAGACACCTTTTGAAAGGAAAAATGAGTGAATAATCACCCAAACAAGAACTGTAAGGCTCCCAGCTGGTTACAAAAAGTATTTACAAGCTGTGATACTTGCCAAAGGGGTGTTAGTAAGTACTGACCATGCAGGCCGGGCAAAATTTTGCTTCTGGACCAGTTCCGTTTTTGTTATTTTGAAACTGTGAAAGATGGAAATTAAAAAAGTAATTGGTCTTAGAACATTAAGCAAATGTGTAATCTTTAACTTGATGCTGTTTGGAAAAACTTAGCTTAGCTATTCACAGTAACAAGTTTGGCCAAGAGTCCCCAGACATTTTGCATGCAATTGTAAGTTGTAAGAGAGCCATGTATATTTAGTGATTTTGTCAAAATCCCTATTGGCGTTTATGCAGAATATCATCATTCAGGTGTTTTAACACTCTTGCATAGACTAGCTTTCCCAAAACTCTGAATAAGCAAGGTAAAATAAAATGCATTATTGGCCCTTTCTGAAATAATGGTATCTTGGTGACTTTTAGGTATCTTAGGACAATCCCATTTTTTAAGAGACTGAGAGGGCATGATTTAGTGGCTCACTAATTTAAGATGCTACTTCTTTTAAAAGCTTGGCCTTGATTTCATCATGACATGCTATACAACTATTGTGGTTGACAATGATGTCAAGCACTTCTCTGGATGTCGGGGGTTCAAATCTAGGCATGACCAGTGATTTTATTTATTGGGCATTCACCTGTATGAAGAGTGATGCAAGAGTGCTACCCACATTGGCAAAGAAGCCATTGAATCCATTCACTATTTCAGAGGGATTAGTAAATGAGATGTCACCATCAGTAAACTGAGATTGAATTTTAACAGAGCCTTTTTCTTATTAAGTAATTGATTGCTAATGTTCCACATTGATTTTATGATACTAACTGCCTCTTAAAACTTGTGTGAATATATATACAGTATATATGTATATCTATACAGAGGAAAATCTTTTTTTTTTGTAGTTTTCATATATATCAGAATTGTGGGGAGTTGGATTTAGCAGAAATCTTTTTTTTTATAGAGATTTTTTGCTTGGTAGACCATTTTAATAATTACGAGGAGAACCTGCAGTTTACTAACAACTTGGCCTTACTTTCGCTCATACTCTCATACTCCAAAGGAAAGCATTTGTTGAATGTAAAGTTGCATATTTGTGAAAATGATTGGTATGCTAATTCAGCATTCTGTTCAATGTTACTAGTTTCGCATGGAACATCCTCAGTCATGCAGTTGAAATGTTCTGTATTCATTTCACTAGACTTGCTAACAACTTGCTTTATCTTTAGACATTCTTTGCATAGTATCAGTTGTTGAAGTTAAAATACAGAGAAGTGGTCTTATATATCTGTGTGCAGTATCCCTTAGTTGGGTACATAATCAAAAGAATTTGTATTTGTGAAATTTGTGAATTTGAAGTGTTGTCAGTTAGGGTGGCCACATCTCCATGCATTTCTGTGTCTCAGCTGAAGGAACCAGCTAAGGTTCAGTAAGATTCAGACATCCAAAAGTCTTTGGATTTCAGTCCTAGTTCAAAGATTGTATAAAAGTAAAGCATTTATCAATTGGTCAGCGTTTGATTTTGCTTGCAAATCCGTTGTTAGAGATGTTTTACTTCTTAACTTCTAGACTATTGACTTCTTAAGTCTTTGCTTGGAAATTCTCAAGTAATAACAATGGTTGTACTGTAAATAGATTTCTTATTTTTAACAGTCCTGTTACTGCAGCTCAACATGGTGAATGTTGTTGAGCTGCTTTAGCAGAAGTGTGACGAAGTCAGTTATGACCAACAAAAACCTGTTCTTGAAATTTTTTTAGTATAATTTTACGTTATTATAATTTCTACGGGAAAATGTAAGAATTTGCGAAGAGCTGCTGGTCTCCATAGAGACAATATGAATGAGTCTCAAGTTCATTATGTGATGTTGTTTGGGCTTTGACTGAGGTTTCAGCAGAGCTGACCCATGTCTCTTTATATTGCTGACATAATGATGGATGGAAAGGAAAAGGTATGAACATCCCTGTCAGATGGGTCACTCATGCTTTATGTTGTTAATTTTATGCTCAAACTGACTCTGAGACATCACTGCTCACGTCCTTTTTGTTTGGCTGAGCTCCCTTGATGCATGCTTTGTTGCTTGATTTGGTTATATGCAATTAGCAATTTCCACTGCTTTTTCAGTTCTTCAGTTTGTGTGAGTATGTTGTGTTTTGGTATTCGTGTGCTCTTTGATTATGTTAATGTGAGGCCTGGCAGTACCTTGAGATTGTTTTATTATTATTATTTCACCATCCTTTTCCAAGTCTGTACCCCTGTTTCGATAGTTAAATGTCCTCTTCATCTTCCTCTCCAGATAACAACCAGGCTCTGCGGCTCCTGTTTCGACAGTTAAATGTCCTCTTCATCTTCCTCTCCAGATAACAACCAGGCTCTGCGGCTCTGTCTGGGCACCAAGGCAACTGGGGAAGAATTTGGAGCTGTCTCTGCCCTCAGCATTAACCATGATTGCTCACGACTTCTCTGTGGATTCGCCAAAGGACAGGTATATACTCAGACAAACATACATACAATCGCAGGTGTGTTGACTGAGTGTTGAGAAGAGTTTTAAAAAGTTCAAAAGGGTGGAGACAGGGCACTGATGACTCAAACAACAGCAGGTTAAAGTTCAACAGGGTTTCTGCTAATAGTTTGAATACAGTGTGTGTGTGTTTGTTCTGTTACAGATAGTCCTGTGGATTGTCAGTGGTGCTCTAAGTGCTCTCATGACAATTGTAACTGAAAGTCTCAGGTGTTTGTGAAAATTGTTGGTACTTCACTTGGTCTCACAATTTTAATTGCTATTACAAGGGCAAGTCCACACAGATGACAAGGAAAATTTTCAACTTGCTGTTGGGTATCAAAATAGAATGTCTTTGGCGTCTGTCCATGTGTACTTGCAGAATAATAAAAAGTACTGCAAACTTAAAGCATAATTATAAGGTTAACTATCTAGTTTCTGAGATAAAGCGTTTTAGGACCTGAAATCAGATCAGCATACGTTCTGTGTGATTGTGTGAATACTCAACATCAGCTGTTGCAGTAACCACTTTAATATCATACTGAAACCATGATAACTGTGTGTTCACAATAATACAGGGCAAGCAAGGTAGGCTAGCCAGTTAGTCTAACACGTTATACGGCTAATTTCTGAACAAGCTGATTCTGAAATATCTTTACCGACATTACAGCTGTGCAATAAACACAGTTAACAACTACTCAAACTGCAACATCATGAAATACACAGAGTGAGAATCATTATTTTTGTACAATATGAAAACTGTAGCACTAATAATAGAATTCACATGGTCAGTGACTTCTGCACCAGTAACTCCCGTAATGATGGTAGCAGAGACACATAGTGGAGGGTGAGTGGGCCTGAGTGGAAACAAACCGATTTCAAAACACAGGTCTTTGAACATAAATGTCTTTGAATGTTACGAATTCCTAATTCATAACATAAGATTCTGTAAATTAAATATCGTATTTCTTTCAAACAAGTAATCGTTTTTAAAAACTAATTCTCGCGAAAACAGGGAATTGAAACTTGAAACTCTGGTGAATGTATGGGTCTTTTATGCTGTTGGGTTGAAGATGTGTGGTGCAGCATCCACATTTTAGAACTTGTTTATTTGTAGCAACATCCCTATTTGGTTTTACTGATACTGAACTTGAGGTTACTACGCTTCTATCAGTCTACTGTACTCTTTTGTGAAAGCATGTTTCTCACTGGAAATTATTCACTGGTCACGGTTCACAGTCATGCATGTCACTAATCTAGTTTCCTTTTTTAATTGGTGAAATAGACAAATAGTATAAAGAGAAATAAAAGAGAGAAATACAAGAATAGACAATAACATTAAGAAGTTAATATGATGTATGTGACAATTTGAATCTGTTAGTAGTGAGTACATTGCATTAAGTAGAGTACGTGTAGGCAATGTGTGTGTGGGTGCATGTTTGGATGTTTGTATGAGAGGCAATGATATCTGTGTTTAGGCTATTGTGTAAAGAGTATAGCATGTTTTGAAAAAACAAGTGATGTCATGATGATAATAAAGATCATCATGGATTTTTTCTTTTTCTTTTTGTGGCTGTAGAATTGTCAAAAAAGTTGTACTCATTCTCTGCTTTCAGGAACTGTTTGAATTTTTCTGATAGCACCAACGGTCTAGGAGTTACAGTAAAGAGAGCTGTGAATGCAAATGATGATCCGTTCAGTTAATCTTTGCTGTGATTGGACGTACAAAACTCATTACCCCAAGCAGCTACCATAATGCACACGCATATGAGCGTAAAGCGCTCGTTCTCTGCTCTCAGGAACCATTTTGTTGACAGCACAAAAGGTTGAGGAGTTATGGCAATGGACCTGTGGTACTGTTCTTTCTTCCAAACTGGATGCAGCAGTCTGTTACTGAAGGAGCTGCTTAAGCCCCCCCCCACTGTCTCATGCAGGCAGTGGGATGGGTTGTCCTTGATCGATGTCAGCGTGGATAACATCCTCCTCTTACTGCAGATGCCACAGACGACATTGGCCCCTCCCGTACAGGGAAGTTGTGTTATTTGTTCAGTCCAGTTTGTTGTTGAGGTTAACACCCAGGTATTTGTAATCCCCCACAATGTCAGTGTCCAAGCCCTGGATGTTCATCTTGATCTTCGTCTTGCTGGCGTTTATGTGCAGGTGGTTAAGTCCACACCAGACGACTAAGTTGGTTACAACCTCGCTGTATTCCATTTCGTTCCTCTGTGATGCATGTCCAACAATGGCTGTATCATCAGAGAACTTCTGGATATGGCAGCTGTCGGTGTTGTGTCTGAAGTCTGATGTGTAGAGGATGAAGAGGAAAGGGGAGAGCACTGTCCCCTGTGGAGCACTGCCCCCTGTGCTGCAAACTACTACATCGGCCACAAAGTCATGAAGCCTCACATACTGTGGTCTGTTGGTGAGGTAGTCGATGCAGAAGTCAAAAAACATGACCCTCTCTGTGCTTCCAGAATGCTCCAGATGAGAAAGAGATCGATGGAGCAGGTAGATGACTGTGTCCTCCACACTGATGCGTGGAAGATATGCAAAATAATAATATAATAATGCAATAATATGATAAGATTAACATTGTCATTATCATCATTATATACTAGTGCTGTCAATCGATTGAAATATTTAATCGCAATTAATCTCATGAATGTCATAGTTAACTTGTGATTAATTGCAAATTAATTGTACATTTTTATCTATTCTAAATATCCCATTAGTTATCATTTACACTTTATCTAATACTCTTATCAACATGGAAAAATGGATAGGCTTGCTTTGTGCTTATGTTTTTTTTATTGAAAACAACAACGTGTAGTGTTATATTTCACAATAACATTCTCACTTTGAGCAGTCATTCACATTTGAAGCAAAATCTCACACAATTTAACACTGTCAATAAACAGATGACCAAAAAAAATAAATACTTGGTTACAAAAAAGCCCCTTCAACAACTCTTTCTAAGGGGTCAAATCAGGGTGATACAAGATCATTGCGAGCTAGGACTCCGGCTATAGTGCAGTTAAACCATGGCTTAAACTTTTCTGTCTTAAGTTTCCTTTGAACATACAAGCAGTCAGACTATAATGCTCTTCTGTTTATTCACCAGAGGCTTATCAACCCAGCCTCTTATTTTTCTCCAGAAAGAATGAACATTACTTGGCTATGGTTGCAGTAAGCTTGTTCTTAGTTGCAGTATCCATATGCCTCTGTCGAAAGCCATTCATTGTCGCCTGGTTTTGACAAGGAGGCGGCGGAGAATTCGCATTAGCCGTGTGTTTGGCCATCAAGTGGTATTTCAGACTGGATGTGTTACGGTGATAACTCAGTTCACACCGACAATACACACGTGTGTGGGGCGTGCCTATTGTTTTGTTTCCGGTTTACAATCGGATCCTGTAGTTTTTCTAACATTACTAGCAGTGGCCACAGCTTCTAAAAAACTACAAGTTCACTAGGTCTCAAAGAACGTTAATCTCGCAATAAAAAAAATGACATGGTTAAAATTGATTTGCGTTAACATGTTAATAACGCAATATTTTTGACAGCACTATTATATACATAATAGTAACAGTTATATTAGTTAACATTACATTTATACAGCTGTGTAACGGAGTGAGGAGTGAAGCCAGACTGGGCCACTGGAGAGGCAAGCCAGAACACACCACCCCACACCTGAGACTTTTTTGGAGGGATTCTTTTGTCTTGTTCTAGTTCTTGCCCGTTGCAGGTTTTGTGCCTTGTCCTACATTGGACTGTTTTGAAGGAAGTCTGTCTGGTGTGGAGTGCCATTTTTCTTGTTTTTTTCCCCGACCCCAATACCCACCCACCTCCAACTGGAGACCCCACAGTGCCAATAAAAGGCCGGGCAGGGAGCCACCACCTCACTCAATGTGTGTGTGTGTGTGTGTGTGTGTGTGTGTGTGTGTGTGTGTTTATGCATGTGTTTGTGTGTGTGAATACAATGTGCCCTAGGTGTTTATACAAGTTGGTGTGGTTGTTGCAGTACGATGTGTGTGTGGCAGTGTGTACACCACAAGTCCATCCCCAACCGGGACAAGAATGAGGACCGTCTTTCTGTAAAGACTGTGATGTTGTTATTGTAGGCATTGTGATTTTTGTGATTTTGTTTCCCTAAATATGTACTCTGAAAGGAGGTTGGTGCACTGTAAATCCTGACTGAAATCCTCAAATAAACTATTGTTGTGTAGAAAGTCACACACCTGATTAGCAACTGCATTTTCAAGAATTTTTGAGAGAAAGGGGAGGTTAGATATAGGCCTTTAGTTGGCTAAAACCCCTGGATAAAGAGTAGGCTTTTTAAGAAGAGGTTTTATTACAGCTTCTTTAAAGGATTGTGGTCCATAGCCTGTTGATAAAGTCAGATTGATCTTATCTAATGAAGAACCAATTAAAGCTAAAACGTTTTTAAGCAGCTTAGTTGAATGGGCTTGAAAATACAGGTTGATGATTTTGATGACACAATTATTGAAATTAGTTGGTGAAGGTTGACAGGTGAAAAACAATCTAAACCTATGACAGGTTTAATAAGTATTTCTATGGTTTCTGTGTTTGAAAATCTATCACTAACTATTGAGGGCAGAAGGTGATGAATCTGTCTCTAATAGTAACAATTTTCCATGTTAACAAAACTTGGTGTACAGACTGTTATCACCAGCAGCCACTGTTCTGCTAATCTGGAATATCTGATGATCAAGTGCAGGCCTTTTTTGTCTGCCTAGAGAGTTTATATCCCCCCGGATGTTAATGCTAAACTAGCAATGAAAGTAGTGTATGCTGCGATTCACAAACAACAAACTGCACACCCTGATGGAACCTTTATTGTTGCTGGAGACTTCAACCACTCCAACCTGAGGACTCCCCAAATTTCATATTATACAAACATTCCCAAGGCTCACAAAGCCACTCCCCTCCCCCACCTGGGACAGTCTGGTCACCTCTCACTGTTCCTGCTCCCCAAGTACAGACGTGTGAAGCTGTCAGTGAGGACTGCTAAAGTATGGCTAGAGGGAGCAGACTCCAGCGCCAGTTCCAACACACAGACTGGAGTATATTCGTCATCCAGGCTACGCTGGACTCAGGATCCAAAGACATTGACTCATATGCCTCCTCCATTCTGGATTATATCAACACGTTTTGAAACATCACCACCCACAAACGGATCAGAACTTTCCCCAACCAGAAGCCTTGGACCAACAGAACGGTCCACCTCCTAATGAAGGAACGCAATGCTGCCTTCAGACTTGATGACGCAATGGCCTACAGCTCATCCAAGGCTAACCTGAAGAGGGGCATCAAGGAAGCTAAACAAACTCACAAGCTACAGATTGCGGAGCACTTCCACAATAACGCTGACCCCCACCGCATGTGGCAGGGCACTCAGACCATCACAGCCAAAAAAAGACAGCCCCACCAACCAGCAATGCCTCCCTCCCTGATGAGCTCAACCACTTCTACACTCGCTTCGACTGGGACAACAAACAACCAGTATTCAAAACTGCTCCCCACCCAGATGAACAGCCCACCTCAAATGCTGTCTTCCCCCCACACTAGATCCCCATCAGTTTGCCTACTGTCCAAACTGGTCAGCAGAGGATGCCATCTCCACTGCACTGCACTCCTGATGCACCTGGACAACAACACCTACGTGAGGATGCTGTTCATCAACTTCAGCTCAGCATTCAACACAGTCACCCCCTCCAAGCTGGTCAAGAAACTCAGTGACCTCCGCATCAGCACCTCCCTATGCAACTGGACCCTGGACTTTCTGACCAACAGACCCTAGTCTGTGAGGTTATACAACCACACCTTCGCCACCCTGACCCCGAACACGAGCGTCCCACAGGGCTGTGTGCTGAGTCCCCTTCATTACCTCTTCACCCACAACTGTGTGCCTGTGGATGGCTCCAACTCTATCATCAAGTTTGCAGACGACACCACGGTGTTAGGCCTGATTAACAACAACGACGAGTCAGCCTACAGGATGAGGTTCAGCAGCTGTCCAGAATGACAGCCTTCAGTTCTGCCTTGACAAGGAACTCTGAACAGACACCATTCTGTCCTGCTATTAGTCTTAAATCATTCTTTGCACACCCAAAAGTGCTAAGGTTAAATGATACTCACCACAAAAAATAAACAGCCTAAACAATAAACAGCCCACCATAAATAGACAAACTTGGAATTGCTATGGCTAATAACATGGCTAACCACTTGTCTAACAACTTACCTAAAACTACCGATTGCAAACACCAGTGACCCACACAGTAGGATGAATGTCACTTACAATCATGGAACCTAGCCTTTAAGGAGTTTGTGAGTGCCCTTTATGAATGCCTGATGGAAAGGCTTTACAACCCAGCTGAACAGTCACCTGACTATCTGAGGAAGCTGTATTAATATCAGTGGTAAAGAAAGGCTAGATGGTGACACCCAGACACTGATACCTACCATGACCATGGAAGTCAATATACACAAACAATGGCAAACAATAATAAACACTTTCCCAATTTCCTCTTTTGAAAAGATCATGGATAAGCCCCCAGATATGTTACAACCCCAAAATTAAATCCAGGAGATGAGGGGGGAGTAACATAACAGGGATTTTCAAGAAAAGGAAACGAAACGATACTGTGAATTAAACAACAACTGAAGGTGAGATCCTCCAAAACAAGCAATTTTGTCCACACTCATATATTCGACTCAGGTCAGTACGTCTTCTGACAATCACACAGCTCTCACGCTGCCATGAACGGCCCACTGGCTCCGGTCACAGCTCCTGTTCCTCGCTTTAAACCTCTAGGCCTAATTGGAAATAGAATTCTGCTACCACCCGATGGAAAAAAAACAAAAACCCAAAACAAAACACACCACATGTAACATTAATTGATTAATCAGTTAAACTTTTCGGCTCTAAAGGGTTTAAAAAGAAAGCACCTGAGGAGAAAGTGCAGTCTCGCTCATTCCATCATGCTTAGCTAAATGTTACAGACAAATGACACAAAGATCAGACCAATGAATCCAAATGCAAATACTTTTTTCATTAGATTTTTTTGTTTAGAATCACATATTACTGGCTTTTCCTTCCATTGCATCCCTGAAAGCAACACTTGGGTAAGAATCCTCTGTATTGTGATCCTAATGTATTGGTGCTGAATCCACTCTCATATGCATATTCTCTCAGTGTTAGATTCTGTGCCTGCAACTCAGTGTAAAGAGTATCCGTTTGTCATAGTGATTACACACTGTCTTCTCTCTGTCCTCCAGCTTATTTCATTACTCAGCTCCTCTGTGCAGGTCATGGTCTGTCGTAGAGAGATAACAGACTGTCATACGTAATAATTTCCAAGATGGTGCCATGCGAGTGGCAGCTTGTTACAGCAGCCCTGTGCGTTTTCCTTTGTATTAGTGTGTTTTTGTGTCTTTCTCGTGGTTTTCCATCACTAGTCTTGGTCAATTGTACGTATGTATGGATGTACAACTGGTCAGACTAGGGATTTGCTTTTTTCTACTTTTGGCAACATCAGGAGAACCACTGAACTTCGGGTCCACTGTTTACACTCCGGAACAGCTGATCACACTGAGCAACATGAGCATACTCCCAGTGGAAAGTCCGGAGATCCTCAAAGAAATTAGGAGAAGGAGAAGAAAAAATGGTACAAACCAATCATACCGTTTGTTATTATGAGAAACGTGAGATCTCTCCCAAATAAGATGGAAGAGCTAACAGCACTAACCAGACTGCAGAGTGAGTACCAGGAGTGTAGCCTCATATGTTTCACTGAAAGTTGGCTAACTGAGATCACGTTGGACTCGCATGTTACACTTTAGAATTTTCAACTGCTGAGAGCAGACAGGAGAGTTGTAAGACGAAAGGTGGGGGCATAGTGATGTTCGGGAACAACAGATGGTGTAACCCAGGGCACATCAGGGTAAAAGAGCAGCGATGCACCAGAGATATTGAGCTGTTAGCCATTATAATTCGGTCATATTACCTCCCGAGGGAGTTCTCACACGTTTCTGCAGTAACTCTGTACGTCCTCCCCCGTCAGCCGAAGCCACAGCAGCATGCAAGCTTCTGCACACAGTACTCTCACGGCTCTAGACATCGCACCCCCAGGCTCTCCTCCTCACCTCTGGAGACTTCAGTCACCCTTCCCTGTCCTCTACTCTCCCCACTTTCACACAGTATGTAAAATGCCCTACCAGAGACAATAAAACACTGGACTTACTGTATGCAAACACTAAAGATGCTTATAGCTCATCACCTCTCCCCCCGCTGGGCTGTTCTGATCACAATCTGGCATACATACCTTTGGTGAATAAACCGCCACCAACCGTCAGGCATGTGAGAAGATGGTCAGAGGAGTCCAGCATGGCACTGAGGGACTGCTTTGACACCACTGACTGGGATGTGTTGTGCAGTCCACACAGTCCACAGTTGAACAACCTGTATTACGGACTACATTAACTTCCGTGTGGGAAAACACTGGGCCTACAAAGAAGGTATGGTGTTTCCCAAACAACACTGTGCAGATCAGCTTTGTGGGGGGCTTTCCTCCTGCACATCTTCAACATGAGCCTCAGCCTGAAGAGAGTTCCAGCATTTTGGAAAATGTCCTGTGTGTTTCCAGTCCCAAAGACTGCTCATCCCAGGACCCCCTACAGTTTGCATATCGTTCAAGCATCGGCATGGAAGACACATCTACCTGCTCCATTAATCTCTTGCTCATCTGGAGCATAATGGAAGCACCGTGAGGCTCACACAATCCAACCATCACTGCCCAGGGGAAGCTGGAAGGAGCCGGCGTAGACTGCCATGTGGCTGCGTGCCACACCACAGTATGTGAGGCTTCGTGACTGCATGTCCAATATGATCATTTGCAGCAGGGGGGCTCCACAGGGGACAGTGCTCTCCCCTTTCCTCTTCACCCTCTACACATGGGACTTCAGACAACAACACTGACAGCTGCCACATCCAGCAGATCTCAGATGCTGCAGCTATCCTTGTACATCACAGGTGAACGAACTGGAATACAGGGAGGTTGTAACCAACTTTGTCGACTGGTGTGGGCTGAACCACTTCCACCTAAACAGCAGCAAGAAGAAGGAGATGGTGATTTTCGAAGGAAGGTACCACAGACTACACCAGTGAACATCCAGGGCTTGGACATTGACATTGTGGGAGATTACAAATACCTAGGTGTTCACCTCAATCACGAACTGGACTGGACAAATAACACAGATGCCCTGTACAGGAGGGACCACAGTCGTCTGCACCTGCTAAGAAGACTGAGGTGCTTTGGAGTATGTATGCTATCTTTCTCAACTGTACATCATAAACCCACTTTTGTTTTGCACTACTGTTATCAATGCTAATATCTGCTCACATTATCCATTTCATATGGTGCAATTTAGAAGTTGTGTATTTCTCTCAACTGTGCAATAACACTATTTATTATCCATATTGGCAACAGTACTTTTATAAACTGTATATATTGTGCATATACATAGACCCAGTATTTCTTTCTCAGGTGCAATAGTATTTCTGAAGTGCTATACAATACATGTCATTAGTTAGTTTTTTATCATAAGTAAATTGGCAATAGTAATTTTTATGGCATTTACTATTTTTTTTTTTAAATAACCTGTACAAATGTCCATATACATAGTTGTTTTTCTATTCTGTACCCTGTATACTTTTTTATTTTGACCTCTATGCCACTGTGCTTGCTCTTTGTAATACTTGCTGGCTATAACGACTACATTTCCCCAGTGTGGGATCAATAAAGTTGTATCTTAATCTGCAGAAACTGTCAGATGGCTTTGGACTGATGGCAATAACTATGCTTATAGTGGATTGAAGGTTCATATGAGAAACCCTTACATCATTCAAGTAGGAAAAATTATTAAGATAATATTTTTACAACTAAAATATTGCATTACCAATATTTCTTGTAATAATAATTCTTATTTATCCATTGAGAGTTTTCATGCAGTGACAGTAATGATTTTGTGAAAAAGGCAATACCGGCAATAAATTTTTTTTTTTTTTTTTTTTTAAACCCATCTTTTCATGGTCAAAACTGTTCCTTCAGTTATTTCCTTTGTGTGGTTCTTTTTTCCTTTTTCTTAGTGTCTACCATTGCTTTGCTGTCCCCCTTTGTCATTTTGTTTTGTTTTGGGAGGTTGGTCTCCCTTCTCAACTCTCAAGGCTCCCAACTTGCTGCACACCTGCCCTGCATCAGCTTTGTTAGTCCTGTCCTTTCACAGTGTTTTCTCCAGCCAGTCAGGTCCTTTCTTGCTCTTTGCTTCATCACGGCATTCTCCTCATCTGAGCCTCTCCACACATCACTCTACCTGCACCTCATCCCCTCTTCAGTTTAGTTTGTATTTTAATCCAGTTTTGAGTTTGGTCTTCAGTCATGCCACGAAGGCCTTAGTTAAAGAACTTGCTACCTGGGTGAGGACTGATGCCGCATCTGTTCCCGAGTCAGCCTATGGCTCACCAGCTCCTGGTTCCCAAATGGTGGTCTGGCTGACACCTGTTCCTGGTTCCCCTTTGGCGGCCTAGCCGACAGCTGCTGCTGCAGCGGTCCCTGATCTCCTGTGGCTGTTTTCTGCACCCTCCTGTTTCCTTGGCTCCACCACCTGCCCGACTAGCCTCCCAGTGGCCGCCTCCAGTCCTGGTGCCCTGACACTGGCTCTTAGTCTTACTGCCTTGTCACTGGTCTCCAGTCCTGCTGCCCTGTCACCAGCCTGTAGTCTTGCTACCCTGTTGCCGGCCACCAGTCCTGCTGCCCCATCGCCAGCCTCCAGTTCGGCAGTCAAATGTAGTGCTTCTTCCTCCTGTTAGCTGTGTGTAGGTTTGTTGCTGGTGTTGTTTCCTGGTAACAAACATCCCACCACCATGGGTCAGCAAGTAAACATTATTCCTGGGAACACAGAGAGGGAATATCATACCAACTAAGATTGACTAAATTGATCCCAACTTGATATTTAATAAAGAGGGTACCTTGCTTAACAGTCAATATGGAGAGGAGGAATGATTACAGCAACCAACAACTCTTTGACCACATAAAGTAATGTACTGTATTAAAGTCGATTTTTAAAAACTGAGTTCTTTAAATTATACACTAGTTGCCTGTTTGGACCTGTTTGATTGGATGTATACAACTGCAAGGAAGTAATTCTAGTCCCATCAATTAAATGACTAATTATTTCAGTACTGCATTTGGGTCATGGTTAACAGCAGTATTTCGTTCAGTGACTGAAATTGATTGATTGCAATTGATTAAATAATATGATTCAGAACATTGAATTGAACAGTCTTACTCTCTTCTTTCTTTCCTTCTCTCTCTCTCTGTCTCTCTCTCTCTCTCTCTGTTTTTTGTCTGCCTGATTAGATTACGATGTGGGATCTAGCCAATGGGAAGCTTCTGAGAACGATCAATGATGCCCACCCTCCAGGGACAGCGATATTGCATGTGAAGGTATACACACCCTAACACACACTATTGCCCCTTCAACCACGTCTCTTTGGGTGAGCATGGCTGTAGTGGCTCCAGCCAAAAAAATAAAAATTTCTCAAATACACACCATGACGAAATGAACTGTTTTAAAACAATAAAGCAAATTTGCTGGGCATCACACTCAGAACTTGGTCTTGTGATATGGGTTGAATCTCTCATACTTTTTGTCTGATTTCTGTCCCTTATTATTTCCCTGATTTTCTGTCTTTAGTTCACAAATGACCCAACTCTTGCCGTGTGCAATGACAGTGGAGGATCAGTTTTTGAGCTGGCTTTCAGGTAAATTACTCTGCTTTAAATGCTTTAAATGAAAGTAAATTAAATAACTTCCACAGTCTTGGTAAAAGAACTGTATTGCTGCCTCAAGTTAAATAAGAACCTTCACTTGAGAGAACTGTTCCACATATTTTTATTAAAATTGTAGTACTTTGAAACATCATATTAAGATAAAATGGCTGATGGATTCTCAGACTTCCAGTCGCTAAGCTGAGATACACAGCTTATCTTCACCAGGAGTAAAGATTGTGTTGTTGTGTTGACGTAGAGATCTAATGATGTCTTATCTTGTTTGTTTCAAAGCACAATGTTTTAATTGACTAGTAGTGTTAAAACAGGAATCTTCAAGGGTTAGAAGCAGCCTTAATTTTGTCACCTTAGTTTGATGTAGTTTTAGTCAGTCTTTAGACGAGAATATGTATTTTTAAATTTTTATTACATTTTTGGATGCAGGTGTGTTGTATACAGTTACCATGGTAACAAGTGTCATTCACAAATGCTGCTCTTGTTGGCTAGCAACCTTGATAGCTTCAGTTGACAACTGGGACACAGTTAGTAGAAGTGGAGCCAGAAAGTATTTGTTTTACATGCACACACACACGCACGCACGCACGCACGCACGCACGCACGCACGCACGCACGCACAATATTAATAATAATACACAGACACACACACACACACACACACACACACACACACAGACATACTTTTCAGGGCCTGTAGACACCTTGTTATTCCACTTATGTTGTTATTTTAGAGACTGCTGTAAATTAAATAAAAAATGCATTTAACAATTACTTTAACTAATTAATCCATTCAATATTTTAATTCCTTCATTCAATATTTATTTCTTGACTTCTCAAGTACAGAGAAGAGCCTTTCCATTCCCTCTCTACTTTCTTGTCCTTTACTCTCCCTCTTCTGAGACCTCATATTTTCCTTTATGAACTAAAGATGCTCATCCGCTCTCTATCCTGGCTCTGAATGGCTATCCTCCTCATCATCCACTGCTCTACTTGGCCCTGGTGTGTCCGTAGGGATGGTGGCAATTAAGACATCTCCCCCAGAGTTTTCACAGACAGAAAACAGGAGAAAAGGGAAATGCTTATGAATGGTAACACAGGGATGAAAAGATGGAAAAGGTGACACTGCAGGACAGACTCAAAATCTCACAGAAATCACTTACTTTGAAGCCTTTATATGAGGAAAAAGAAATAAAGGTGACAGTCACAGCTAACCCTAATCCTTATAAACTGAGCAGTATGCTATTTGTTCTGAACAGTCGTAACAGGGGGTGTGTGTGTGTGTGTGTGTGTGTGTGTGTGTGCGTGTGCGTGTGCGTGTGTTTGTGTGTGGTTTCTGAAAGGAGGAGAAATGAATGTAAGAAGAACATAATGCAAACAGTAAGCAATAGTTGTTGAATTCACTGCTATATACAGTTTTGACGCAAAGTGGAAGTATTAGACAAAATTATGCCAAATAAAACAACAACTTATTTAACAAAGTATGTAGAATTCAACAATAAAATTCCAGTTATGTCCCAAACCAAGTATTTGAATAAACTAGAAATACAGCCAGTGCTAACAATGTGCTTAGAACGTATTACTTGAGCAAGCTTTCATATATGACATGACTGAAAAGGTCGCATTGCATGTTGTGCAATTACACACAGACTCTGCACAGGTGAAAATCAACTTCACAACCATTGTGCAGCCCTTAACTGGGCTTAATTAGTATACCTAGCAGGAGTGAACAAGAAAGGAAAAAAGGAAGGTACCTGAGTCTCTATTAATCTATGACATAAAGTACTTACAGTTCAATGGACACACGCAAAGTAAAGACAAGACAGGAACACCCATATTTCAACTCAACTGGTCACTGGAACTAAGTAAACAAACTCTCCTGATTAGCATCTTCATGCACTATGTCGGGGAGATGGAACATATGGGTGGAACAGTCCAAGTAATACCGGCCTTTTTAAGGGCATCTTTTAAAACACATCCAGCTTTTCGCCTTCCTAGGTCTTTCCTAGGTCACAAGAGGAAAGATATATATGTGTATATATATATATATATATATATATATATATATATGTGTGTGTGTGTGTGTGTGTGTGTGTGTGTGTGTGTGTGT
>JBBMOE010000051.1:3709951-3728919 GCA_037975065.1 Chaetodon trifasciatus
GTATAATATATATATATATATATATATATATAATATAGCGTAAACTATTAATAGAGATAATGCTTGTAATGATAGTAATAACAATATCAAGATTATTAATAATTTATAATAATAATAGTATCAGTAATAACAGGGATAATGATAATGATAAATGTATTCATTAAGTGTATTTTTTGTAATATTATCAATAACATTTTTTTCATTCATTCATCTTCTATACCCGCCTTATCCCTTTCGGGGTTGCGGGGGGCTGGAGCCTATCCCAGCTGTCAACGGGTGAGAGGCGGGGTACACCCTGAACCGGTCGCCAGTCGATCGCAGGGCAACATATACAGACAGACAAACATTCACACTAACACTCACACCTAAGGGCAATCTTAGAATAACCAATTAACCTAATGAGCATGTTTTTGGTCTGTGGGAGGAAGCCGGAGTGCCCGGAGAGAACCCACGCATGCACGGGAAGAACATGCAAACTTCACCTGGGGATCGAACCAGCAACCTTCTTGCTGTGAGGCACGCACACTACCTGCTGCGCCACCGTGCCACCCTTATCAATAACAATAGAGAGTTATTATTATCATTACACTGCCCGCTTCAACACCATCTACAAGTCATTGTAACCATATATATAAATATTATTTAAAAGATAATAATTTTACCATATAAGATCAGATTATAATAATAATAGCAATACTAAGTAACAAAATTATAATGATAGTGGTAATAGTAATTTTAGGATACAATAGGTATACATAATATAACATTATTAAACTGAAATGACATTAGGAGTGGTGATAGTGGGGGCAACAGCGCAATTAATTAGGGTGATGATAATAATGATAACAACAATGGCAATTGTAATAATACAGGTTTTGTCACGGTAGGCGGTGCCAATATTGGTATTAATACTGATAATTAATTAATTATTAGTAACAATAATAACAACAATAACAATAATTATAGTAATAATAATAAAATTGATGGTGATGATGATGATGACGATAGCAGTAATAATAATGATAGTGATGACAATAATAACAGTAATGATAATGACATCATTGATCAAGATAGTAATGACGTTATTCTCAGTATTAATTGTATTAGTGGTCATGGTAAATGTGAAAATAGGGCCAATATATGAATAGAAGTTAATATTGTTATTAGTTCTATGTTATTGTTTATTTGTGTGTTTTGTATGTGTGTGTGTGTATATATACACACACACACACACACACACACACACACACAAAACACACATATCTACATACACATATATACACATACACACATATACATACACACACACACACACACATATATATATATATACACACACACACACATATATATATATATACACACACACATATATATATATACACACGCACACACACAATCACAGATATATATGCATGCACAATACATATATTTATACAAACATACACACACATAAATACACACACACACACACACACACACACACAAACACACCCAGCCATCATCACCATCTTTATAATTAATCATCTTTTATAATTAAATAGGTGTATGTGTGTGTGTGTGTGTGTGTATGTGTGTGTGTGTGTGTATATATATATACACACACACACATCATCACCATTCTTTTAATTTAATAGGTATATTTACATATATATACATACACGCACACATAATCATCTATCTGCACCGTTTTTTATAATTGAATAGATATATATGTATAGCCATCTGATAGTTGTTGAAATATTTCAAGACCCTTTCCCTCCTTTCCTCCAGTGGTTATGTTTGTAGGTAGGTGGGATTGGTTCACAGGTAAATATACATGCACATATGTATGTATCCAAGTGGGAAAAAAAAGATATAATGGAAGAAAAATCAGTATATATGTATATATACATATACATACACACACACACACACACACACACACACACACACACACACACACACATATACATATAATGATGAGGCTGTGATCCATAAGTAAATTTTTCCATAGTGCGATGTTTGTGTTGTCTTCTGATTTCCAGTTCATAAGCATAGTTTTCTTGGCGATAGTTAGTGAAGTGAGGAGTATTATATTATTTGATCTGTTCAGGTTGGTTGTTGATGTGTCGCCTAGTAAACAGAGTTGGGGGGATAAAGAGGTGTGGCACCCCAAGAAAGCAGAGAGTGATTCGGTGACTTTTTTCCAAAATTTTTGGATAGGTGTGCAGTGCCATATTGCATGAATGTAATTGTCTGGTTTGTTTTGAGTGCAGTTGTTACAAATTTCTGAAGTGAATCCCATTTTAAACATTTTCTGCCCAGTGATGTGAGTTCTGTGGAGTATTTTGTATTGTATTAGTTGTAGATTTTTTGACATAATGTAGATGTTTTTGTAAATTTGGTTCCAGAAGTCGGGATCAGGCGCAAGAGATAGGTCTTTTTCCCATTTTGCTGATGGTATGGATAGTGTTGTGTGAGATTATAAAATTATTCTGTATAGAGTTGTAGTAGATTGATATTGTTAAGAAATGAGTCAATGTCTTCTTGGCTTGTTGTTTTTTCTGATGAATATAGGTTGGCATAAAAATTTCTAAAAATGTTATTTATTTGTTTGGGTGATTGTATTGGCTTCCCTTCTGAGTCCTTGATGATGGAGATTATTGTTGTTTTTTTTTTTTTTTTGTTTAATTAGGTTTGCCAGGTACTTGCCGGATTTGTTGTTATGGTGAAAATGCTCTTGTCGGAGTCTGTGTATGAGAAATTGTTTTTTTTTTTTGTTTATGATTTCATTCAATTTAAATTTGTACTTTCTTAATTCATTCTGTGTTTCTTCTGTTGGGTTACTTGAGTTGATGTTTTCTAATTGTACAATTTTATGTTCTAGTTCAGCTTCTTCTTGTTGATCTTTCTTTTTTTTTGCAAACGGAAAATGAAATGATTATGCCTCTAAGAACTGCTTTAACTGTTTCCCATAAAATAGACAGAGATTACTTTGGGGAATCATTTAGTTCTAGGTAGGATGTCCACTCTTTTTTAATGAGGCCGTCAAATTCTGGATCTTTGAGGAGTGATGTATTAAAGCGCCATCTAGTGTTGGGTTTGTGTGAGTTGATTGTGTTCCATGTGAATGTTACTGGGGCATGGTCACTGATAATTATAAGGGTGGATTTTTGAAGTGAGGATGTTAGATGTAATTGAGTTGCTGGTGAGGAAGAAGTCAATTCGTGAATAACAATGGTGAACTGGTGAGAAGAATGAGTATTCTCTTGTGGATGGGTGTTGTAATCGCCAACTATCGCCAAGACCTAGCTCACTCATGAACTGTTTATTGTTTCTGTTGAATGCCAGATTCATTTGTTGTGTGATGTGGTGCTTCTGTCTACTGATGGGTTAATGACTGTGTGAAAAAAAGAAGGGTTGTCAGTATTTGGACCGTAGACATTGCCTATTGTGACTGGGTCTGGATCTGTAATGGTGGAATTATGGGAAAAAAGAGACATTTTTGTTTATTAGAAGATAGATACCCTTCTTTGTTTTGAGTTATAGTGAGCTGAGAATGTCTGAGTGAATTGTGATGGTTTCAGTTTGTCGTGGTCTAATTTGGAAAGATGAGATGCTGAACTCCCTCTTAACTTCAAAATAGGAAACACACAGTAGACTCTTCATTGCAGTTGTACAACAGAGATGACCAATACAAATTTAACTCTAATGTCATAGATGTCAATATAGCATTTTGTTAAAATAGAACTTCAATAAAAATGTTAATGGACAAAAACAGCTCGTCACTGAAAGAGGCAAAATGAGATTGGCCTGTAAAACTGACATTAAGGCCTCAATAAAAAACACACAAATCAGTGTGCAGGTTTTGTTTACATGTTCTTAGGAGTTATTCAACCAACTAAGAAGTAACTTAAAATATTTCATACATCACTTTAGGTAGACCTTACTTTATAATTCACAGTATTGTCCAGTACTGATGGATTATTACCTGGATATGCATTGACCTCGGAATACTGATAAATTGCAATCTCTGTGCTTGTTGCAGAAATTCAGAAATGTACAGCAGTCTGAAACCACTTAGTTATAGCGAGTGTGACCCTAATAATTTCATTCATTTTATACTGTTTTTTAATGGCAATATTTCCCAGATATCTGCATGCATTACTGCTTCAACAGTTTATTCTGAGAGCAATGATGAGTTGGCACTGCTGTTTGTAAAGTTTGAATGTTCTCATCTGTACTACTTCTTGATTCAGGTAAAGAAGGAGGAGACAGGGACCATCCATGTCATCAAACAAAGACAACTCTACCTCAACTGTGACATCATTAGCTTGAGTGTAAGAACCTGCACACTCATGAGAGCTCAGAACTGTCCCACTATAATGTGTAATGAGCATTAGAAAAAATGAGCAAAACATGGAAAGAGCCATAGCATTTTTCTTTTGATTAAAATGTGTGTACTTTGTCTTATTGTGGCAGGGACAGAAAGATCATGGATCCGAACAGTTTGCCTCTATTTTCTTTACCTGCTTACCAGGGAGTGTTTTCTACTACAGGTGTTGTTGGGTTTTCTGAAAATGTGATGATTAATAAGACGAAGAATACTGAATCCACTTCAGTCCAACATGACATTTTACTGTCCTGGCTGGGAAGCAGAGCAGTGTATGGACATACACTCTCTCTTCAACTATACTGATGTATATAGCTCACTTAAAAAGGCTTGCTGTCCTGGTCTTAAACCCTTTTCATTTTATGGTTACACAGTCATATCCTGTGTATCTAAACATACCCCCTCATCATATCCTTATAAAAGAGACCCCTCTGATAACAACGTGTAGACCATGAAGACACCAAGGTACCAGGAGTAGTTTATATTGTCATGCATATTCAGCATACCCATCAGCGTGATCTCCTTTGTGGCTATGTGAATTAAGCCAAATATCTTTGTTTGTTGTGCTTGACTTGCTCTCCTCCTGTCTCTGTGTCTCTGCAGTGGATTAACAGTCGTACATTGGTCCTCGTAGACAGCCATGAAAAGCTGCAGGTTGTGGACCGGCCCAGTCAGGAGATTTTGGAAACCCTGGACTTGGAGCAGGTGCAACTGGTCTATAACAGCCGACATTTCAAATCACTGGCCACTGGAGGGAATGTCTCCCAGGCTCTGGTGAGAGATTAGCTGATGGGAGACAGGATCAGAGGTCAAACTTTACATTTCTTGGGTCAGAGACAGAGGTCAAACTTAAAATGAATGTTCTAAAACAGTGATTTAAATTGATAGTAATAATAAATTGGATTTGGAGGTAAGAGAGCTACTCATCATAAGCACATGGCTAACATTAAAAAATAACATTAGTAGGGCTGCTGCTGAGAGGAAATGTTAGAGGTTGTATTTAAATTTTTAGGTTTACAGTAAGTCAGTTTTTACTTTGTACAACTGTATTTGCAGCCCTTTTCAACCAAAAAGTTCCAGGAACTATAGAACCAGAGGAATTAAACGCAGGATATAAACAAGCAACGAAAAGCACCCATCCATCCACCCCATCTGAGGAACCATGAACATTGAGCAGATTCAACTGATAACGGATTTAGAAATGATGCCACCATTTGAAATGCAATTTTCACACACAAGGAAATGAAACACAGTTGTTCTGTTGTTTGTATTTACTCTTGTATGTCTCAGTGTTGAGAGACCCTGATGTTTAAGTTGGGTGTAATGAATGATTACGGAGAAGTGTTAACATAAGTTAAGCATTATGTAAATATCAAAACCAGGGTTACAGAGTGCCTCACAGAAGAAAGATGACAAAAGTATTTTGTTCGATGAATAAGATCATATCAGTGCAAGGAAACAGCAATGAAATGCCTGTGTGAATAAAATAATAGGTTTGAGATTTAAAACTCTCAACAGATTTTAATTTAGAATTCAATCCAAAATTTAACAGACATCCATTGTGACAAAGCCAGCCGTGGGGTAATATGAGAAATTGTGGAGTCTTTGTCAATAATCGTGCAGCAGAATTTTGAACTAATAGAAATGTTGCGGCTTCTGGTTTAAGATAAAAAGAGAATTGCAATGGTCAAGACATAAAGAGACCAAACAATGGATGTGATAGAAGGGACACCGTTGGACAATGTTATGTAATCGATAATAACAAGGCTGAATAACTGACTTGAGATGTTTCTTAAAGTTCAACTGGGACTCCCCACAGTCTCTGGAAACTACCTTTGAGTTGGAAGTCAGGAAACGTCAGCGCTGTTTGAAAATTTCAAAGGTCTGATTTGGTGCAAAGACCAGAGAGACCAGATTCTAAAGCAGCATCAAGATTCTGGTTGAATAGTAGTGACCATTACATGACTGGGGAACGCAACCAGAGGAAAGGAGTTTTTTTTGATAATCGAGGGTATTTGGTGTTAGATACACAATTCACAAAAAGTTAGGGATATTCGGTGAAATTTATGGAAAATGTAGAAATTTCATGCCACAGTGATCTCAAACAATTTATTGAAACAAAAGCCAGCAACAATGGTGGGTATGCCACAACAAAAAATGTCAATGTCTCAATAACTTGTCATGTGCCCTTGAGCATCAATTACAGCTTGACAATGATGTCTCATGCTGTTCACAAGTCGACTTACTGTCTGCTGAGGCATGGCATCCCAGTCTTCTTTAAGGGCGACCCTCAGATCATTGAGGCTCTGGGGTACAGATTTACAAGCCTCTACACAGCAACTTAGCGGATCCCATAGGCTTTGTATGGGATTCAGGTCTGGAGAAAGTGTAGGCCACCCCATTTGAGGTACCCCAGTCACCAGCAGCCATTCACGCAGGGGCACAATGACTGGATTAATGATGTTATTCAGGTAGTATGGGCTTGTCACTATACCATTCACAAAGTGTGGGGCAGTTCTGTATTGACTAGACACACCTGCCCACACTGTAACACCACCACCACCAAAGGCTCGTCTGGTGACAACAGTGGCTGATGCATAGCGCTCTCCTTGACGTTTCCAACATCGTTGGCGGCCATTATTTCTGCTTAACGTGAATCGACTTTCATCGGAGAACAGCACTGAGGCCCACTGATCCCTCGTCCAGCGTAAATGCTCCCTGGCCCATGCAAGATGATGACGCCTATGCGGTGTGGTCAGGTACCCTTGCAGGTCATCTAGCATGCAGACCATGCTGATGTAAACGGTTTCAAATGGTCTGATGTGACACTTGGGTGCCTCTCACCTCCATTAAATGTGCCTGGAGCTGAATGGCATTCATCATCCGGTTCTGCATGGCACTGTTCACAATGAAGTGGTCATCAGTGTGGGATGTGGCCAAAGAACGTCCACTTCTATGCCTTTCTGTGACTCTTCCAGTCTTTCTGTATCTCTGTTGCAACCTGCTGATGACACTCTGTGACACTCTAAGCTCAGTGGACACTTCCCTCTGAGAACATCCGGTTTGAAGCCTCACAATGGTGAGGTACTGTTGATCAATTGTAAGGTGTCATCTTGGTCTCATGATGTCAAAATGTGAACTGCATGATGAAGAGGGCCAATTCTAATTGAACCAGGAAATGTATTGGTCGATTCATGGATCAAACACCTGTTGTGAATTTTCCCATTCAGCTCCTTGATAGAGAACAGCAAGTTGTGCAAAAAGTACTGAAACACTGAACAGTCGGACATGTGCATTCAAAAGTTTAGAGAAGGTCAAATGAAGTTCACCTGTAAAGGTTATAGTGCATTTTAGGTTCATCCTGAAATTTTACCTGCAAGCCGAATATCCCTAACTTTTTGTGAGGAGTGTACTTCCTTGAAGAATTGAGATACAAAAGTTTCAAGAGGAGAGTGGGTTAGAGATAAGTGGGATATAATGTCAACAAATTTGTTGTTGCTGAGTCGTTCGAAAAATTCTGTATGTGGCACGACGAAAAATTGTACTGAAAGTCTGAGGTGTACAAGGTGAAGAGAAAGGGAGACAGAACAGTCCCCTGTGGTGCTCCTGTACTACTTTCCACAGTCTCAGACAGAACGTTGTCCAGTCGGACAAACTGCGGCCTGTCTGTCAGGTAGTGAGTAATCCAGGAGATTGTGGGCGCGTCGACTCCCATCACTCGCAGCTTCTCACCCAGGACTAGCGACTGGATGTTACTAAATGCACTGGAGAAATCAGGATCACGGACAGGTAGTGGAGGGGTTGCTGTGGGGGATGGTGGGGGATGGTGGGGGATGTGGGAGTCGAGTCCAAGGGAGGGATCACCAGGGAGCGTTGAGGGTTAGAGGGAGAAAGCTTGGGCAGAGGGGGGTTGTGGAGGCCGTTGTGGATAGTGGGGAGGTGTGAAGGGGCGGTGGACTGTAGGGCCACTCCTGGTTGTGAGCTAAACCTGTTGAAAAAGTGGTTTAGCTCATTGGTCTTCTCAAGGATGCAGCTGTCTCTTGCCTTGAACCCCGTGATACAGGAATGTAAACAGTGATCACGATGGCAATCCTCTCTCCGGGCAGCAGCATGGGTTTACACAACGCGATCAGCTGCTCGCATGTGTAGACAATGCCCCCACTCCCAACTTTATGGCCCTCCATTACAAAGAGTGTAAAAAGTAACAGAACGGCCACCAAAAAAGTTGTAAAACTGTGCGAACATCACGACACAGTTACCAAAACGCAGTTAAGAAATAGAAGTTAAAGAGATGGAAAAAACACACTAAATTAACAAAAAACGAATGAAAATGACAGAGCTACTGCAACAGGCTGCCACCGAGCACAGCGCCATCTTGCGTTTAGATTGAAATTTTCAAAGCAGCCTGGCAAGCATAATTAAAGCATCATCATCATCAACCTGGGAGGGTACAGACATGCCAAAGACGAGAGCAGAAAAATAAAAATAAGGCAGCAGTAACACATTAATGATCTAAGATGAAGTCCACCCATTTTAAGGAGACTAAAGAAATGCTTAGGGTGATGACCAGGAGTCTGGACCTTTTGTAATAAAATTAAAGATATAAATTTAAAAACTCACGTAATGACATTTTCATTAACATCTATATGGAAATCGAAATCACTGACTGCAGTTATTTTGACAAATGACTTCTTGGGCAAAGATTTAACATTTGGGAGTCCAAATAACTCTCCTGTGTATGGTGGGGACCACCTGGTTCGTAAAAGTTCTGCAAACACTTTTAGGACAGTGTTTGATTGGTTAGTATTTACTATGATGGGGATATTAAATATACTGTCTGTATTTTTACAGTGTAGTCTTAGGGTTCCCCCAACACCAGCTAGTTCAATATCAAGGGGTAACAGGCAGGATCCTGATAGACTGCTGCCCATGTGATCTCCTTGATAGGGAGAACAAGTTAATTTAGTTTAAGATTAATTGCCTCAAGTGACATCACGTGAGGCAGTTTATCAGATTTTTGCACAGCTCCCTTTATGGCCGCAAAAGGCCTTTGTTGGCTTTGTTTCACATATCAAGTCACATATGCAGTTGCACTCTCCAAATCTTGTAACCCAACTTGGATGTGTAATATTGGTGTGCAATATTCTCATGCCATACATAGGTTGGCCGCAGTCATTCTTCAACTGAGGCTAACATGAGGCTTTGCCAGTTGGAGCTAGACAGTGATGCACTTAAGTTTTGACTGGACCTCTGTGTGTTTCTGTGTTCCAGGCTTTAGTTGGAGAAAAGGCCTGCTACCAGTCAGTCTCGAGCTATGCAGGACAGATTGTCTATTTGGGAACCAAGGTACAGTGTATGCATTTGCTCCATTTGTTGTCTGTGTGTGATCACTAGTTGTTAGCTGCTGTTTCTGTTTGTGGAGTTGTCTCTAGCTGCACATTGGTCAACACTAATCAGTAACCACTTTTAAAAGATCTGACAATGTTGCAGCAAGAAAAGCAGTTAACACTGACCCTTATTATTGATATTTACTGTGACTTGTAGCACCCAGGAATGACACCAATGTGATGTTTTAGCCAGAGTCAGTCAGGAAGACCATAATCAGTTTCATCTCAATGCATTGGTATACAGATGTCTCCAGGATCAATTTAGCAATTATGATATCAATTTATGACTTGTTTTACACACAGTTTTTAAACAATTTTTAAACTGTATTTAGGCTTTGTGCCAGGACACTGGGTAGAGAGCGTTCATGTGATAGTCATACAATTCATGTACGAAACAAAAAAATCCCAATTTCAAGTCCTGTCAGTAATGCATTTTCAATTTATTGATTGTTTTGTGCTTGTTTTTGTACATGCACTTGCAGAAAAATTGTGGTGCACCTTTTCATAAAACTTGTTGGTTCATGGGTTTTTGTTTGTGTTCATGCCCATGCTTGTCATAATGTGAACATTTCCCCTTGGCAATAGTTGCATAATTTCAATAAAATACATCTGAAATTTAATGTAGTGACAGAGTAATAGCAGTACAAAAATTACAAATATCTTTAAGTTGTGGGCCTGGCTTTCCTCTGCAATTGTTGCTGATGTCTGCTGTGTTGGCTGCGATAGTCTGTAGGAGCGTGGGGTAAGCGGGGCCTGTTACCCCCGCAGGTGCTTATGGAGCTTCTCAACTCTGAAAATGTTGGAGCACTTTTTCGATTCATCATCAATTTTGTAACGCTCCCAATTTTCCAAGTCACATGGTTGATTGACATCTGACTATTTTGGCAAACTGCAGATTTTGGACACAAATGTCTCATGGTTGGTTCGATACAGACTTGATGACACTAATCTAGGGGGGCCACTTTAAAAATGTGTTGATTGTATAGATCACATATGTCAAACTCAAGGCTCGCAGGCCAAAACTGTCCCGCAATTGAATTATCTTTGGCCCGATTGATAATATCTAATTATTATTAGAGCTGGCCCGCCGGTATATTGCACCCACCACTAGTACTAAGTCCCACAATGCACTGCCAGTGTGTAGGCACGTCAATCAAAGGCCCGCGAGCGCGAGTCCCTGCCCCACTTGTTCATCAGCAGCCTGATGGAGTTTGTTACCTGTGGTCAACTTTCAGCTACCCTCTCCCCAAAAAATGGCTACACGGAAAGTGGCAGGGGTTTTCAAGGCAGGTGGGCAGAGTATATGTTCACGGATTTGAAGGACAAAGCTGTTTGTCTTATGTGTGGAGACCGTGTGGCTGTAATGAAGGAATATAACATAAGAAGACACTATGAAACGAAACACTATGACAGGTAAATGACTCTGGAAAAGCTTCATAAAGAGCCATAAGAAATGAACGCAACTGATTCGTCTTGTATTTAATGTTTAATGTTGTTGTTTATAGATAAAAACGTCTTATAAGCAGTGTTAGTTCCAGGTTCAAGTATCTGGCTGAGACTAGTGTGCATCAGAGAGCAGCACACTCAGGTTTAATATATGTTGACTTTTTGTACTCTTTGGGCATTTTTGGTTTTTGTTTGAAGGAAATTATTTTTTGGCTGTTGTTGGCCTGTGGAAAATGTTTTCATTTGAAATTAGTATCGAAAGCTGCAGATAAAGCCATAAGAAATGATTGCAACTTATTTTTCATTTATTTAATGATTACTGTTGTTTTATAGGCAATAACTTATAGGCTGTTAGTTCCAGGTTCAATATGTGCAATCTGGTCGTTTCAATCAGGTTTCAATAAATGCTGAACCAGTCTGGCCCTCGACTTGGAACAGTTTATTTAATTTTGGCCCACTGTGTATTTGAGTTTGACACGCCTGGTATAGATCCTCTGTGCTACCAGGTTGAATATATGTATGAAGCATCCTTATTTGAGAATTTGCACATTCTTGACAGCAATGCCCATATAGAACTCTGTGTACTTTATATCTCTCAAAGGATCTTGGTGCCCTGGCATTGCCAAATTTATTTTACTACTAGACTTGTAATGTTTGTTAATTTTTATAGTGGCTTAATAATACATCTGATAATTTTAACTCCTTGTTGATTAATACAGAGCTTTCATCCTCTAACTCTTCATTACCTGGTTTGTTGTTTACTCTCCTCAGCTGCTACTCATTGTGCCTCTAACTCAGTCGTTATTTACTCTATTAAAATTTGAACTTAAGTCAGGAAGGCCCTGTGCACTTTAAATAAGATTTATTTTTACCCTCTTACAAAGACTCAACCTTCTGGGTTTAATAGAGAAATAACTACATTTAAGGATCTTTATATTTTCCAAACAAGGCATTTTATACAAAATCAAAATTCCAAATTCCTTTGTCATCTCCTGAAACCCTCATTGAATCCTTATTGGCTCCTCACCTGAATTGAAAAAAGCTGTTATCTAATATTTATCAGCAGCTGTACCATTGAACACCCAACAAAGGGCCCTGAAGACTCTTGTGAGCAGGAATGGGCACCTGTATTACCTGATGACCAATGACAGCATTATTTACAACTAGCTCTGTGTCTAGACAGGACTCATACAATGTAAGATTGAACACAGACTCAATTATACCAATGCACAACTATACAGACTGGGACAAACTGGGACAGTGGTTTAATCTAAACCAATTTGACTCTAATACATGCAGTGTCACCAGGAAAGACGAATTCCACATCAAGTTTTTGTGTTTCAAGTCAACCTCAAACTCTGAAGTAAACTTCAGTAACGTCAGTGATTTTCTCTTGTCTTGCAGTCGGCTCACATTATGGCTCTAAGGAACTGGAGAGAGGTATGTGTGATATTGTTTTATTTTTAAGTATTTAAGTACAAGTAAAAACTTGAATGTGCCACTGTAGTTTCACACAAATCGCTTATAATCAAGAATTACATTATATAGCTACATAGGACTGATCTTACACGATGGCCATTAACTCACAGTTTACCTTAAAAAGACAGTACAGAGTAGTGAAAGCATATACATGACCAACAACACAGTGATAACCTGCTTGGTTAATAGCGTCACAGTTTAGCAATAAATTGGCTACAGACCCTGTTAATAAAAGGTAAGTGACTGAAAGAACATCAGATCATCCTCCACCCTGTTAAGTTGGAAAACGTTCATCCACTGCACTAACACACTGGTTTATATTTAATGTGCCTTGGTGATCCTGCCAATTTTCATATATCATGTATTATATGAAAATGTCCCCTGCTGCAATTACGCACTTACAAAGAAAGTTTCATGATCAGTGCTTCTCTTTGTGTCTGTCTGTGTACAGCGTATAGACTGCCTGCTGAAGCAGGGGCATTTTGTTGAGGCTCTCTCTCTGGCCTGGTCCTTCCATGAGGGAACTGCTAAGGCTGTGGTTGGTGGGTATACTGCATATCACAAATCTAGCAGCCTGTAAATCAGTCTGTTCATCACAATCACACTCTAGGTATTTTCCTTCAAGTGTGTCATTTCACTTGTTATCTGACAATGCTTTGTGTTGATGATGTTTGTGGTCCTTTGATCAAGGAAGGTCTTACAAGAAGATAGTTTATTGCAGTACTGGCTATGGAAAGTAGACTTCACACATTAATCTTAACAGTCACCGAGTTGATGGTTGGTAGATGTTTTAATATTGCCCTTAATAACACACAGGCACATAACACCACCAGTATTGCTTTTATTATCACAAGAACAAAAATGGAAAAATATACAAATGGGAGTCAGGGAGTCAGTTTGGTGCAACTTTGCCAATGCACTTCTGAATGGTTAGAGCAGGACCCCATATTCAGCATAAATGTCAGTTACGAAAGTTTGAAATTTTCTGTGGTAGAGTCCGTGCTCGAATTATGTTGACCGTTTTCACAACAGTGTTCATCACATTGCTAAGCTGGACTGTCTTGGCAAAGAGTGCTTCTTGGTGGATGATACAGTGCATTTTAACAACCTCATCTCCTGAATCTTTGCACACACCACAAAGGCCATAGAAGTTTCATGTGTGGGCCATATTCCAGTATATTTTTAGAATTAGCTGCAGGCCAATTAAAAATGGATCACGGGCCGCACTTGACCTGCGGGCTGTAGTTTGGACATCCCTGCCTTACTGAGACTTATCCATAAGGCTTTTTCAGGTTTAACTGACTAATGGGGAGTCTCAGGCATTTGTCCTCTTGCAGGATCATAGCTCCACCCAGCATCGTGCGAGTCATTAGAGTCATATGAGTCAAGGTGTGGCTGGCACAACAGGTGTTGATGGGTAAGAATGGGTGGGTGATTGACCCGCCCACTCATCATGTGACTCAATAGGGTCATGTGAGTCCTGGCGTGAATGACTCTTAAGCTGCCTGGGGAGAGATCTCAGGACTGCATTGTAGGTGATTTGTAAGTGGTGTCTTAGACCACCTCCTCTGTTCAGTGATGGTCTTTCCAGTTTGACACAGGTCGCTTCTTTCACTCCTCTTTCAAAGCATCTGTCTTCCCTGGCCGAAATATGTACATTATTGTCCTCAAAGGAATGTCCCTTGTCCTTGAGATGTAAGTGGACTGCTGAGTCTTGACCTGAAGTGTTTGCTCTCCGGTGTTGTGCCATTTGCTGCATTGCACTGCATAAACTACTTTGCTCTGTTTGTGTCTGGGTGTTTTGTCCTTAGGGTGGACACGTTTCTGCCTCAGGGTGTTGCTGGGCTTAAAGTGAACAGGGATTTGGTGTTTGTTGAAAATCCCTCTGAGTTTTTCAAATACTCCTGCAATATAAGGGATGACAATGTTGCTCCATTTATGGTCCCTTTCTTCTCTCTCTGTTCTATCTTTTTGCATTCTTTTTGAAGGCCCAGTTTGGGTAGCCACAAGTTCTGAGTGCTTCTCTGATGTGTTTCTGCTTCTTATCCTTGCCTTCTGTCCTTGTGGGCATGTTCTGAGCTTGATGTCGATGGGTTATTATATTGCATACCATCTCTGGTGGTCTTGTAGAATGAAATACAACAAAACTTTTTGTCTTGATTTAAGTGAATCCATAAGCCTCTCACTTGACAGATGTGAAGATACTGGTGTTGGAAAAGACTTAATATTTAACATATTTATTCATCTCCTGACTAACATTTATTTAGAAAAGCCATTTTACAGAAAATGCAGTTTGATTGGTTACTTTATTCTTTTTTAAGTCTCTTATATGAGTTTCACTGGGACTGAAAACACAGATCAGTGCTTGTTTTTCGAGATGTTCAGCATGTACACTCCTGATCAAAATTTTAAGACCAGTTGAAAAATTGCAAGAATTTAAATTTTGCACTGTTGGATCTTAAAAAGGTTCTAAGTAGAGCTTCAAAATGCAAAAAGAAGAAATGGGAGTGAGACAAAAAAATTTGAGTAAGCAATTTATTGCAAACAAGTATTAAACTGAAATAGGCTGTTTTTCAGCTGATGAAAAGTTTAAAACCACAGCATTTAAAAGCCCAAATCTTCACAAAAATGTGGATTCAGTGTCATTTTCTGTCAGGTATCCACACTGTCATGACCTCCTGATGGCAAAAGCAAAAAAGCTTTCTCTCTTTGAACACAGTTGGATTGTTGAACTGTATAAGCAAAGCCTCTCACAGCGTGCCATTGCCGCTGAGGTTGGACGCAGTAAGACAGTCATTTTAAACTTCTTCTTCTTCTCAGATCCTGAGGGTTATGGAACAAAAAAGTCAAGTGGTAGACCCAAAAAAATTTCACCGGCCCTTAGCTGGAGGATCCAATTGACTGTCCGTCGAGACACGGGACAATCCTCGGCCCAAATTAAGCTTGTCACTGGTGCCAACTGCAGTCCCATAACCATCAGACGGCATCTGCGAGAGAAGGGTTTTAAGAACAAAAAATGTCTTCAAAGGCCTCGTCTCCTTCAACGGCACAAAATTGCCCGTTTGGAGTTTGCATGAGAGCACCAAACATGGAACATTGAAAGGTGGAAGAAAGTTTTATTCTCTAATGAGAAAAAATTTAACCTTGGCGGTCCTGATGGCTTCCAACGTTACTGGCATGACAAGGAGATCCCACCTGAGATGTTTTCTACACGGCACAGTGGAGGGGGCGCCATCATGATCTGGGGGGCTTTTTCTTTCAATGTAACAATGGAGCTTCAGGTTGTGCAGAGGTGTCAAACGGCAGCTGGCTATGTGGAGATGTTGCAGGGGGCATCCCTCATTACTGAAGGCCATCGTCTTTGTGGTAATGACTGAGTTTTTCAACAGGACAATGCTGCAGTTCACAATGCCCGCCTGACAAAGGACTTCTTCCAAAGAAATAACATCACTCTTTTGGACCATCCTGCGTGTTTCCCGGATCTAAATCCAATTGAGAAGAATTGGAGGGACAATCCCCTTTATTTGTCACACAGTTTTTACATGCACATGCACACACACACCATGCAATTGGTGAAACTTGTCCTCCGCGTTTATCCCATCCTGGTTGTCCTTCCTCTGCGACAGACCAGGACCGGTGGACTGCCATCTGACCAGCGCCCTGGGACCCAGTTGCTGTTCATCACCATTGGTCAGGTGGTGATCTTCTTGCATGCTTTTAGTGGAGTTTTTTTTAAGGAGGAAACCCCAGGGTGAACACGGGGAGAACATGCAAACTCCACACAGAAAGGCCCCTTTCCTCGAGCAGCAAACACCGAAGGCATGGTGGAGGACACGCCACCAGTGCCCACATCGGGATTCGAACCGGGACCTTCTAGCTGTGAGGCGACAGTGCCACCACATGAGAACATTTGGGGTTGGATGGCAAGGGAAGTTTACAAAAATGGACACCAGTTCCAGACAGTGGATGCCCTCTGTGAAGCCATCTTCACCATTTGGAGCAGCATTCCCACTAGCCCCCTGGAAACACTAGCATCAAGCATGCCAAAACAAATTTTTGAGGTGATTAACAACAATGGTGCAGCTACTCATTACTGGGTCCTTTTTTGAAAATTTTATTTCTATTTTAGGGGGTTTTTGGGTTTTTTTGAGATATGGTCTTAAACTTTTGATCAGCCGATGAATAGCCTATTTCAGTTTAATACTTGTTTGCAATAAATTGCTTACTCCATTTTTTTTTTTTTTTGTCTCACTCTCATTTCTTTTTTTTACATTTTGAAGCTCTACTTAGAACCTTCTTAAGATCCAACAGTGCAAAATGTAAATTCTTGCAATTTTTCAACTGGTCTTAAAATTTTGATCAGGAGTGTACTTCAGTGACTAACTATGAATAATCAGAGTTATTTTGAATAGAAAACTATTAATAGAGAAATCAGTTGTTTAACAGATCAAAGATGCAGAAAAATGTGTGACATGTTTATTCCAGGCCTGTGCGGAGATCCAGTAAAAAGGAAGGGAGTTGTAGGTGACAAGGTAAGAACAGAAAACTATTGCTTGCTCTATTAGATTTTCTGCCCCGGAAAGTGTACTCTGACATTCCTGTGCTCAATTTTGAAATTGTACCACTCTCTGTGTTTGCAGATGGTAGAGATCTTTTTCCAATTTGCAGAACATGCTTTGAAGAAGTGTCCAGAACAAGGCAAGATTCAAGTGATGGAGCAACACTTCCACGTAAGCTGATATACCTTAAAAAACACACCTTACATTGTCCAGTCTGCCAGAGTCAACACAATAACAGAATATGAGTGAATATAGTCAAAGTCTAGAGAAAATAAAGTGCAGGCATATGACTTGCATTGAACCATCATGGTTGACAATGGAGTTCTTTAAATAATCCAGCATTGTGAATTAAATAGTTTATCATTTTGGGAATTAAATAAAATCATGGATATCGATGTCATGTCTGTATGTTTAATATAGAGCTTGAGTCATGACACTGTAAGGACCGTAGATGCAGTGCTGCCTCAGTGCATGGGAATTACCTCATGTCACTTTTTTCTCCAAGTGAGGACAGAATATATTCTTAGTTCATATAATCCAATTTCAGTTTTATATTGTATTTATTCATATTGAACCAAATCACAACAAAAGTTGTCTCAGGAACCTTTCCGTATAAAGCAGGTCTAGAGGGTACTCTTTAATGTACAGAGACCCAATATTACCTCTATAAGCATGCAGGCACAGCTACAATCCAAAGGAATTTGTAAGATGAGAAAGCAGCCCCCAGGTCAGAAACCAAGTTAGTAACATGAATTAATGGGACATGAATGTGTACAGATTGAGAGGAGGAGAGAGGAGCTCATTGTATCGTGGGAAGTCCCCTGGCAGGCTAAGCCTATTTCAGTATAACTAGCAGCTGGTCCAAGGCAAACCTGTCCTAAGTATAAGCTTTACCAACAAGGAAAGTTTTAAGCCTAGTCTTAAATGTATAGAGCGTATCTGCCTTCTAGACCGTGACTGGAAGATGGTTCCCCATCAGAGGAGCTTGATACTCTGAAGCCCTGGCTCCCATTCTGCTTTTGGTGTCTTTTGGAACCAGAAGTAAGCCTGCATTCTGGGAATGCTGTGTTCTGTTGGGGTAATAGCTGCTCTGAGCTCTTTAAGATATAATGCTGCCTGGCCATTTATGGCTTTAGAGGTAAGTAGAAGGATTTCACATTCTCTTCTCAGTTGTACATGGAGCATGCTACAGAGAAGCTTTAATGAAAAAAGGCAGTCCCTGAAATTTGTTTTACATGGGAGTTGAAGTATCCTGATGCTGATCAAAGATAACACCCAGATTCCTTACAGTGGTGCAGATGGCCTAGGTGGCCTGGGTGTGCTATGATGCACATATGTGAAGCATATATGTAAAGCATATGTGATGCAAGAAAGCCAGTAAAAAGAATGCAACAGTTTAAGGTGTACTGATTGATTCATGACCTCATGTATTGAGTAACATGCGAGAAAACATTCCACCTTAAAGGTGTCTGTTAGCTGCCTTTGAGTGACCCAGTGAATTATTTTTTTTTCCCGGTCTTTTGCAAGCTAGCATTAACTAGTAAAGATGAAAAGGCATTAAAAAAAATCTTTTCGTTCATCATTCACTCTTCTGAAGATTTCTCTATTTGTGATGTATTTGTAAAGAAATATTACAAAGCTAGTCCATTGCAGTTGGCCAGTATGCATATCTCTCTCTCTCTCTCTCTCTCTCTCTCTCTCTCTCTCTCTCTCTCTCTCTCT